>DF236980.1:199831-335440 GCA_000708835.1 Klebsormidium nitens | reverse complement strand
GCGCGTATAGCTACCGGGGGATCCCCACGAGGGGCTCGGAAAGCTAGCGCCATTACAGCAGCGTGCTGTTCAAGTTTCCGAGGGCTCTAAAATCACGAAGCACCCACCTTTACCAGAGAATTTCTCATGAAAACTTCCAGGTTGTGATCAGATTACGTTCACACAACACCCAGTCTTGGAAACCGAAGTTACACAAGGCAGCCCGCCAAAAGTTGAGGATCATAAAGCTGAGATTTCCCCTCTTACTTGCACGTCCGCCTTCTCTTGCTGAACCGCGCTCAGCCCCGTCTCGAGGCTCTCCTTCTCTTCCTTGATCTCCGCGAGCGCCTCTTCCGTCTCGGCCAGCTTTGCGAACGCTTCGTACAGCTTGGCCGACGTTTCGGACGCGTCCGTGAGGGCCCTGTTCAGCTCGTGCTCCAGCCTGGCGACGTCGCCTTTGTGGGTGTCCACTTCGGACAACAGGACCCGCTGCTCCTCGCTGGCGGTCAGGAGCGCCTGGTCGCGCTGGGCGAGGCCCTATAGATCGAAGAGGAAGGAGCTAGCGAAGGGAAAGATGGCAGGAGCTCGAAAAAAGGAAAGCAGCAATCACTTGATCTGACCAATTGTGCTGCTTTGAAGAGGACCGTAGCAAAGCAATATGGCCCAAAGAGGTCCGGAACACACGCCAACTGCATCCCTCGTTTGGGAGAAGGATTGTCAATATGATAGGGTTCTTTGGCCGAGAATTCCTATTCTCCTTCACTAACCTGAACCCTACGTTGTGGTTCGATCAGGGAGCACACGCAAAAGACAACAAGACAACAAAAGCCTGCTCTTTAAGAAGCGAGATGGACAGCGGATGCCTTCCAAAGGTTGTCTTGCAAAGGTGCAAGAGAAATTTGAATCGACTTTTCATTCGTTCGCAGAGCGAAGTTCGACAAGGGAGACCCTGACGCCGCCAATCTGGCACGAGTAACGACGACAGCAAACCAGGCAAGGAAAGCAAGTCGTATCAAGTTCGAAATAATACGTCATAAGAAACAAAATGTTGGAAGTAAAATCCAAGCGCCTTACCTGCAGGGCCTGTCCAAGCTTCTTGTCCAGTTCCGTGCCCCGCTGCACCGCATCACTCAGTTCGCCCTTGAGCTTGCTAACCCGCTCCGCGCCCTCCTTGACCTTGGCCGCCATCTTCTCCTTAACCGCGGCCAGCTCCGCTCCGCGCGCCTTAACCTCGTTCCTAACCCCCGTTAGCTCGTTACCCAGTTGCGCCACCACGCTGCGAGTCTCCTTCAACTCGCTCTCAACCTCCTTCTTCTGGGACTTGGTTTCCGCGAGCAGCGACGAAACCTCGCGGTTGCTCTGCTCGGACGCCGACAGTTTCGACGCGAGCTCGGCCGCGCGTTTCTGCGCCACCGCTAGTTGCAGCTCCAGTTCGGCCGCCGCGGCCTTGGCCTGAACCGACGACTGCTCCGCTTCGTGCTTCTCGCTCCGTAGCGCGCCGAGCTTCTTGTGCAGATCCGCGACTTCGGCGATAACCTCCGAGAGGCGCTCGTTGAGATTACGGATCTCCCCGGTAAACATGCTCAACCGCTGGTTAAGCTCCTCCTTGACCCCGGTTAGCCGCTCGACCTCCTCCCAGGCCTTGTTCCGGTTCTCGTCGCTCTTAGCGAGCCTATTCTCAGTGTCGGTCAGATCGTCGTTGGTGTCCGCAAGGTCCCGCGCTAACTCCGCGCTGTTAGGCTTAACCTGCGCTAACTCAATCTTCATATCCTCGCACTCGTTCTTGAGCTGCGCCGTCTCGTCCCGCGACTCCTCGAGATCGCCCGTCCGATTCTCCGCCAAAACCTCGAGCCCCTGCTTCTCCCCTTCCAACGCCCCAACCCTCTGCGTCAGTTCCCCGATCTCCTTTTCACCCGCCGCTAGTTCCTCGCCCAGTCTCCTCTCCCGCTCGCCCGCTGACGTCAGCTGCGCCTCGAGGTCCGCGGAGCGACCCTCCTCTGACATCAGCTTCGCTTCGAGCTGCACGATCGCGGCCCGCGCGTTTTTGAGCTGCGCGTCAGCGTCCTCCTTGGAGCGCTTAAGGAGCGCCAGTTTGACGTCGAGTTCGGCGCGCTCGCGCATGAGTGCCGACAGGCGTTCTTCGGTGCGGGTCTTGACGTCGGTCAGGGACTGGATCTGCGCGCCCGACTCGGCGAGCTGCGCGATTGCGGCAGCGTCGCTGGCGGCGGCCTCGTCTTGGAGCGCCTGGGTAAAGTACACGAGGGTGTAAGACATCTAGATTTCAACGTCAGAAAATTGACGCGATCCCTCAGTCAAGGATCGTCATGAGATGGCAACAATCACCAAGGCTTCCAACCCAGTGCCCTCTTGGAAAGACTTACATTCCGGATGGAAACACAAGGAGTTACGAAGGACGTCGCAAGAGGTGCGAAGATGAGACTTGCGTGTCCGACGATCTCCTCTTTGCACAGCCCTCGCATCCAAAACCCTTGCGCTTCACATGCATCAGTCTAAAATCGGAGACAACGCCTCGAATCTCGTTATACCGGAGTATGATTCAGATTGTTACCCAGCCACCAATCCGGAACACCCTCACGGACCCACACAAACACCCGTTAACCGGGCCGCTAACCCACCTCGAGGTCCTCCTCCAGCTTGCCTCCCTGATCCCGCTCCTTGTCCATCAGATTCAAATAAGAGCAAATTCCTCAAATCTCAAAAAGACCCTCCGCTAACCCCAAACACACCCATTAACCCGGCCGCTAACCCCCAAACACACCCATTAACCCGGCCGCTAACCCACCTCGAGATCCTCCTCCAGCCTGCCCCGCTCCTCGCGCTCCTCGTCGAGCTCCTGCCGCAGCTGCGCCGCCTCGGTCGCCTTCTTCTCCAGGCTGGAGCCCATTTCCGCCATTCTAGTTTCCGCGTCCTTCACGCGCCGCTCCAGGCTCACGCGCACCTCCTCGGCCTCGGCGACTGCTTGCTCGCGCATGCGCAGACTGTCCTCGGCTTGGGAGGCCCTGTGAGAAAAACGGACGATTTTGGCTTTGTGGGAATCAAAAAGTTCAAACGTTTAGAGCGTTAGACACCAAAAGCCAGCATTTGCCAATGGTGCAACGTTGGAAAGTTAATCTGTGTTCCGGAATAAGAGGCAAATATGTGTTGGAAGAACCCGAAAAGAGATCAAGGCCTGAAAAGCTGTGTAAGGGGTGATGGGGAAGGCTTCAGAAATAAGAAGGCGTTTCGAAGGTACTGGGCGGAGACTCAGATCTCGCAGGTTGGTTGTTGCAATTGTCAGCTATTGCCAACTCCAAGTGACGAATAGAGGGTGAGTTTGAAATCGGAGACATAAAAGACAAGCATAAATTCTCGCGCAAACGCGGAGGCCCTACATCAAGAAGCGGAAGCATTTGAAAGAAGAATCTGCCAGACAGGAGATAAGGTCGGGGCTCTTGCATCCAAACCCAGAAGATTGGGGGCGGCTTTGCGAAGGTTCACAGAGTTGAATCCAGGCGGCACACTAAGAAGGACTCTCAATAGCAAACGCCTTGTCGATAAGCGGGGCAAAGTTCAGAACGTCTGCCCTTGTAAGACCAAGTCGACACCTTGAAAGACTCGAAACATTGGTCAGACGACCATTAACGACTTGTCGACCGCCGAAAACTCCCTATCCGACTCACCATCTCTGAGCCTCCTCTAGCGCCTGCGAGAGCGACGCCACCTGTAGCACCCTGCCTCCGCTGCGCTCCGCCGCCAACGGCGGAATCCCGTTCCGCGGGGTTACCGAGCCCTCCTCGCTTAACCCGATCTTGGTTATCTTAACCGCCGCAATCTCCGCGGCGAGCCTCGAGTTCTCATGTGCCTTGTTGCGCAGTTCCTTCGCCAGCTCCTCGCAGCGGTTTTCCGCCGTATCTAGTTGCTTCCGGGTTTGGTTAAGCCGCTCGGTTACCTCCGCTAACTCGACCCTGAGTACGCGGATCGTGTCGCCCGCGTTCGTTTCCCCGCCCTTGCGCACATCGGCGCGGTGCTGCTTTTGGGCCTGCGGCAAGGGCGTCTTTTCCGGTCACAAGGGCCGCTTCTTTGGCCTTGGTCGCTTTTTCTTGCTCGCCTGCGAAACGGTTTGCAACAACAATCAGCCCTGAGTTTGCGTGTTCCGCGAAAGCTGACGTGACTTTCGCGTTCTGCTCTCAGCTTCGCCATGAAGTACGTCATGAGAGTTGCATCACGAAGCAACACGAATAAAGTTGCTGCCAGAGACACAGACTAAGCATGCTGACACCCACGTCGTATAATGAGTCGGCTGATAAGGAGATTTGGTGCACCAGAATAGAACGGAGCATCCTTCCAACCACACGAAAGCCTTGGTGATCCAGTCCAACAGGATGGTTCCTGCATGCACTGCTCAGATCCCATATACCTGATTCTAGATGGAGCCTGCCATATTGTATATGATTGTCTTCGTTTGTTCGTTGACAGCTTGTTGACAGTCAATCTAGAACCCTTGCACCGTATATATGCAGCTTCAAGCTAGGCCGGCCACGAAGGTGAGTCCGATCTCCTTAGCACCGGGTTGCTCGTCTGAAGAATTTTGCCATGCTGTTAATATATATGGAGCTTACTTGTCACGCGTTTTACACCGGAGGACCGGCGTTGTGTAGGTGTGGTACCGACCGGCCAGCTTCATAGATCTGTTCATTCATAATCGCGGCACGGGAGGGTGTTAAGACAGAAAAATTACTGGAGACACTAATACAACAATGTAGATCGTCCATTTTGCGCCAACAGTGACGCACAGTCTCGCTAAGACTCGGTGAGTCGGTCATGCAGGTCATGGGTCTCCTTTGAAAGCCCGGGCGAAAATCAAGGCGCGCTGCCAAAACCGGAGCCAATCATTTCCGCCGTACGGAATACCGCGCGGCGGGCGCAGCGAAAGGGGTCACGTTCAATCATTGACCCATGCCGACGGCCCGACGCCACTGCTTGCCACGAACCGGTGTAGCTGGACCTGGCCGGCAGATATGACAGATGCACCGGTGCCGAAGGCACGTACCCACCGGCTGGAAAGCCGGCAAAAAATGCTGGGCGCCTAGGCAAACCCGGCGCCCGGTGCTTTAGCCCGTGTGGCCAGCCGGTCAGCAATGTAGGAGGGCCATTAGACAGCCGGCACCGGTGAAAGTTGGTGGCAAAGCCCTGGGCCCCCCTGGCCGACGCGGCCGCGTTTCAGGCCCCGGTAGGACGTTGCAATGATTGCCATGCAGACTCCAGAGGCCCGGCCCGGGGGTCGTTGTTGACGATGTCAACACTACCGCGATTTGCGCGATAGATTTGTCAGAGCGATCGTGCATGCATCTGTTCAATGGCGGAGGAGGGAGTGCCTTGGAAGAAAACTGAAGGAGGGAGTTGCCAAGGCCTGTTAATGGCTTGGCATTTCTGTGGCCCTGGGTCTTGGATGGGAGAGTGCCAAGAAAGACGAGGAAGGGAGGTTCCAAGGCCTGTTCGGCTTGGCACTTCTGTAGATTTTGGATGGTGAAAAGGCCGGTTGGTTTGGTGGCTTGCAGCTTGCGTTGCTACTTGGCATGTCAAGGTGAGTATTGGTGGGCTCTTTGAAGACCGTGTCACTGTGGATAAACCCCCTCTTTTTCCATCATTTGCTGTACTGCTGAAACTCTGAAAGGTGAGAGTGGAAAAACAGCTCTGAAGGACTTCCTTCAGAGCTGCTGTTTGTGGAAGTGCGCCTTTCAATTATCAACTGCCACGCATGTTGTAGCTAGTAGTAGCTGGACCAATGGGTTCTAGTCAGAGTCGATGTTTCTAATCTCGTTCTTTTTCCATCAGATCCTAATATTTCGTCGCTATGTATTGGTCTTGGTTGCTTCCCAATTTCTTACCATGACTCTTTAGTATACTCTCTGTATGCATCGCCGAAGTATACGGAAAGGTCCATCTTGTGATCAAAGCTTCAGAGGATGAGAAATTCCTATGGTGGACCCCACTTCCAATAGCCAAACGTGGGTCTCTCGTCTCTAGCAATCCAAGGCATCAATCTTCTTCCATCAAAGACATTTGGCTTTGGAATGCTCTAATGCTCACTTATGGCCTCTGCAGACAGTCTCTGGTCTCATCCACAAAGGCTATGCTTCCATCTCCCCTGTGCGTGAGGTTGCTGGTCCTGGTGATCCTGTGCGGGTGCAGGCTCATGGGCGAGGTGCGCTCAGCCACTATGGAAGAGATTGGAAACCTAGTCAAGGGCCCACTTTGGAACCAGAGCAAAATAGACCTTGGGTATAAAGGCCTCAACGGCACCATCCCCCCCGAGCTTGGCAGGTTGACCAACCTCACCTACCTTAGTCTTGTCGGCAACAAACTCTCTGGGCCCATTTCCCCCCAACTCGGCTCCCTGACCAACCTCACACACTTGTTCTCGGCGGCAACAACCTCTCCGGCCCCCTTCCCCCAGAGCTCGGCAGTCTGACCTACCTCACCAAACTTTACCTCTTCGAAAACAATCTCTCCGGCCCCATCCCTGTGAAGCTTGGCAGCCTGGCCTACCTCACCAGACTTTCCCTCAGCAATAACCGCCTTTCTGGCCCCATCCCGCCTGAACTCGGCAGCCTGACCAGCCTTTCTAACCTTGCCCTTTCCAACAATAACCTCTCCGGCCCAATCCCGCCTGAGCTTAGCCAACTCACGTTGCTCAAAGAGCTGAAGCTCTTCAAAAACAGCCTTTCTGGCCCCATCCCTTCGCAGCTTAGCTACCTGACCAGGCTCATCACGCTTGCTCTTGGGAGCAACACTCTCTCAGGCCCCATCCCCCCGCAGCTCGGCGGCCTCACTAGCCTCCAAACATTACTACTCAATGGCAACATACTCTGGGGCCCTATCCCCCCGCAGCTCGGCAATCTCACCAGCCTCCAAGTCCTCTACCTCGACAGTAACAAATTCAGCCTTATTCCCCCGCAGCTCAGCACCCTTTCCGAGCTTCAAATCCTCTCCCTTCGCAACAACTACCTCTCAGGCCTCATCCCCGGCCAACTCGGGAATCTTACTAGTCTCCAATTTCTCGACCTCAGTAACAACCGCCTCCTTGGCCCCATTCCCTTGGAGCTTAGCAAACTCGCGAAACTGGAAGGCCTCTACCTCTCCAGCAATAAGCTCTCTGGCCCAATCCCCCCACAGCTCGGCAACCTCACCAAGCTTGCATATCTCCAGCTTAACAATAACGACCTCTCGGGCTCCATACCCTTAGAGCTTGGCAACCTTGCTGATCTTAGCGACCTCGACCTCTCTTTCAACGACCTCTTGCACTTAATCCCCCCACAGCTTGGCAGCCTCACCAAGCTTGCATATCTCTCTCTCAATCATAATGACCTTCGTGGGGCCATCCCCCTGCAACTCGGCCAGCTCAGCCTGCTTAGCAGCCTCGATCTCTCTTCCACTTACCTCTCGGGCCCCATTCCCCCGCAGCTCGGCAGCCTTGTGGGTCTTGGTACCCTTAACCTCAGTTTTACCGACACAACTTGCGAAAGGCTTGACTTGTCCCACTTTCGATTCTTGACAACCCTAGGGCTCACATGCCCTCTACCCTCTTCATTCAAAAACACCAATGTCACATATGTGGCGCTGTCCATTGGTAACTCGTTCACGAAAGACCTGGATCTTTCGTCTGTGCCAAACTCCTGCAAGATTGTCAACCTGACGGGCTCGCACCCCCATCTCGATAGCATCCAATTCTGGGGAGGCTGCGATGAAGGGTGCATTGTCAACTTAGCGGGCACTGGGGCGACATTACCGCGTAGCACGCGGAGAAGGGTGTGCTTGGGTAGAATATCGATCTTCCTCAACGGTGACATTCCTTACCCAGTCTATGACTTAAGCAACGCTACCAACCCGTTTACCAATACTCTTAAAAATGCACGAGGCACAGTCTACGACTTGATGGACCCCAATTTCGTGGACAACATCGATCTTGGGCCCGAAGGGAGGGCGTACACGGGAGTCGGTTTCTCGAGAGTCCAGGCGGGCAACCTGTGTGGCAACCCTGAAGCGAAGAAGGTCACCGCGCTCGTTTTCGGGGTGTTCGCTTCCGCGGTGCTGTTGGCAACCATTCCCATCGTCGTGGTAGCCCGCTGGCGACGTCGAACCCGAGGAAGCGGTCTCAAAGAAGTAGATGCGGGCCAGATCCATGGGTAAGTCGTTCTTTTGCGCTCTTTACCTATACGTCCCTTTTTCTGCTTGCTTGAATTCCCATAAATTTTGAAACTCTGTGACTTCTGATCATTCACACGGGATTCACACTGGCCCGCCTTGGTTTCCTCATCCTTAAAGCTGACGTAAGTTTGCGCTTATGCGCAGCTGGAGGCGTGGTGGCCTCTTCTTGTGGGGAGCTGCGCTGGGCGTCCTACCTGTGGTGGACATCGTCACTGACTTCCTAGTGCTGAGCGAAGTTTATGGGGCGTGGCCTATGTGGGTCATCCTGGCGTCCGTCTGCGCACCGTTCGTCGTGGGGGCGTACATGGTAGCCAAGTCTTGGGTCTCGACCAGGAGCCCGGTGCGTGGGTGGAAAGGGGTGCGTGTGAGGTGGTTGTGGCCGCTGCCAGAGCTGGGCATAAGTGGAGCGGTTGAGGGGAATCAGGATTCCGTGTTTTCTGGGTTGGTTACAATACTCCTGTTGCCCGTGGGGCTGCTGGGGGTGCTCGTACAAGATCTCCTGTCAGTGGCGGAGAGGTTTGGGCTTCATCTGGCATGGGGGGGACGAGATCATCGTCTTCGAGCGTTACCACGAGGCTCGGGGACTGACTGAACTGCTGTTGGAGTCGCTACCCCAGGCCATTTTTCAGTCCACCCTGTACGTCCTGGGGAGCTCCAGAGCAACGCGCATTTACATCGACCAACGCTTATTCGTGCAATCCATTGTGGTGTCGTTGTGTAGTCTGTTGATGCAGTACTGCTGCTTGCTCTGGGAAGCAGTGTACGAGGGCAAGTCGCTCATAAGGGTGTTTTTGGATCGATTCTATAGTGCAGGACAGCCCATCGTCGTTAGGATAGCCTAGAGGATGATGGATCCAACAACGGGGAAGCTTTACAAGTGTAAAGAAGGACGTTCAGATTTTGGAGTAAGTTGGCTTGTTAGGTTCCTTGTTGTGAGATACCTCGGGACGGTCGTGGGACGGTCACCCTCTGGATACCTTTTTTAAGGCCTGAACTCTAGCGCTTTGTGGATAGGTGTGTGGACGATGTGAATCACGGGTTGGAGTAGGCTGTAAACGACGAAGCATGACATGGTGCAAGCTGGTCATGAATTACATGATGCACAATTCGGAACAACGCTGATGTGAAGCGTGCATCTCGTGCTTAAGATCTATATATGGCTGAGCCTTTCAACTCAAATTAGCCGGGCTTTTTGCCTGCACGCAAGTGAGTCTAGTGGGCCGCAGTTCTGGATTCTATGTTCACGCAATTGCTTGACTGCATCAAACAATTCTCTTCGCCGTCTGCGGATCTCTCTTCCATGTTGATGTACGCTGGTATACTTTGCATTTTCAACCTCCTTGCAACGCAGAAAAATACAAACTGACCAAGAGTTTGTTGAGGGCCTGATGCTTGGATAAATGGTCGGCATTTGAAAACGCGCATTCCACGATGATAGACTACTGTATTGGCATATGTTGCGCGTGCAACTTTAGCTGTCCGCATAAATCGGAGACAACATGCATGCTCAATTTGAAGGCCCTAGGCCTTTGAACCAATTTCAAGATTAGCTCACGTCCATTCACATACGACATGCAAGTTTATTTCAAAGACCCTTACCCGTGCTAATATGTTGAAGCTAAGGGGTTACGTTACATGATAGTTATGCAGCGGGAAAAGTACCCCAATCAGTGATGCAATCACCCAAGTATACAAGGACTTGGGTTGAAATGGAAGTGTAAGCCGGTCTGACATCACCAGTAGTAAGTTGCACCAAGGCCTCCAACAATTCTGTCGACTTGGGCGGCACTTTTGGGTTGGGTATCCCGCTCAATGGGCAAAACGAAGCTACAACCTATTGAAGCATACTCTGTGTTTCAGCCACAACCCTACCTAAAGCAGTGCGGTAACAATTGTCCGTCGAGAAATACGGTCCTACTCGCGTAACCTACTCTACTCCACCGGACCACCCAATGCAATTCCAAGCACACCCATGTTCACCCATACGATTGTGATTCAAATCTTCACTTGGCAGTTTGGCCCGGCTTTGTCGGGCTATTAGCGGGCGACGTCGCCTTCGCCAGGAACTTGCCGAGGCTCACGTTCGACATGTCCGCCCCTTTCTCACCGCGCGCCCTCGCCATGCGCCGCGTAAACATCTGGGGGGTCTCTGCGTCGGCCCCCTTCTCCCCCCCCTTCTTGGTCAGATCCCTCAACAGCTGGCGCCTCGGAAGCACAGTGGCCGGAGACTCGGGGGCGTAACCGGGGGAGGGGTATGGAGCCCCGTGATCCTTGCCCGCTTGCGAGCGGTGAGGCTTGCCCCACATCATCCCTTGCCACGCGTCGTTCCCCGGTTGGTCCCCGGGGTTGTCCCCCGGGTACCCGGCCCCCCTCTTCTCCGCAGGCAGATTGGTCGACTTCTCTGCCAGGGGCTTCTCCCCGAGGACCTTCCTCGGGGGATCCCCCCACTGCCTCTCGGGGGCATCCTCCCACACCTCATCGCCTTCTTTCTCTGCCCCGGGGCCTTCTACCGGGCGGAGCCTCCGGACCGGTAGGCTGCTGCTGACGGACTCGGAGCCGTCCACCGAGAGGCGGGGGTTCCGTGGTCGCTGCTCAATGGGCGCGTCGTCCATGCCGCCATGGGCCGCAAGGGCGACCAGCTGCTCCCCTAGGGAGTGGATCTGGGACTGCGCCTCCGCCATCTGGGCTTCCTGCAAAGAGAGAGTGTTCGCTGACGTCAGCTTTTGTTAGCTTCGTTGTAAACCGGCAACAGCTTGCGAGCAAGGAAACAAGAGTAAGAGGTGTACAACTGGGGAAGTAACGGACCAGCCGTGTCGCCGACGGATCAGGGTCTCAAGTAACAGTTTCTCAACCATACCCACTGTGCTTGAAGGTCGCCCGGTACGATTCTTTCTACGCTCGACAGCTGCTGGCGATGCAGCAAGGATCATACAGAATTCTGTCTTGGAACAAATGACCAGTAAGGAAGAGGGACGCTGGCTCTAGTGAAAGAGGCGTTCAGCTGGCCGATTCTCTTAGCAAGGTCCTTGTGAAGACGATGAGCTTCGAACCAACAAAGGCATATGAACGATCGAATCAGAGTAGAAAAACCTTGGAAAAAGCGTCAATTGCAACTAGACAGGGACGCTGACCCGGGTGAAGATGAGGTTGAGCTGGTAGTCTCTCTCGGCAAGGTCCTTGCTCAAATTAATCACTTCGACACAACAAAGACGAATCGAACAATCAAACCAGACTCGATCGAACCTAATTTGCAACTAGAGGGGACGCTGACCCTGGTGAAGATGGGGTTCAGCTGGCAGACTTTCTCGGCGAGGTCCTTGCGCAGCGCGTCCATGCCGCTCTGTTCCCCGGCCGCCTTCTCGCCGCCGTCCAGGTACCGCTGCGCGTTCTCGAGCGCCGTCTTGTGCCACGACAGCTCCTTCTCCATCTTTTGCTGCGGGAAGAGAGAAACCAGGACGGTTCAGCAGTTGCGGATTCGATCAGAGGACTTTCCTTGATCTGTCTTTCACATGAGCTTTTTCTCTATCTTTGCTACGAATTCAAAACACTGCGAAGGAACCACAAAATAATGGCAGTTCTAACGGGAAGTGAGGGGGTAATAAATGAGTTGCAGTACTCCGCCTATTTTATACAGTCTCTCGAAGATACCTCCAAAAGTTCCTGCAAGGAGGGCATTCACTGCACGGATGTCCCTTCCGCAGAAATTGCATGGCACACTAGTGTCTCTTCTACCGGAACGGGTTAACATCGGACTGTCGCGAGCAGCGCTCGCTAATCGTGCAAAAGCAGGTTTTCGTTGTGTCATCGATTTTCGCAGGTATGCTTGCTTGCTGACGTCGTTTACCTCCGTAGCCGACCAAAGAAGCGTACAGAAGGCCACCAAAAGTGAAATAGTGCATGCTAAGAACAGGTGGGAAGCACTTAGGAGGCTAGAAACAGGTTCGCGACAGGTTCCAAACCGTGAGAAGCAGCTTTGGAACACTTCAGGACGGGTTGAAAATTTTCAACCAGTTACGAAAGGTTGAACCAGGTCGGAATAGGTTGGAAAAAGGTTCTCAACCCCCCCACCTGCATGGCGATGACTTTTTCGGTCATCTCGCGGACCTCCTGGTCGCCGGACGCGAGTGGGTCGTCGGGCGTCCGGCGGCTGAGCACGGCGGTCAGCTCCTCGCGAAGGGACTCCACGGACTGCGCGGCCCAGCGGCTGACGTCAAGCGCGCTCTGCAGCTGCGACTCCTTGGCCTTCAGCTCCTTCTCCACGTGCTGGGCCCTGGAGAAAAACGAGCAGAATCTGAGTGTTAACGAACATCTGAGTGAAGAGAAATATCTGAGTAACAGGGTAAATCGAAGTCGGTGCTGGCCCCTGGCAAAAGATAAGCAGAAACTGAGTTATAGAGTACATGACGATAGAAAACATCTGAGAGATAGGGTAAGGCGAGGAGGAAAGACGCAGACAACAAGGTCATGTGCCACCGCGACTCCTTATGCTTCGGCTCCTTCTCCGCGGCGAGCAAAAAGGATAGCAGGGTCTAAGGGTGCTGGCAGACTGAAATGATTTACAGGACGGTCCTCTTGTAGTCTTCGGTCCGTAAAAGGGAACTTGTTTCGTTCGACAGGCGAAAGAATCTTGACAACCCGTCAAGCAAGGAGAAGGAATCGAATCCAACCTTGAATCCTTATAAACAAATCGTTTTGACGAACAAACTTGGGTTCGAAAAGTATTGACTTCGGGATTGCCCGTCGATATCGAACCATCTGACATCGGCCCCCTCCAGTCTTACGGTGTTGACAGAGCTTGCTACCATTCAACAATACGCCACAGAATGGACAACGCAGCAGCAACATCCAATTCAAGCCCAGATGAAGCATTCCCACCTTTTTCAATGTCTATTGCCTTCGTTTGAGTCACTTGATACCAAAGCCTCTCGTTTCTGTATCCTTTTAGTTGTCGATTGCATCGACCCGCTATCAAATCCGCCTTTGAATATTTTTGAGAGCATCGAGAGCGGGCAGATTCTGGGCGCACCTCTCGCGCACGTTCCTGACGTGCTGCTGCAGCTGCTCGACGCTCTTGGAGTGGCCGCTGCGCTCCGCCTCTAGTTGCTGCGCCACGGCCGCCAGGCGCGCCTCGAGCTCCGCCACGCGGCTGTCCGCGGACGCCAGCTTGGCAAACAGGTCCGAGCTGCGGGCTGACGTGGCGGCCATGCGAGCGTCGTTGCCGAGCCTGGGAAGCAAGAGACGAACTGAGCTTCAGGAGAAGTACGAAGTCAAGCGAATAAGAATGCTAACGGTCGCGAGTTGCTGGAGACTGTCGCACTCATGCGAGCGTTGTTGACGAGCGTACGCAATCCCAGTAGGACCCGTCCGATGAACGAACTTTTGAAATGAGCCATCTTGGGTGACGTGATGTGAGCTACGCTCGGAAGCAATCAAGTACCACTTCATTCACGATTCCGACCAATTACCCGAGTCCATTCGAATCAGCAACTCAAACTCTGTCAAAGCAGTCCGTAAGCGAAGTCTGTCCGTATCAAAATAGGGCAAATTGTCTCTGACTTCAATGATGTAATAGTAAGAAAGCGTACCTGGCGTTGGATGCGCCCGCCAGCTTGGACCGCAGCTCCCCGATCTCCGCGCTCAGCGTCGCGACCTTTCCGCTCAGAATTGCGCTCTCTCCGGCGGATTCCGCCAGCTTCGTGTTGAGCGCGGCCACCTCGCCCGTCGACGCCGCGAGCAGCGCGCTGATGTCATCACGGTCCGCGCTCAGCTTGTTCAGCTCAGCGGCGACGCGCGCGCGCTCGTGCTGGGCGGCCTCGAGCGCGGCGGTGAGTTCCGCGCACTCGCGGCTGGACTGGGCCAGTTGGACCTGGAAAGAAGTTTGACGAGAGATCAGATTGCGAGCACGAGTGGCGCAACATTGTGCGGACTCGACCAGACAAGATGGGATGTCGCGAGTTCAATGCCGGGACTCGGTGATTGCTCAACCGCTTTCTCTAGCTTCCTTTTCTTCCTCTGACCGCTGATTCGTGCTCCTTCGAGGCCACTCATGAAATGAATATCAGCACTTGTCTGCGAAGAAGACTTCAAAACCTGGAAACCTCTTTCCAGGGACTCGAGATAAACAGACCTCAAAGCATCAACAGCAATACCAGAAGCGGACGGACCCTCACAGATTCAAAACCCTGGTTATTGCAAACTCTCTCTCACGTGCACGTCTGTCCCAAAGAGTTAGAAAACCTGGTTATTGCAAACCCTCCCTCACCTGCACGTCCGCCTTCTCTTGCTGCACTGCGCTCAGCCCCGTCTCCAGCCCCTCCTTCTCTTCCTTGATCTCCGCGAGCGCCGCCTCCGTCTCCGCCAGCTTTGCGGACGCTTTGTACAGCTTGGCCGACGTTTCGGACGCGTCCGCGAGGGCCCTGTTCAGCTCGTGCTCCAGCCTGGCGACGTCGCCTTTGTGGGTGTCCACCTCCGACAACAGGGCCCGCTGCTCCTCGCTGGCGGTCAGGAGCGCCTGGTCGCGCTGGGCGAGGCCCTGTAAAACGAGAGGTGAATTACAAGTCAGTTGAAAAATTGGAGAAAAAGGTTATCGAGCCGCCAACAGGGCCCGCTGCTCCTCGCTGGCGGTCAGGAGCGCCTGGTCGCGCTGGCCGAGGCCCTGTAGAATGGAACAGAGGATGGGCGTCCGATAAGGGCTGGTTGGATGCAAAGGACCAGAGATTTTGCGGAATGGAGGCAAACAATGTCCACTTGTTTCGAGAAGGTAAGACGCTGTGAACGTGACAAAAAATATGTAGAAGTGACGAAAGAGGTCCCGAAAGCACACCAACTCATCTCGTCCACTGAATGAATGTCTCAAGGGTCTGGGTTTCTCCTGTCATTCCATATTCTGTTGCTCAAGCCTAAGTACTTGGTACATCGCCTCAAAAGTGCATCAGGATCAAAAGGGGGAAGGCATATATTTGGATGTCTGGCCTCGGTAATAAAGAAGCGGGACGTCTTTTCCGACGGTCCACATGAGACATTGGGGAAGAGGTGGCGAAGTCTGACACAAAAGCAAAGACGCCGTCCATTCGTCTCGAGCAAGAGAGCAAGTGAGGGATGTGAGGCAAAGACAGGCAAGCCAAATCTAGATCTAATGGCGTTCATCCCACCGCGCAGTCGGTAAGTATATACTGTAACGGCGAAAAAAAGCACAAAAATGGGAACTCAAAACGCAATTTTGCTCGGTCCAAAGGGCTGAGCTGCAGGGTCTGTCCGAGCGGCGACACTACAGGCTGATTACAAGATCCAAAACGTGTCGAAGCAAATAAGATCAGCTCCAAACGGCTCACCTGCAGGGCCTGTCCGAACTTCTTGTCCAGTTCCGTGCCCCGCTGCACCACGTCGCTCAGTTCGCCCTTGAGCTTGCTAACCCGCTCCTCGCCCTCCTTAACCTTGGCCGCCATCTTCTCCTTAACCGCGGCCAGCTCCGCCCCGCGCGCCTTAACCTCGTTCCTAACCCCCGTCAGCTCGTTACCCAGTTGCGCCACCACGCTGCGAGTCTCCTTCAACTCGCTTTCAACCTCCTTCTTCTGGGCCTTGGTTTCCGCGAGAAGCGACGAAACCTCGCGGTTGCTCTGCTCGGATGCCGACAGTTTCGACGTGAGCTCGGCCACGCGTTTCTGCGCCGCCGCTAGTTGCAGCTCCAGTTCCGCCGCCGCGGCCTTGGCCTGCACCGACGACTGCTCCGCTTCGTGCTTCTCGCTCCGTAGCGCGCCGAGCTTCTTGTGAAGATCCGCGACTTCGGCGATAACCTCCGAGAGGCGCTCGTTCAGGTTACGGATCTCCCCGGTGAACATGCTCAACCGCTGATTAAGCTCCTCCTTGACCCCGGTTAGCCGCTCGACTTCCTCCCAGGCCTTGTTCCGGTCCTCGTCGCTCTTAGCGAGCCTATTCTCAGTGTCGGTGAGATCGTCGTTGGTGTCTGCAAGGTCCCGCGCTAACTCCGCGCTGTTAGCCTTAACCTGCGCTAACTCAATCTTCATATCCTCTCGTTCGTTCTTGAGCTGCGCCGTCTCATCGCGCGACTCCTCGAGGTCTCCCGTCAGATTCTCCGCCAAAACCTCAAGCCCCTGCTTCTCGCCTTCCAACGCCCCGACCCTCTGCGTCAGTTCCCCGATCTCCTTTTCACCCGCCGCTAGTTCCTCGCCCAGTCTCCTCTCCCGCTCGCCCGCTGACGTCAGCTGCGCCTCGAGGTCCGCCGAGCGGCCCTCCTCTGACGTCAGCTTCGCTTCGAGCTGCACGATCGCGGCCCGCGCGTTCTTCAGCTGCGCATCGGCGTCCTCCTTGGAACGCTTCAGGAGCGCCAGTTTGACGTCGAGTTCGGCGCGCTCGCGCATGAGCGCCGACAGGCGTTCTTCGGTGCGCGTCTTGGCGTCGGTGAGCGACTGGATCTGCGCGCCCGACTCGGCGAGCTGCGCGATTGCGGCGGCGTCGCTGGCGGCCGCCTCATCTTGGAGCGCCTGGGTAAAGTACACGAGGGTGTAAGACATTCGAACTTAACGTCAGAGATTGACGAGATCCCTCAGTCAAGGATCGTCATGAGATGGCAACAATCACCAAGGCTTCCAACCCAGTGCCCCTTGGAAAGACTTACATTCCGGATGGAAACACAATGAGTTACGAAGGACGTCGCAAGAGGTGCGAAGGTGAGACTTGCGTGTCCGACGATCTCCACTCTGCACAGCCCTCGCATCCAAAACCCTTGCGCTTCACACGCACCAGTCTAAAATCGGAGACAACGCCTCGAATCTCGTTATACCGGAGTATGATTCAGGTTGTTACCCAGCCACCAACCCGGAACACCCTCACGGACCCACACAAACACCCGTTAACCGGGCCGCTAACCCACCTCAAGGTCCTCCTCCAGCTTGCCTCACTGATCCCGCTCCTTGTCCATCAGATTCAAATAAGAGCACATTCCTCAAACCTCAAAAAGACCCTCCGCTAACCCCCAAACACACCCATTAACCCGGCCGCTAACCCACCTCGAGATCCTCCTCCAGCCTACCCCGCTCCTCGCGCTCCTCGTCGAGCTCCTGCCGCAGCTGCGCCGCCTCGGTCGCCTTCCTCTCCAGGCTGGCGCCCATTTCCGCCATCCTAGTTTCCGCGTCCTTCACGCGCCGCTCCAGGCTCATGCGCACCTCCTCTGCCTCGGCGACTGCTTGCTCGCGCATGCGAAGGCTGTCCTCGGCTTGGGAGGCCCTGGGAAAGAACGAAAGATGGTTGAGTGTCGAGTTGAAGCCTTGGAAGTGAATGCGAAAAAGGCTGTTCTCTGATTGGGAGGCAATGTGGAAAGAACGGATGAAATCGAAGTGTCGAGTTGAACTGTCGGAGCTAGGACGCAAAGTGTGCCAGAGATAAGGGATTGCGAGGCCTGTGGGAAGAACGGATGAATCTATTGAAAAGCACGCAATCGCATGCAAAACGATGGTCTCCTGATTTGGAGAAATCAAGTCCAAAGGAACAACATTGAAACAAGGGACTCCAGTCCGATTCAAATCGCATGTTGAGAAGCCACTTAGGATCGCAAGAGATGTCCATACCGGGCTGAACTCCAAGGCCTGCCCTTCTAGAACGTTTTGACTCGACTTAGATCATCAATTGCTTCAGAACCAATGCCTTTGATCGTGAGAAAATTCTGAGCGACTCACCATCTCTGCGCCTCCTCCAACGCCTGCGAGAGCGACGCCACCTGTAGCACTCTCCCCCCGCTGCGCTCCGCCGCCAACGGCGGAATCCCCTTCCGCGGGGTTACCAAACCCTCCTCGCTTAAACCAATCTTGGTTATCTTAACCGCCGCAATCTCCGCGGCGAGTCTCGAGTTCTCCTGGGCCTTGTTGCGGAGTTCCTTCGCCAGCTCCTCGCAACGGTTCTCCGCCGTATCTAGTTGCTTCCGGGTTTGGTTAAGCCGCTCGGTTACCTCCGCTAACTCGACCCTGAGTACGCGGATCGTGTCGCCCGCGTTGGTTTCCCCGCCCTTGCGCAGCTCGGCGCGGTGCTGCTTTTGGGCCGCAGCGAGCGCGTCCTTTCCGGTCACGATCGCGGCTTCTTTGGCCTGGGTCGCCCGTTCTCGCTCGCCTGCGAAGGTTTGCACGAACAATCGGCCCAGTTTGCAGGTTTCGCGAAACATGACGTAGCTTTCTCGATCTGCTCTCAGCATTGCCAAGATTGGATGGAAATTGCAACAACACGAATCAACACGAACAAAGTCGCTGCCAGAGACACAGACTAAAAGTCTCTGCCTCTTGGGTCTTTTAAGCCGTGACATTCAGAAATGGTGCAACAAGATAGCAATGGAGCATCCTTCCAACCACCATCCTTCCAGCCTTGGTTCCAGCCCAACAAGAGGACTCTCAGGCACTGCGAGTTGCCCATACCTAGTTGGTGCTCACGCTCGTCCAGCGAGATCATCTTGGCTTGCATCATCTCCTTGACGGCGAGCAGCTCTTGCTCCATTTGGACGACTTCGTCGCGCATCGCAGCGAGCTCCTCGTAGTCCAGCGGGGCATCGGTCTGCACACCGGCAGCGGCCTGCGCAAGAAATAGATTGATCAGATTTCAGGCGTTCTGAAGAGGTTCAAAAGTCCCATTACTTATTGTTAAAGATTGCACAAATATAGAACACGAGTTTGTTCTTGGGAGTGTCCTGCTCCAGCGGGGCATTGGTCTGCACTCCGGTGGCGGCCTGCGCGAGCCAAACCTTCTGCTCAAGAATTTGTCGAATGGTTTCGAGTAACCGATTGCGGTTGTTAGTGGCTGTTGAGTGACCGACGGAAAACGACAAGTGTGTTCTCAGAAGAGCCTTGTACTCTTAAGCAATTTCGTCACTCGTCACGGCTAGCTTCTCATAGTCCAGTTGGCGGGTCGGTCTGCACACCAACAGCAGCCTATAATGGGATTAACGAAGAAAAAGTCCCAAAAAGAGTTCTGCCAGATTCGCGGGCCTGTAAGACAAGACCCAAGCGGGGCAGCATAAGAAAACTTCAGGTTTTCTGACCGAAGATGCGGATTGCAACAG
This sequence comes from Klebsormidium nitens, assembly GCA_000708835.1. Taxonomy (NCBI): domain Eukaryota; kingdom Viridiplantae; phylum Streptophyta; class Klebsormidiophyceae; order Klebsormidiales; family Klebsormidiaceae; genus Klebsormidium; species Klebsormidium nitens. The sequence goes on along the minus strand of DF236980.1, from coordinate 316,194 downwards.
AATTGGTAGGGAGTACAAAAGAAGAATAGTGTAAGGATTGGATAAATCTTCGTTAAGTACTGTGACAATGACAAAGCTCCTTAGGTAAGCTTGCTTGTGCTGCCGAGAAAGGATCTGACCGGACCAGAGAAAAGTCCTTCATGAACTCTGGATTCAAGTGCTGGGCGCATGTATTGTGTCAAAGGCGTGATGACTTTGAAGAGCTTGAAGTTTGGTGTAAGAGAGAGGAAACGAGCCAGACTGCAGGCGAATGTAAGGTCTGGAAATGAAGACAGAGCGAGAAAGATACCCTAAGCTGATGTGGGAGCACCTGTAATAATAACTCAAGGGAGAAGGACCAGACAATTGGGAGACACATCCAGTCACATCTAGACTGTGTGTTTGTCTTGACTAAGCGCCAAAACCCGGAGGACAAGCACAGAATAAAGGCTTAGGTCGAAAGCAAAAGAAGCCAACCAAGAACGCCATTGAAAAAGCAGCCCGTTTTAGGAAGCAAACCCTGGTAAAGCCCTAGACGCCTAGCGATGGTTCGTTCTTGCCTACCAAGACCTACCATTTCAGAAGCACGAAAAAGCGCAGTTTCCAAGATTCTGCCACGTCTCGTTAGAAGGCTCTGCAGGCGCCCCAAGAGAGCAGCCTGGGGGCCCGAAGGAAGCATTGGAGCGCTCTGCTTTGCTTGACTGACAGAGAGCTTAGCAAACAGACCTCACTTCAGGGACTCTGTCCGTTATAGATACAGGCATTCACCCTTTGCCTGTCACATCCAGATGTTGAAATAAAGCGTCACGCTTGCTTCGACTTTTCAGAGAACAGTCATAGTCCGCATGAGGCAAACAAGCCGTCACATCAAGCCTCGACGTACTTCGAATCTGGCTCGACATTGTTTGAATGACCTCAAAGCAATTTCAGAAAGGCGCCAACATCGATCGAACCAGAATACGGTCTCACCTATTCCGCCTCATACACTGTTGCTTAGTTAGACCTCTCCACAGAAGACGCTCGGAATGAGGACTTTAGCAAAGCAACTAATCTAACAAGGACATTCAAACTCAAGAGTCCAAAAGACGAACAGAACGCGACTCCGCTTACCAACCTGAGCCGGCCTAAACCGAATCTTCACACAAAGCAGCCGATGAAAACCGAACAACCTCAAGAAACAGAGCGCAATTATTCGCTGACCTTGGGCCGGCTCGCCGTCCTCTCCTCCGCCTCTTTCGCCGCCGCCTCTAGTTGCTTCTGCAGAGCGCGCCGCTCCCCGCGGATCCGCTCGAGCGCCGCCTTCATCTCCTCCCCCTCCTTGCGCAGCTTCGCCTTCTCCGCTTCAATCGCTTTCTGCGCCTCGAGTCCCGCGTCTAGTTCCTCCTGCACACGTGCGCGCGCCTTCTCTGCTTTTGCGCCCGCGTCGCGCGCCTTCTCGCTCTCCTTTTGCAGCGCAAGCACCTGTTACAGATAACGGAAATGAAGAGCTTCAGGAACACTAACCCCCAAAGTAGAAGTAACAACTCAAACCCCAAACTTCTCGCTCTCCTTTTGCAGCGCAAGCACCTGTTGCAGATAACGGCCGACTTCAGAAATGATAAGCTTCAGGATTAACAACCCCCAAGTGACAACTCAACACAAGATCTCATGCTCTCTTTCTGTGGCGCATGCACATGTTGCAGAAGACTATCGATTCCAGAATCGGTAAAACCTAACCCGAGACGTCACGACCCTGCTTTTCACCTGTCTACGAATGATGGTTGCCAAGAAAAGTGTTTTGGTGGTCCACACTAAGCCCTCAAAGTAACCCCTCACATCCCAAATTGGTCACCTTGATAATCCCGCAACTTGGTACTCCAAAAAAAATGAATGACCGATTCTTTGAGATGTTATTCCACTCCCCTACACGGATCTTTGCTCTTGTCCAAGCAAAACCGCTTAAGATTCTCACCAAACTATTTGACCCTCACCTGTTGCAGCAGCTCTTTCTGTTCTTCCTGTGCCGAGATGAGCTCCGCGGACAGGCCCTCGCGCTCGATGTTCGCGGCCGCCAGTTTAGAACTGAGCTCCACGACCTCCGCCGCGGCCCTCTGGTCCTTAGCCGCCTCCTCGTACTTCTTCTTAAAATCGGTCAGCTCGCGCGACGTGTGCGCCAGCTTCGAGTTCGTCTGCTGCACTTCGTGGTCTTTCGCCTTGACCACCTTCTTGAACTCCGCCAGATCCGCCGCCAGTTTAGAAACGGTGTCCTCCTTCTCCGTTTCCAGCAGCCGCAGCTGCTCGGCGACGACCTCTTTCTCCTTCTGCAGCTTCTTCTTGGTCGCGGCGAGCTCCGCCCCCAAGCGCTCCAGTTTAGAAAGGGCCTCTTCCTTGTCGCTTTGGACGGCGGCCAGCTCGTCCTCTTTCTCATTCAGCGCCGCGAGCGACTTCTTCTTCGCTTGGTTCGCCTCCGACGCAACCTTCTCCGCTTTTGACACCGCTTCGTCCCGTTCACTTTCCACTCCCCTCAGTTCCTCGGCAAGAGCTTCTCTTTCCTTGGCCGCCTGCGCCGCCTTCTTCTTCGCCTTCTCCAGATCCCCGGCCGTCTTCTCCAATTTAGAAACGAGCTCGTCTCTCTCGGTCTGCACCCCCTTAAGCTCCTCACGGATGGCCTCTTTCTCCTTTGCCGCCGAATCCACGCGGGTCTCCAGCTCCGAGATCTTCGACAATGCCTGCGCCATTTCCTTCTCCATCTTGCTCTTCTTCTGCTTCAAGTTTTGGACGTCCGATTCCAGAGCGTCCTTCTCTTCGGACAGCCCTGCAAGCGCACTCTCCAGTTCCGTAACCCGCTTCTGCGCCCCGGCAACCGCGCCCTCCTTGTCCTCTAACCCCTTTTTGACCCCGTCCGTTTCCTTCCTTAACCCGTCAACCTCCTTCCTCGCTTCTCCCAGCGCCTTCTCAGAAGCCGCCACCTTCTCCTTCATCGCAGCAACTTCCTTTCTCGCGTCTTCAGCTGCCCTCTCCGCTTCGCCGTTCTTCTTCTCAAGCGCGGCAACCTTCTCCCGTGCCTCCTCGAGCCGCTTCTTAGAATCGGTATCCCTCGCCCCCTGCTCCTCGAGCGCCTTCTGCACCCGTTCTAGTTCCCGCTTCGCCTCCTGAGCGGCCTTCTCTGCTTCGCCGTTCTTCTTCTCAAGCGCGGCAACCCTCTCTTTCTCCTCCCCGAGTCGCTTCTTAGAATCAGTATCCCTCGCCCCCTGCTCCTCGAGCACCTTCTGTACCCGTTCTAGTTCGCGCTTCGCCCCGGAGCCCTTCCTCTCTTCCTCGGCCAACGCACTTTCCAACTCGGTCACACGCTTCCGTGCGCCGTCCAGCGCCCGGGAGACTTCCCCGAGCCGTTCGTCCGAGACCGCCGCCTCATTACTCAACTGCGAGATCCTTAGGCTAGCGCCCATCAGATCGCTCTCCAGTTTCGCCAGCTTTTCGTGAGCGCTCATCTTCTCGCTGTCTTTCTCCATCACCGTTTTCTTGAATGAGTCCAGCTCGGCGCGCGCGCCCGCCAGCTGCGCCGCGGCCTCGTTCGACGCCTTCTTCGCAGCCGCCAGCTCAGCGCTGACGTCAGCGTGGGCCTTCTGCGCCGCGGCGAGCTGTTGCTCCGTGTCGGCGGAACGCTTCTTGGAGGATGCGAGCTCGGACTCGAGGGCATGCATCTGCTCCTTGGTTGCGCCCAAATCGGCTGCATGAAAGAGAACTCAGGTCAGCAGATTATTTGACCCAGAGTCGCAGCTAGAGGCGAACGGAAAGAGCGGCAAGACAAGAAAAAGGACTAGACCATGGACCTTGGAGTGAGAAGGAACAGTTTTCAGGTGTCTTCCGAACAACTTTGAAATAGGTCCGATCAAAGTGGTGATGAGAATCGCTCGTTTTCAACTTCGCTTCCAACCAGAGAATACTTTGAACTTTGGGAATAGATTGCAATCATTTTGATCCGGCCACTACGGGTAGGTCAAAAGACAACGTGCAGCAAAAACAGCCAGTCCTCCGTAGGCAGCCACCAATCTCGTTAAAAAGCAAAGGACTGAGACGGAAGCCGGAGATACAACCGAGAATTCACAGCACAAGGAACGCGAAGAAACAAAGTGCAAGACGCATTCAAGCCCGTGGCAACCAATCTTCCTCCAACACAACCATTTCTTGATCACAGGCGCGAGGCTCTTTCCACTCGGTCCAGTGACCCCAAAGCGACAAATACTAGTGGGAGCGACACCATCTACATTCTGAATTGTGTCCACTAACCGTCGAGATGGCAAGATCGGACATTTATTTGATGCAGACATAAGCTGCTCAGCACTCAACTTTTCACGAACTCAACTCAGCACACACAGAACAATCCTTTGAACTTTCAGGTTCACTACATTTCCCAAAAATCTGGAATACTCAACAGACTCGGCAGCATTTGCTTGCTCCTAAGTCCAAGCACGATGATTTTTCGGACGCCAAAAACAGAAGTCAATCACCCACCGTCGAGATCCGACACCCTCTTGATAGCGGCCGCGAGCTCCTGGTCCAGGTCCGCAATGCGCTTGCCGCTCTCGGCGGCCGCCACGTCTAGTTCTGCGGCGCGCTTGGTCGCGTCTGCGGCCTTGGATGCCAGGTCTTCGCGCTCCTTGCGGAGCGCCATCAGCTCCGCATCGCGGCGTGCGACCTCGACTTCTTTGTCGTGAAGTTCGGTGTCCTTCTGCTTCAGGGCCGCGCTGCAATAAGAGGAGGCGTCGCTTTAGTGTTCAGTCTCCCGGCTGCTGGTTGGAATGAATTTGTAGAATGTTGTACAGTCCGAAAAAGAAAAGTTCGGGGTCAAAAGTCTTACAGAGAATCCCCGAAAAATCACTGTCCTTCTGCCCACGCTGCGCAACAAAGGACAGGTGTCGAACACGGCGAGTTTCCTATGGCGTGGCGCTTGAGAGATAGACAAATAAGAGCGTGAGGGTTTCAAACTTTCTTTCAGCGATCAAAAATTCAAAGAATGGGACCTTCACATTCGGTTCGGAAAAGGTTTTCACGAGAAATGGTTTGACCAGTATCAGCTTCGAGCAATCCTAATTGATTCGTGCGTTTGTTTCTGTGGAGATGCGCGAAAGAGCGACAGTCGACGTGGGGCGGAAATGGACGTCGCGCGTCTTCGTGCGGTAGCGAATTAAGCTTCAAGCTATGTCCTCATCCTAACGAACTATCCACTTAGGGAATCATCTTAGCTGCACCAGACTCTCTGAGAAGCTTCTCTTAGAGGGACTGAAGTTCGACAACAAAAGGTTCGGAATCCGATAGTGAAGTGGTCGAAGCGACAACGAACTGCCTGAAACAAGGGGGAGTTGTGTGCTTGACAACGACGAATCCCAAACCCGACAGCGAAAATCAAAAGTGCTTGACAACGACGACTTTCAGGACCGACAGGGAAAATTAAATCCAAAAACAAGAACAAGAACTTCAAAACAGAAACAAGCTCACGTTTTGATTGCCAGCTCCGCCCCCTTGTCCTTGCTCCCCGACGCCAGCTTCGCGCTCAGCTCCGCGTTCTTCCCGCCCAGCAGCGCCAGTTCCCCGTTCAGATGCGCGAGGCGCATCGTCGCTTGGGCCAGGTTACTGTCGAGCTCCGCAACCTTCGCACTCTTTTCCGCGAGCTTCGCCGCGAGTTCGGCGTTCTCTTCCTTTGTCGAAGCGAGCTCGGCGCTGGTGGATTGGAACGCTTCGTTGCCGCCCTCGATGGCCTCAAGCTTCGCGTCAGCAACCTGCTTCTCCTGGTAAGAAAAGAAAAGAGGGAAGTGAGAAGAACTCAAGGAGTAAACAGGGGAGTGCATACCTCTGTCAGAAGGAGGGGGATCGTAACGAGAGGTGCTCCTTTAAAAAAGGTTCCGTGAAGAAGACATGCTTCGTCGAGAAAAGCGTGCAGCAATTACCCGTGAACCAATAATGAAGCCGAATAAGATGCTTAGCGAGAATTGTAATGGGTGCCGGTCAGATGCTAAGGTTGCGGCGCGGAAGTACACTTTGCTGAGTGGAGTTCGTTGTTGCCAAGACTCAGAAAGAGCACTCATTGCAATCGTGTCTCCCAGTACTCGAAAAAAAGTGAAGCAGGTTGATACATCGTGTCACCTTTGCCTGAATTGGGATAATTGGCAATATAGAAAGCGCCCTACCTTTATGATGGTGGCGAGGTTGGCTTCCAGCTCTGCGATCTGCCCGTCCGCCTCCGCCAGCTTGCTCTGCCGGTACTCCCGCTCTAGTTTCGTCTGCCCCAGCTCCGCGTCCAGCGCCCTCTTCTCCTGGTTAGCAAACGCTAACCGCGCCTCAACCTCCGCCTTCTCCTTAACCAGCCCGGCCAACCGCGCCTCCGCCTCGGCCTTCGCCTCCGCGAGCGCAGTCATCGCTTCGTCGGTTAAGCCCGCTAACCCCGGGCCCCGTTTGCCCGGTTGATCTCCCTCTTGGAGCGCCTTTCTCACGAGCGCCTTGCGCAACTTCCCGACCTCCGCCTCCGCCTTCTTAACCGAGATCCGTAACCCTTCGGCCTCGGCGACCGCGCCCGCGCGCGCGGCGATCGCATCCTGGAGGGATCCCTCGGCGGACTCGAGCGCCGCGATCGAGATCTTGCGCGCCTTTTTGAGGGGCGACGCGACGACATCGTTGCGCTCGTCATCGGGCGTTTCGGGCGACTTCGGAGCCTCGAAGCTGCCGCGGAGCGACGCCTCGCCGCCGCGCGATGCTTCGACGACGCTCGCGAGCTTCTTGGCGGCCGCATGGAGGCGGAAGTCGGTGTCTTCCGACCCGGACTTCAGGTTGTCCGACAAACCTGCAAAAGGGATGGATGAGGTCAGATCAGATTGTACTTACTTGGACAGAGTCCCAGATTCGTTTGAAATCGTATCTCGAACGTTGAAAGGAAGGGGGGAGTGCTTCTTCAGATGGGAGTCATGTCCATGGAAGGGGTTACGAGAGTCGGATGAAAAAGCATTTCTAGTTTTCCTCTCTTTATTTCGTAAACGATGCCTGACAGCATGTGAAGAAAGTTGACAAGGAGGCTTTGGTGGCGTTCAATAAGAACAGCTCTTCAGATGTTTTCTGGTTAAGGATTTTGCAAGCCAATGTGCAAATAATCATTGCGATGTCCTGGACGTGTTGTTAAAACAACCAGTGCAGCGTTTTGGTCTATTGAGGAGACCTTATGAAGCCTTCATGGCAGCTTACACCTAGAAGAATCCAGCTTCGCAAACGCAGCAGCTTCCACGAAATAGGATCTGAAGGAAGACAATTCTGGGATTTTTTTCGGCACTCTACAAGAAACAGGTCTTCAAGAAAATGTCAAGCTCTTACTATATTTCCAGGCTGCCTGGTCAAAACGAAACCTATTTCCGTTGAGTCTCTGGAAAAAAGAGATTTCACGGAGATTCAAGTCTGGACCCTAGACAGAGACTTCGGGCACATACTCGTAAGCTCCTGAAGGTCGTCCGTTGCCAGCAGGTTCTTCTTTGGAGGCCCTTGATGTCATTGACTGAAAACTTGGGCTTTCCAACAATCTAGGCTGACATGTCGGCAAAAAGCTTTCTCACGAGAGGTCAAATCGAAGATCTCAACAGGTTTTGGGCACCTACTCGTCATCTCCTGGAGGTCGTCCGTGGCCAGCGGGTTTTTCTTTTGGAGGCCCCTGACATGATCGCTCAGAAACGGAGAACAATCAAACAATCCAAGCTGACATGTCAACAAAACGCTTTCTCACAAGAGCTTCAATGTGAAAATAACACGAGTTTTGAGCACCTACTTGTAAGCTCCTGGAGGTCGTTGGTCGCCAGCAGATTCCTCTTCTGGAGGCCCTTGACGTAGTTGGACTGAAAACTTGGGCTCGCAAACAGTTCAGGCTGACATGTCAAACAAAACACCTTCTCACACGCTCAAAGGTGAGGTTTTTAGCATATTTCGAGCACCTACTTGTAAGCTCCTGGAGGTCGTTGGTCGCCAGCAGGTTCTTCTTCTGGAGGCCCTTGACCAAGGCCACAGCGTCCTTGCGCTTCCCCTCCGCGTCGATCAGCGTCGTCGAGCGTTTCTCCAGCCGCTTGGCAATGGCGTCGAGCTCGCGGTTGGCCTCCGTCAGCTGATTGCTCAGCGCCTTAACCTGAGGAGGACAAAAGAGGAGTTTGGAAGGTTGTCATGTTCCTGAATGCGTTTGGGGGTGAAGTTATTCAGTGCAAGGGATGACTCAGTTAGGCGCTGACGACAGAGGTTGAGTTGCGGTGTGGAAGGACCTAAAGGTCGTGAAAGAAGAGAGTCGTGAGGTTGGAGCCTTTTACGAGGAGAGAGTTTTGGATGAGGAACAGGGCAGACAAATGAGGGCCCTTTGAGGGAACCGATTGGTTCGAACAAAACTGATGAGAGAAAGGTCGGAAATCTCGAGATAGAGGGAGAAGACTGGCTAGACTTTGTAGGTCTCAGAAAGGTGAGGAAATGAAGTGAAGGAGGTTCCAGCCTTCGACTCCAGGAAAGAAGGAGAATGAGGATGGTGATCCGAGGGCTGAGGTTTCATTACTCTAGCAAGTGAAATGGCCGTTCAAGCACTAAGGATGCCTAAGAAAATTTTGAGATGAGGTCGGCCACAGTAACTCCTGTCTCTTGCTGTAAGGAAGTTCGTTGATGCCTTTGGTTGGGTAGTCCTGTTTTAGTATAAAGAGCCATGCCAAAGAAGCGGCTCGTAACAAAGGCATAAAGGTGCCCTTTGAGAAGATGCTGAAGTGCTGAGCTCCCATACCCACAAAACGGGTCTAATATCTGCATGTTCCTTTCATTCAACTCCATTCCCGCCTTAGACGCTTGCAGATTGAGGTTTTCTTTCCAGTGTTACGAAGACAGAGCATACAGATAGTTGTACCCTTCTACTTTGGAAATCAAAAGCTTTCAGTGTTTCAATAAGTGTTAATCAGTGTATCCAGCCCTCACCTTGGCTGCCGTCTGTTTCTTCAGCTCTTCGATCGCACCGTTGTTCTGCCGGGGGTCTGCGTTCTCCTTTTGTGCCAGCTGGGACTGCAGCTGGCTCAGTTGCTCCCTAGAAGCCAACGAGCAAACTCGTCAGAATATAGACAAACCTTTTGAAGTGTCCTCTGGAATGTCTGTATAGCAGTTCCATGCACAAGTTTCTTTTCAATTCAAAGCATATTCAGACCTTTTGCATGTGCCGCAGATCTTCCCCAAATCATAAAGATGCTTCCTTTACAGACCTACTTGAAGCAACTGCAGAAGCGGAAGGTCTCTGCATGGAAGAGCTCAACTAACAAAGAGCACCGATTGCATGCAACCACCCCTCCAAGGCCTCTCCTTTGCCTGGCACCTTTTTCCTCGGAACACGTGAAGCTCGCTGCCTCTACAAGCAAAACTTTGAAATGAGAATCCTCACCTCAAGCTCGCGTCTTTCTTCTTGTGCTGCTCGATCTCCGCCCTCAGCTTGGCCTCTTTGTCTTGGGCCTCCCTCACTTGCTGCAGAGCTGCGTCCCTCTCGCGCTTTGCCTTCTCTTCATCTTCGAGCAGCCTCTGTAGGTCTTCCTCAAGAGCAGCGGCCTTTGCCTCTGCTTCCTCCCAGCCTGTGACGGCATCCTCTGCCACCTTGGCGTGACCGGCAGCTTCTTCCTCTTTGGCAGCGACCTAGAGGAGAGAATGGTTAAGGAATGTCAGAAAACCATTGCTGGCCAGCAACTCCCGTCTGAATAAGTGCTTCTTTGGGTGCACGAGGGTGTTACTTCTTGATACTGGAAGATACTGGAAGCATGATTGCGGAAGAAAACGGTGGAGTGGTAGTTGAGAGGATCAGCAGTGGCCAGAGAGCTTGATCCGCAGCCCTTTGTCGCAGCAATTTTGGTGCGAGTGCTATCATGAATTGTTCCTTCAGCAAGTCGGGAATGACGGAAAGCTTGTGCAGAAGGAAGCTTGACCGGTTTTCAGTTCCCAGACCGGCAATCTGGCATTCCCAAGAAAGCGGTTAACTGGTCAAGCAGGAACACACAGATACTGATAGCATCCACATTTGCAGATATCAAGACCAACTGAGACAAATCAGCCCGGATCAAGATCATGCTGCAAGACAATCCTCAATCTGCTGGAAAGCTGTCTCTTTGGAATCGATTTGAGGCCAATGATTCCACCAATGGCAAGAAAAAAAGAACAGCATGCCTTCAGTCTTCCATGTGGACAGCAGGCAATCAGCCAACACAGGTGGCGACCAAACAACATGCCGCTTCTGGAGCCGCCATGCATTAAGCAGTCTGTGATACTGGCCTACAAAGACTTGAGTGCAACAACCCAAACCAAGACCATGCACAACAAGCAGCAGTCTTGATGGAACTGGTGCATCCCCTCACCTGAGCGAGCGCTTCTTCCAGCTGCTTGCTGAACTCCTTGGCCTTCTCTTCTGCCACCTGCCACCCCGCCAGGGCCTCCTCGAGCATGGCGGTCTGCTCCTCCAACATGGCCGCAGTGTTCTGCAAGCAAAAGGGGACCGGGATCGGTGACAGCTACAGCACGATTTCCTTCAAGAGACACGAGCTGGGATCAACCCACAACCATAAAAAGGTGCTGACTGGGAACGACCCACAAAAAGAAATGTGGTAGAGATGCTAACTTTGGAGAATCCACAACCAAAACTGTTGAGCGGATGCCGTTTGGAGATGACCCACGATAGGTTTCACAAAGGAGGTGCTAAGTAGGATCAAGATACAATCAGGTTCTCTGAGGACGTGCCGAGTGGAAATAACACGAACCCAGATTCCTTGAAAAGGTGCTGACCAGAGAAAACCCACAGCCCGATCTCCTTGCTACATGGTGACAGCCCTCGATAGTTTCCGCAAGCAGGTGCAATCTGGCAACACACTGGAAAACTCAATCCTTTGCCAGGAAGCTACTTTGCAAGAATTTAGTAACCCACTCCCCAAACAATCTTGGAGCAGAGCTGAAGTGGTCAGAGACACTGAGAACAAGAGCGTGAGAAGAGAAAAGAGCATTCAGAGCAACAGCTTCAAAGCAGTCAGCTACACAGAGCTTGAAAAGCCAGAATGATGCAGCTGATCTAAAGTTGGGTGCTTTGAAACCCCTGCAAGCGTTCAGAAGGTTCCAAGAATCCGGGATCGCTCCCGCTGCTATAAACAGTTGCATTGACTGCAGGTAGTATTGTGCCGCTTCGCAAGGCAAAGCAGCGTCATTCAGGACCCACTCTTGTCAGCTCTGAAAAGAAGGGTGCCTTGCAGAATGACTTGACAAGTGAACTAAAAGTCCTTGTCCTCGTCATAGTTATTAAAGTTGGTGAAATTCGAGTTGAGCATGAGTGAATAGCCTTACCTCCTGAGAGTCCCCCATGATGGGAGGCTCGGTGATCCTGTTTGTCAAGGTCGTTCAAAAACTCTTGCTAGTGCTGTTGCTTTCGCAGATTCCTCAATGCAAGTACCTCATGTTACTTGAATACAAGCCCAGAAGGGCTGCTAAAAAGGAAACCCTTCTATACCCCTTCTTTCCTGCGCTCGACCAACTGAGGACAGGTCGCTGTAGCCTGTAGTACGATCTGGAAAACCTGGACCGCCTTTGCAACGGGGGTCAGTAGAGCGCTCCTGCGCAAGGACTCCAAAATTCGAATGCACTTCAGGACTTCAGCTTTCTAAACACCAGCAGTTTCAGCTGACTCACTGAAGCAAAAAGGCGGGAAAGCGCCAATTCAAGATTATTTGAATCACCGTGACAGAGGCAGAGGGGTGCTCCGGTACGCACCATTAGTGAGGCCCTCTTCCCCGAGTCAGATGTTTGTTTTTAGCCTAAGGGTTAATAACCAACCGGAGGGGAAGCCCCGCCCACTCCCGTACGTACCGCAACGATCTTTCCAAGAGTGTACCATCGGGAGGTATCGACGGTTGCCGTAACCCACTAGTTTCGGCCTGGCAGTTTTGCACCGTGCGATCCAAGAACAAAACAGCGGACGGCCATGACGTATACGCCTTCAAGTGTTGAAGGGTTTACATAATGTAATCAGGGTTCCCGACTTGGGCCGGCCGCGCTACTGCCAAGTGGGCCGCCGCCCGGCCCGCGGCCGGCCGCGCGTAAATGTATGTTTATCATATGAGTACGGTCTGCGCAGGATTCTATCTTTCTGCTTTGCTTTCGAAACCTGCAGAATTTATTGGGTACCACTGTATCCTTGTGTTTCTAGCTCCTATTGCAGCTGGCGGTACCAGCTGGAGTTGACCCTGGGCACTGCACAATCTACGACGCCGCTGCCGATATATGTGTAACATTTCCAACGCCATCTCACTGCAAAGATATTCTCATTGGCCTGCAAACATCAATGAGCGGCCAGCAGGCAATGCTGTGTGGAAGGAAGTAACAACTCAGCCCCACAGTGATACGTTCCTGGTATAGGGCCACAGCACCAGACTTTTTGATCTCAAAAGACCAAAGAAGTCTTAAAAAAACCTGTGAAGCTGGCGGGGCCGCCCAAGCTGCTCACACTGAGCTTGGGGAGAGGTCCACAGATTGGCACTTATCACAGTCCTTTTCGAAATGGAACTCAGCATGACCATTTGATAGTCTGGCCCTAACGGGGCTGGTCACAGCATGGAAGCTATTCTCACCCCACCACCTCCCACTAAAAACCAAGAGAGTAACCAAGCCCCAGAGGCTAGGAAAGTGAAAGCCAACCCCCATGATTGGCCCTGGGTGCATGCCCTTGACAAGAGCAATACGGTGGGTTGTCCTCCCTTCTTGAATACAGAACCCGCAGTCTGGGTTGCATCAACTGCTTCTTGAATGATGAGAATGTGGAGCTTTGCTTGAAAGCTGAGCCTCCCGTATCAGTACTGCTTTGTAGGCGAACCACATCCTGCACTTTGCATTTCTTGGGGACAGCATCATATATTGGGGCAGACTGCAAAAGATCTTGCTATGTGCAGTAGGTGCCATGGCGTTAGGCGTTGAATTTATGCCACTCACATGACTCGTATTTCGTAGTACAAACTTGAATCCCCCTCGAATTTATCAACCTTATATGGGATCCTGATTCTTTGTAACTCCTTCACAGCCGCCAACATGTGGTAAAATGGAAGGGCGCTATTAACAACTTCATTGATAAAACCCACTCTTTGCAGTGTTGTCCTTCGGAGAACTCCACGTCTGACCTTTGACCAGCTTCTTGCAGGTCTTCATTGTCATTGACATGCAGTTGGACTTTTGTGAGAAGGGTGGCTATGTAGATTCCATGGGCTATGACGTCTCCGCAATGCGGGTATGTGGAGCCACCTTCTATCTATTTTACCTACTACAGCCCATGTATGACAAGAGATTCGAAGATAATGACAGAAGATAAGAGGTGTAGTTGGGCTGATGTCTTCGTTCAAGGACTTCTGTGAGGTCTCTTCGCCTGTGACCTAACGTTGTGCGACATGTCCCGCTTGACCCTTTCAAAGTTATTTTTACTCCACTAACATTTGAGTGCCAGCTTGTGGAGGACTTCTTGCGCTTTTCCAAGTTAATGTGATCTCTTTCAAGTCAAGTCATTCGGTTCTTCATGCAGGAACCGATTGCGCCAATCAGGAGGGTTCTAGATGCGTGTCGGGCACGTGGCTTTCACGTCATTCACACACGCGAAGGGTATCGACCAGACCTGGCAGACGTTTCTCCGCACAAAGTAAGTGAAAGTTTTGGCACTCTCCAGTTGTATACTTTATCTATTCAAACCTAGCACTGAGGCCGACCAGAGTGCATTTCAAGTTTATTCGCAGGGACAGCCACCACCGATTGGCCCAGATAAAAACAAAATTGCCATTTCTGCCGGCACAGCCGTTTTGGGGGGCAGTCTCAGGGGTTGCCCAGGCCCTCTTATAGGCACTTCAAAAGCTCTTATTGTAGGAGCTTAATAACGGCAGGACACAGCTGCATCACTCGATATCCTTGGCCGCAAATCCGCCCTTGGCCTCAATCCGCTACATTAGGCTGGCACATGTCTACTATATACTTCGACTATGCCTCGAACGAGACGTGCTCACACACATTCTGTACTCAAACGGGACTGGCCAGCTTCGCTATCCAGCACTTTTTCTACATTCAAGCGATCTAAGAACATTTTTGAGAAATAATCAAAGTGATCTCGAGCCGCCAGCTACTTGTTTACTTCCTTTGACCTTTCCGTTATTTCAACTTACAGCTGTTCCGTTCCAAGAAGGCCGGCGGAGCGATCGGCAGCGAGGGCCCCCTTGGCCGCTTCCTGATCCGGGGGGAGAAGGGCCATGACATCATCCCGGAGTTGTACCCGCTGCCCGGAGAGCCGGTTATTGATAAGCCCGCATATGTGCGTGTGTGATGGTAAAACTTTTTTAAAGATTGCTTTTAATTCAACCGAGCGATGCCGAGGCTGTCCTCTCGAATGGGTTCGATTGCTAACGGTTTCGAGAGGGTTGGTGGTGATAGGAAAGAGGGCGGCGGCAAGCAGAACAGGCTATAAGTTGGAACCTCCTTCACCTAAAATTCTACAACGACCTACATCGACTGAGAAGTGCTAGGCTCGCCAGCTTCGCATGTTTGATCCGCGTACAGCTTTGTACCTTACCGTCCCAACTACGATTTGTTCCAGGTCTGCACTTTTACCACGTGATCGATCGAAGCATTCTCATTGGTCCTGAGGACCGCAGATGAGCGCTCACCCCGTTTCAGTCGACGCGGAATCTAACCTGATTCGAAAAACGGAGCCGTCCGGTCTTTAAGAACGGAAATTGTTGAAAGTTAGGAAGCTCTAAAACTAGCCGCTGAAGAGAGTTGTAAGTGCGGGTCAACGAGGAGCAAACTGGAAATGGGCGCTCACCCGTTCCAGTCGACGTGGAACCTTATTTGAGACCGGTCGAAGCGACAAATGTTCCTGAAAGTAAAGAAGCTCGAAGAGAGTTGTATGTGCGGGTCAACGAGGAGCAAATTGGAGCACCAATAAACATTCTCTCTTGTGTAGAGCGCGTTTTGCGGCACTGATCTTGACATCATCCTCAAGAATAAGGGCGTGACCAACGTTGTGCTGGCGGGGGTCACTACGGACGTGTGCGTACACTCCACCATGCGGGAAGCGTACGACCGCGGGTAAGTCACGACTATAATGAGTTGCCATAAGACGTACTTGTGTTCCACCGTAAGCGGGGTCAGGACAGTCACGTGGATTTAGGAGCCGTGTTTCCAGGCCAAAAAGGTTTCCCAAAAGGAAGACATGCCGTTTCTAAGCAGCACTTCTATCGACGAACTACCATTCCCCAGGGTTTCCCCTCACCTTATCTGGTCGGGGACAGACAATCCGAGTCGAGATGTCATTTTTGCAGATCTTGTAGCTTGTATACGAGATCCGAAGGCGCCCGGCGATGAGTCGAAGGACTGTACTTTGGGCTGAGCGCTTTTCGATGGATCCTGGCCGGCTCTTTGAAAACTTTAGATGTGCCCTCGGTGCCACGTTCGGTGACTAGTCCTTTCATACCGTCCCAAGTTTTCAACGGTGATGTTTATATTCATGCAGGTACGAGTGTCTTCTCCTAACGGACTGCACGGCAGCGACGGACGTCCGGAATCACGTGGCAGCCCACAGGATGATCGTCAAGGAGGTGAGGCCACGCGTCTTCCACATTTTCTTATCGCCCATGAAATGACGCCGCCGAGACTCGTGTTCAAGTGCTTGTAGAGGCACTTATCCACGAGGTTTGTGCTGTCCCCATCCCCTCTTTTTGCCTGTCGTCGTTGAACTGAAATATTGGTTACATTCTATCTGGCGGAGCTTCGCCAAGTGCGCATCGCGTCCTTCCGTTCACTTATTTGTAAACCCAGCATCACTGCACTTGCGTCCGTCATCAAGACTTCGATGGCAAGTAGAAAGGGACCGGTAAACTGGAGGCAAAGCTTCGTTGACGGCCTGTGCTTTTGAGTAAAACAATAGTCTTTTCGGGCAGTCTTCCTGAGGATCCCTCCAAGAAGCGTGCTGCCAAGACGGTTGACCTGCTTTTGCCTCCAGACTGGACATAGGGGCACACATGAAGCGCGAGCGTGTTGAGGCGCACCCATTCTCTCTTGCCCTTCTAGTTTGAGTTCAAGGGGTTCAAGGGTTCTCCTTCTCATGTGCAGGGAGGGGTTTTCGGCGCAATTGCCACGTCGGACGACTTTATTGCTGCAATTGCTGCAACATAGGCTGCCCGCTTGCTATGCGAGCGTCCCTTTGAAACGAAGCCCCGCTGGCTCGTCTAGCGAAGCGTTGCCATGGCAAAATATCATCATGAGCTCAAGTGGCAGCCTGCTTGCAGCTGCAAGCGAGGTTAATAACTATAGTACTCTCAGTCAGTTGAATCACTAGATTGGGTCGCGGCAGGGGCCCGGGCGCCACGTATAGGTAACGAGCTTGGATATAGCAAGCAGCGCCCCATGTGAACTTAATCACCGTCCCACTGAGGAACATCGTCGAAGTTGGTCGATCATGCCGCACGCATGATCAAATCTTGATCCATTCTTAAATAACATGATTGACAGGTGCACAAAATCTCATGTGACGGTATTACATGCACATGAACTCAAGGCGCACGGAGGCGCGCGCGCCTCGATACCATTAATTGCATTATCAAATTGCGGCCGCCCCATATATGTATACTAACACGTGTACAGGCATGCATATAGGTATCATAATTGTTCAGTACCTTAATATATAAGCATGGGCGGCCGCGCGCCTACATGATTGCTGAAACGGTACGGTTGCATATTCATATATAGCTATAGCTCTAGGCCGGCCGCGCGGTCAACCAAGCTAGCTTGGGGCCCACATATGTGCATATATTCGATGACGCGGCTCAGTATGATAAAGACGCGATCTGGGCTGCTAGCTGGATAGCACACGACATCAAGTCTCCATGAGCAGCTATTGGCAAGCGATTTGCCCGGGCCCACTGTTTTTGTGCATGATGTAGAATCGCAATTACCACACACTATGTGCCGCGCGGCCGGGAGCACTGTGCACTGCATGTGACATGCGTCCCTACTCAAGAAGATAGTGAAACGGACACAAAAGTGGCACAGACATGCGCTGGAATATGGCCGAAATGAAACCAATGAAGATTGCATACGTTGACTCAGCGACGCTCAGGCGAAGCAAGCTTTTCTCGAGTGGGAGCCAAGACACGCACAATAGGATCAAAAGACGTTCTGACCTTGCATGATTGCGTTCCCAATCCTTGCGATTACTGCAATATGCTCTAACTTCACTGACGCACAATGTCAAAAAGAAGACTGTCATTGCACAGTGGAGAGCTATCGAACATGAAGTGCATGACGAACCTAGGACTTCGCATTTGATGCATCTTCGCTCGGCACTTGCCTCTCGAGAGCAGCCTTGAGCTCTTCCGATGCCATCCCTCCTTGCTTGGGACGCTTGAAAGCGTACAGCCTCGTAACGACCTCCGTTACTGTCTCTGCCGGCTTTTCTGCATCTCCGCCTTTCGTCGGCGTGCTAGTCTCCTGCGCACAAACGAGACCATTTCCCTGACTCAACCTTCTCTGTGGAGCAAACTTAACCCGCTTGTTGCACCCTTCGTCACCCGGACATGGTTAGAGTCGGCGTGCCTAATGCTCAGAGTCGAGATTCAGGCGAAACGTGATGAGCTTCCCCGTTACAAACCAGATTGATGCTCAGGCTCGTCTCCCGAACGGGTTGCATCGAAAAAGTGTATGCTTGAAAAGCGCAGCTTCCAAAACGGCTCCGCTTCTTTGAGTTTCGCCCTTCAATTCAGGACGAGATGGAGGGTTAAGGGCCAAACCCACCGTGGTTTGCAAAATCGTGTTGACGACATCTTTACCAAGTTCCAGCTTCATCCCCACGTACAACCGCGCGTTCAGCAGCACCTTTCCCCCCTGCAAATGAGCGATATCGTGTAATCGTTAGACCGACGGTTAAGTCCGTCCTCTTTTTGACAAACAGAAAGGAGAAGTGACGCGCCTGTCCTGACGTTGACAGAGCAGGCACCGCTGTTGACAACAACCCTAAACCTCCGCCTTTAATGTCGACTTCCAAGTCATCAGCCCTCATTCTAGCGGCACTTTGTGTCCACCACCTGGAAGGGCTCCATGCCAGGATCTCGCCTTGAGAGTTTCCTTCCAAGTTCTGTAAAACATGACTCGTAAAAAGTGTGTCTCTACCAATGAGAACCGTTTCGTCTTCAGCTTTTCGGGAGTATCATTGTTCTGTCTCGCACCATGTAGTCTCTATTCAAGAAGCAAGCGCATCACGCCGTGCTTACCGGGTTTCGAAAGACGATCCGCGCGTTCGCCTCCTTGCTCTTGAGCGCCGCCCCCTTGTCCCTTTTCAACATGAGGGACCCCGTACCCTGATCCTCCCACTGCACCAATAAGACGCGGGTTAGCGCGGAGTCTACAACACGCTAACATTAGCGGAATGCCCACTACAATCACTGGATAGGGTCTCCCTCCAAACGGCAGGCACGCGTTGATGCGGACAAGCTTCATCCTGTGGTGACAGAACGCATGGAAGGAGAACGTGGACTCCAGTTTTCATTCCTGGACCCCCACACCGGTTGGTACTCTGCACACGCAACTCATATTGACGTACTTGGTTATATTCCGGGTCACCGGGTGGTTTCTTCGGCGACTGCAGTCGATCTGTCAGGTATGAACGCCTAGCTGCATTCGAGCGCTCGGTGGAGTCGGGCTGGTCGGTCAACAGAAGGCTTTGAGTTACGTTACTATGGGTTATGCTAGACCACGCGCATGGCCAGCCCTACTTCAATCTGCTTGCGCGCGCAGAGTGACCAGTACCAATCGGTGTGGGGGTCTCGGACTGCAAACTGCGGTCCGCGTTCTCCTTCCTTCCGTTCTGACATGACGTGTCAGCGAGCTTTTCAAACATGAGCCATGCAGGACCTTGATATGTCTGGACGAGATTTTCCAAGAAGAATAAACCCGGACCTGCTGCCCGACAGGAATGAAAGGATCCTTGGTGAGTCCTTGGTCAACTGAGTTCGACAGAGAGTTGAAGGAATGCATATATGGACCCAAGAAACAAAAGATAATCAAGAGTCTTAGAAGATGAGAATGGACTCGACAAGGCTGAGTTGAAGGACTCGTCGCTTGCCTTGCCGTCGGGCCCTGGCCCCTTTTTGTACACCTTAATTGGAGTGTCAAAGACGTTCTCTACCCCTTCCTCCTCGGCAGCCTTGAAAGACGGGCTTGGAGGCTCGCTCGGGGCCTCTCCTGCAAAAAAAGGGCTTTTGCAATCAAGAGACGATCTCAAAAAACCAGAGAGGGAGATACTACTCAAGAAACTGACCTCTCATAAAAGAAGAAATGGAGTCACTTGACATCCTTTTCGCAGCCAACGCAGGGCAATGCGAAAAATCTGGCCAGCACAAGTAGGCAGCTTGCATACAATGCTACAGCAATATTATGCCAAAACAAGGATCCGGTTTATCAAACCCCCGTGAGCTCTGGCAAAATACTGAGCAACCAAAGGACCCTCAACAATTGAGATTCCGGTGAGCATACTCGTCCTGACCAGATTTCCCCCGCTTGTCACCTCACCTTCTCCAGCCTCCTCTTCCCCTTTCTTCTCCTTTTCCGCACCCTCTTTCTTGCCCTCTTCTTCGGCTCCCCCCGCAAGCGCCTTGGCTCCCGGAAGCGCAAAGCTCGGAGCAGCCCCCGACTTCGGGACAGGATTTTTAAATCCAGCCGCCCAGTCAAACGCGCCCGGCGTGACCGAGGTTTTGATTGCCGGGACCAGTGCAGCCTGGACCAGGCTCGGGAACTTTGGGACGGAGAAGACCGGTGCGGTTTGCGGCCCCGTTTTTGGCGTTTCACCGGAAGCACTTTTCCCGCCCGTTGTTGGAGGGGCGCTTAGACTGGAGGGTTGGAAAGGAGGGACAGTGAAGAGGGGGGAAGGGGCGACTGCGGCAGAAGTTCCTGGAGTAGAGGCAGGTTGACCGAAGAGAGACGTGGTGAAAGTTGGCGCTGTTTTTGGCCCCTCAGAAGCGCCCCCCATTGGGAACTTGAAGGCGCTCCTTTTGTCCCCTGCTTTGAACCCCACCTCCATACCTTCTGCTTCCTTCTCCCCTTTCGAGCTAGTGTTGAAACCGGACCCCCAGCCAGGAAGCGCGCTTCCCCCAGTATCCGTCTTGGACTTTTCTCCGGCGGTGAAACCACCAAACCCCTCGTCCTTCTTTCCAAAGGCCAGACCAGGAAAGACCCCTCCCCAGTCCCCGGGCTTATGGCTAGCACTCAGATCCCCGCTTTTACCCGCAGGCGCCCAAGCAAAGGCCTTTCCCTGCTCCTGGGAAGCGCCGTTTGCCGCGGGCTTCTTACCATTCTCGTTTTCAAACTTTCCCCAGCCTTTGAATGCAGGGGCATCCGCCGGGGGCGTCTTGGTTTCTGGGGCCTTGCTGACCTCGGGTTGCTCGGCTGTTTCTGTGGTGCTTCCATTCTGGCCTGATGTTGAGCTGATCCAATCGACCACGTCATGGAAGTCGGACTGCACATGGAATGCTGAGGTAAATGGCTGTGGCCAGGAGTGGTCTTTACAGTGTGGCACACGATCTTGTGGAAGTGGGGATGTTTTTATGATACAGATTAAGTGAGGGGCGAAGGCAACGTTGAAAGCCCTTCTGGCGCCACATTGTTATACTCGGTCTCTAGATACAGTCACAGAAAAGTCCAGATTGCTTCAATCCTCAGAGGCATGCAGCCACTTCAGGAGGTTACCTAGCAAAAGCGTTCAATCCATATCGAAGTCGAGTCATTCGCCCTCACCAGGATCTTTTCTGCATGCCTGAGGTAATCCTGAGCGCCCGTTCTCCACAGATCAAACGGCCTGTCCTGCTGCTGCTTCTGGATCCAACTGCAAGCAGATGTCAAGGAAGACATAGAAGTGAAACAGAAACTATTTATGTCAGAATGGAAAGTCTGCCCCATCTTGCAACGCTTGATCTGTGCGCCCTCTTGAAGGCATCATATTCTTGGCTTTGAAGAAACATGCAGCAAATGTTGACTCGGAGTCAGAGGCATGATTTCTGAAGAACTTAACTCGTTCGATGCCTCGTTGTGCAAGCATGCATGGTTGAGTTGGCGCGCTCTCAATAACACGAGTCTTACCAAGGCGTCAAGCAAAATGGTGAGAAGTCTGGTCACCTACCTGGCAAACTGTGTATTCAATGCCGTCACAGTGGTTAGGCAGTCTGCTTTCCTACTGCTATCAGGGGCCTTTGGTCCAGTCGAAGGAACTTCGGCGTCCTGCAAGTGAAGTGAAGGAAGAAGAAAGAACGTATTCAGAAGGTTTCTGATAGTGCGCCCCTGACACCACTGGTATAAGCCCAATTTCGTTAACGACAGTTAAGAAGATCCTGAGCGACCTTTAACATATAGCCTGACAATCTACAAATATCGACGAATTTGAGTGAAGGCATTACCTTGAAAGTTACGAGGTCAACTTCAGAGCGTCACAAATTCCTCTTTAGAAGGAAACAGGAACTTACCCGCACTCCATTCTTATAGCCATCTCCTCTATCTAGTTCTTCCTCTGCTTTCCGCTTCCCTCCAGCCATGATCGAGATAGGCAATGAAAGCCCGTGGGAAGGTTCAACACTTTCTCACTACCTAGTCACCATGCAACGAGCTGCATGCCTGCCTCCTCAATGCAGCGGCCCACCGTGCATAAGAAACAAAGGTGCAGATCAGTTCGAAACTTTATACCCGGCGTACAATGGGGACCGCTGTGCTTACAGTGTGCTCAAGAAAAGATGGTAGCCAGAAAGAAGACTTAAAGAGGGATAGCATGCGACGCGAGCAAGCTGGCCAAGGGAATACTTTTAGGCCTCAGTTAAGGCTCGTCCCTGGGCCTAGGCTCAACTCCTCAATGACAAGGACGGTCCATGAATCAGAATGATGTATCCATTGAATGGCAACAATGGCGCGCTTTTCAAGCAAAACATTTCGAAGTGGCCAACGGCAAGTGTTTCGAAGAATGCAGTCCGATCCTGTGGCGTGACTCCTGACTCCTGCTAATTCAGCTTGACCCGTTGCCAAAATAGCAATTTTTGGTTATCAAAAGGAGGGCTTTGGTGCCAGAGCGTGACCTAGAGCTGGTCAAAATGTGGATTCAAATGATTCGGTGGAGAGCCCTTCAGGCTTCGTAGTCCCAAATATCCTGAAATTTTTGCACAAAGTTGGTTGTATATTCGACCATAGGACCCACATAAGTGGTCGATAATTGGGGTACCTAATAGTCTAGTGCAGCAGGCTGGCAAGCAACAGCTGCGGTCCAGCCAGTGGCTGGCGCTCATTCTAGGGCGCTCACTCAGTTGGCAAGAGCCTGATGGCAGCCCCTTTCTTCAGCTGATGCTGTCATTTTGGGGCCATCTTATGATGATGTTACAGGGCTGACTGGTTTTGGAATGAAGAAAGCGGCTGATGTGGCGGCCACAGTTTGTAGAATGAGCAGGGCCGGGATAGCAACGCTTCTCTTGGGATGTCAGGGGGAATTGCAGCTAATGGGAGCTGAATCTTTTCAGTCTCAGGGTTTTGTTACTGCTTGGGAAATGCGCACCCATCTTAAGCAGATTATCCTTCAGTGCGCCAGCTCTTATATGTGATTGTGAAGGTAATTCTGAGGCCAACAGAAGCAGGCTGTGAAGGTAATTGTTGAAGTGAGTTGTGGCAGTGGCAAGCGACAGGGGCCCCACACTTGTACTCCAGCAGTGACAGCATATTTGAGACAAGTTCTAGCGATCAGCTTTGACGGTAGCCTCATTCTGGTTCTTTCAAAAGTGAGCAAGGCGCCGTGGATGAATTGGTGTGTGTTAGGTGGTCGTTAGGAACTGCAGAGGAAGCTGTGTTTTGCCAATCAGGTAGTAGTTACACGAAAGCCGCACACGATGGAAAATTACCATGTCATTGAGTTGGTGGGAGAGGGGTCATTTGGGAAAGTCTATAAGGGGCGGCGGAAGTACACCGGCCAGACAACCGCCATGAAGTTCATCATGAAGCACGGCAAGAGCGACAAAGACATCAAAAACCTGCGCCAGGAGATTGAGGTACGGGCCTATTGTGGCAGAGACTTGTCAGACTTTCATTCTTTGAAACTGGCGAGTCCTGATGCAATACAACTTTCTTAGGATAAGGCGGCTTACCAGCTATGCTGATTAGACGATGGCAGGAGTTGGTCTCATCTCTTAAAGCTGCAAGGCCAAACTGTTCGTTTCAGATCGCAATTGTTTTTGTGGTTCTTGTTTTAGACTCGGGTGGTGTTGGATATGGTGACAGATACTGAGTTGCCCACTCTGTGATCAATGCTACTCAACTTCCAGTGAACCGGTGTTCTCAAATATCCACCCAAAACCGGTGCAGATTTTGCGGAATCTCAGACACGAGAACATCATCGAGATGCTGGACGCATTTGAGACGCCCCACGAGTTCTGCGTGGTCATGGAATTTGCCCAAGGGGAGTTGTTCGAGATCCTGGAGGACGACCAATCGCTGCCAGAGGCGCAGGTGCAAGACATAGCCAAACAACTGGTAAGCTGGTCAACACAGCTGGTCAACTCATGTCTTTTGTCCTTTGAGCATAGTGGTGTTTTGTCAATCCATGGCCATGCCCCGTTCCATGTGATTGTACGTACTGGCAAGGATTGGGGGAAAGGCACGGGCTTGTTGAGTGCTCCTTGAAGATCCTTAAACAAAAGGAAAGGGCAAGCTTTGATAATCCTGAAGTTCTCGTGTTCCTCTCAGGTCCGGGCCTTGCACTACCTGCACACGCACCCAAGCCGCATCATCCACCGAGACATGAAGCCTCAGAACATCCTGATTGGAGCGGGGGGCAACGTGAAGCTGTGCGACTTTGGTTTTGCGCGGGCCATGTCTGCAAACACGATGGTCTTGACATCCATAAAAGGTG
Source organism: Klebsormidium nitens (assembly GCA_000708835.1). Lineage (NCBI taxonomy): Eukaryota > Viridiplantae > Streptophyta > Klebsormidiophyceae > Klebsormidiales > Klebsormidiaceae > Klebsormidium > Klebsormidium nitens. Next base: position 292,274 of record DF236980.1, on the reverse strand, counting down.
TGTGTTTGGACCATTCTTCTTCTCAGCTAGATTTCAACTCCTTCGCCCTTCGTTTTGATCTCCTTCTTAGAGAAGTCACACACTTCCTCATTTTTTGTTGGGAAGGCTGTGAATGTTGAGAGACATCAGATCTAGCTTGAAAGTGGTCTACTTACCTTCATGTAACAACATTGAACTGAGGCATTGCAAGAACCGCAGAACCCAAGCAGAGGAACCACGTAACCTGCCATTCCAATTGGGAGCTACTGCGTGAATTTACTAATCAGATCTTGACATACTTCAGCTGATGTCATCGTTCGTCACACCAGGTACTCCTCTGTACATGGCTCCTGAGCTGGTACAAGAGCAGCCCTACAATCACACAGCGGATCTTTGGTCATTGGGGGTCATTCTGTACGAGCTCTTTGTCGGCCAGCCGCCCTTCTATACCAACTCCATCTACACTCTTATCCATCACATCGTGCGGGTGAGGCGTACTCCATCCAACAGACCTTTCCTTGTCATTCAAAAATGCGCTTCAGGCATGATATCAGCATATAAACTGGCGCAGGGAGGGGGAGCCCCCTCTCATTCAAAGGATACAAGCGAGGGCTCCATTAACAACCTTGCCTCCTAACCCCCTATAATAATGTATGTGAAAAGTTGTTCGAAGTCAGCAACGCTTCCAAAGCTCGATCAAGCTTACATATCCCACGAGACTTTGCCACCTTGCGCAAGTCCATTTTCTCCGCGCTCGCCCTTCCTTGTGCATCCCTTAATGTTGCTCCTGAGCTCTTCTTTTTTGGCGCAGGATCCTGTCAAGTACCCTGACAACATGAGCAGCGCATTCAAGAGCTTCCTGAAAGGCCTCCTTAACAAGACCCCGAACCAACGGCTGACGTGGCCGCACCTGCTGGAACACCCGTTTGTGCGGGAAACCCCAGAAGAGCGGGCAGCTCGGGTCAGATTCTTGCTCAGCCAGTCGCGCTGCTTTTCTATCGACCGACAGTATACACTCTCCGTACGCTTTGATCGGGGAGCGCAGCTCCATCACGAGATTCTAGAATTCTCTAGCTTTGTGCCAGAATTTTCATTTCGAATTTTCATCTCCCTCATGCACTCAAAATGATTTTAAGCTCCGAACTGTCCAGAGGCAAGTCGGGGGTGTCGAGTATGGTTCTTGTTTTACCATTGCTCTTTGAGGAACAACAAGGGTCCCCTCAGTGTTCAATTCGAGCTTTATCTCCATCATTTACTCAGATTGGGTTAACCTCCGAACTGGTCCAGATGATGGTGAGTCGGAGGGTTCGAGTACGATTCTTGTCTTTCCCTCGATCTTTGAGCAACAACAACCCGGTCCCTTCAGCGTACATTCTTAATCAACACCTTTCAGGCAGGTTTGTGCGCATGTTTGACATACTTTCCTAAAATACTGCAGGAAGTTAGGGCTGCGCGGGAACTAGAGCGGGGCTGCGACGCTGCATGGCGGGGGGAGATCAATATCAGCGTATTCCAGGGGGGCCGGATCGCTGGAGCCGCCAGCAATCAAGCGCAGCAGGTCCTGAGTCGACCGGGGTCGCAGCAACAGCGGGCGAGGGACTTGCCGGATCGGATGACGAACCGCGACGCTCCTGCGGCGGAGCCTGCACAAACGTCCGGGCGGCAAACGCCGACCCGAGAAAAAGCGGAGCCTCGAACCCCTGGTAAGTGCGAGGAAGCTTCGCGCAGGGTTCTTGTGGGGATCGGTTGAGGGGCAAACGTTGCAAGAGAACGGATTGGGTTTGAATCGTTTGTTTTTAGGGAACTCGTGCAGAACATTGACGAGTCGGGAGTGCTGACCCAAACAACAAAGTTTCAACTTCAATCTGCTTGCTGGTTGTTTCAATAGGTTCGCATTCGAGCAGGTTCGCTTGGATCTACACGGGGTTGGCAACATGTTCAGCCCAAACAAAAGAAATGTTGCTGCAAAATCTGCTCCGCAAGTAGAGCGCAACGCCTTAGGTTTCCTTCCTTACGCTTTGCAGAGCGCCCCGAGAGCACCCCAGCCAGTAACGGCCAGGCGAGCCCCTCCCTCCCATCCCCTGCCTTTGTGGGCCGTAGCCCCAGCCCGCTTCCTGGGCCCCCTCCAAAGACCGCCGCGGAACAGACTCTGGAGCGAGCGGAAGAGCTGTCAACGTCGGCGGAAGGGGCGGCGCACCTTTTGAAGCAGAGAGCGCCGGTGCAGACCATCTGTGAGGTGAGGACTGCGGACGTGAAGGGGCCTTATGGCCGTCCTGTCTGCAGAATGGAAGAAACTTCTGTCGATGCGAGTGCCAGCTTGTTTGCCGAAATATGGGTGCTTCCTGGCAGCATGTTTGTGAGTTCAAGCGTGATGTAAGCGCTTCATGGCAGCATGATCCAAGCGTAACGTGTCTGGTTATCTTGGAAGCCGGAGGGTCGGCTTTAGTGGATACGACCGTTCGGTAATTCACTTGAATGCAAAGACTGAAACACATTTCGGGCGTTCCTGCCAAGTGACTTGCTGTTTCGATCCGGATGACGTGCTCCATTGCTTGCTTCAAATCTGCTCATTACCTCCGACTTCATTCGTCAATATTGGCGTCAGCTCTAACACCAGCTTTCGCTTTCCCCTCAGGCCCTTCTGCAATTGCAACCGGGCGCCCTTCCGACCCTTGCCCCCGCAGACTCCGCCCTGCGAATCGCCTCCAACCTCCTCTCTCACCCGACTGCCTGGACCGCACCCGTCCGAGACGAGATTCTTAAAGCCGTTGTCCACGTGGCATCTTCGGATGCTTCGGACAGTCATTTCCAGCCCGTCCAAACAAAAGCCTTTGGAATTCTCCGGCGGAGCGTCTCCGCGTTCGGCCGGGAAGCCAAGGCGACCGTGCTCCTCGCTGCCGCGGCGCTGAGACTCTACGCGAAGCTGGGGGTGACGTCACGCACAGGGGCGGTGCTCGAGGGGACGCTGTTCGTGGCGGATGCGCTGAGGTCAGCGGGGGAGCTGTCGCGAGCGCCGGACGCGGAGGGCCGGGAAGTCGCGGCGCAGGCATTTAGGCAGGCGATGGCGTCCGGGGTGGAGAGTCAGCTGTGCAAGTCGCTGGATGTGGCCGGTAGCGCAGAAGGTGAGAGGTCAACCTGTCTGGCTTACCTCAATTGGTTGTTCATTACTTTAGTCGTCCACGACAGCGCGCGTTTGTAGAAATCCAGGGGCGTCGGTGCTGCTCCGGACGCTGAATCGTTCTGTTGGTCTTGATATATTGAAGACCGCCTCTCAATTATTCATGCGCTGCCGTTCAGGTCAGGAGGCAACAAGGACAGGAGAAAGCGGGTTACGCTTTTGCAGCTGCTTGTTGACGCTCCAAGAAAGGTCAAGCTATTGAGCTTGTAGCGCTTGCCACGATGATGATTTCCCTCCCTTAAATACCACGCCTGACCGCTGTCTGGATTAGGGACGGATGCCCTAAACCAGCACACTCCCTTGCAGGGGAGAATCTGCACCTCGCCGTCGGAGCCACGACAAAGACGTCCCATTTCCTTGTCCCACGCTTCTTCATTTTTCGAAAAACGGATCTGTCAACGGAACCTCGAAAGTACGCTCCTTCCTGCAGGGGAGGACCTCCACCTAGCCGCCGCGGCCACCGACGCGCTCCTCGGTCTCATCGCGGGCATCGAGGCCACCGCCGGAGACACCAGCTGGCAGCGCTGGAGCACCCGGACTTTCCCCCTGACCGTCGCCCGGGGATTTGCCGAACCGTGGGCGCGGGAACAGGGCGAGGCCACGACGATCGAAGCGGGGGGCCACGTGAACGTGTTTATCAACCATCTGGTGAACGAGATCAGCCCTCGAGAGGGGGCGGTGCGCGCGTTGCGGCGGCTGCTGGAGAGCAACGTTGCGACGCGCCATGCGTTGAAGGTGGGCCGTGGAAGTCTTCTTGATTTTGTAGTGCTTCTGCACGTGTATTGTGGAGAATCAGTATGAAACCGCATAGGGTGGTTCTGAACCGTATAAAGTGGTGCGGTCTCAAACAATCAGTCCGGACATGGATAGCTTCGTCTGAATCTGGAGAATGATGCTTTGTCCGATGAGCGTTTCTTAGATTGCTGTGGAGAGCGGCATCGTTGACAATTTTTGATTGTGTCGTTTGTTGTTCAGTTGTGTAGGTCAGAAAGAAAGACTCGGGAGAAGGATGAGCTCACGATTTCCTGTGAGAGTGCTTATTTGGCCCAGAATTCCAATAGCTGAAAGTCTTTGACACCTGAGAATCCTCTAATTCTTGTCGCTCTTGCAGGTCCTACTCCACTGTTGCACAGAAGCCCCCGCGTTCGCCACTGTTCTCACGGGGATCCCCCAGGCCGCCTCCCCCCGCCAAGAACGCCGACGCTCAACGGGGTCCGTCACCGGCAGTGCCGGCGGTGACGACACAATCGTAGCCGCTCTCTTTGCCCGTCTCTCCCCCCAGAACAACGCCCAGAGTACAAATAAGCCGTATGAAACGAAACCGGAGGAAGGGTTAGCCAACGCGGGGTTAGCTGCGCTGGTTCTCGCGAGCTGCGGCAAGGGGCTCGATTCCGCAGGGAAGCAAGGGTGGGCCTGGATGCTAACCGCCGACGAGACCGAGCAGCAAAAACGGGTTAAGAAGCTGTCAGCGCTCGTCGGAACGCGGCACGTCAAGGTCCGGTCAGCGGCCGGGTTAGCGATGTACTGGCTGATGGAAGTCGAGCTCAACCTGCGGCAAGAAGCCCGGGCCTCGTGGATCGACACGTCAGCTGAGGCGCTTCCGCCGATGGCTGCCTTTGCGGACGCTCTCCGGGGGGCGCAGAATCCGGACACGTGGCAGACGTCCGGTTCGGACGGGGAGTTTGAGTGGGGGCTCGGAGTCGCGGCCGTCGGGAAGGGTCGGGACGGGTTAAGAGACGGCGTAGTGGGTTCGCTGGTGGCGATTCTGCAGCTGCGGGGGGGTGCGGCGGCGGAAAAAGCGGTCGCGGCGGAGCTGCCGGCGATGCTGGTGCAGTTGCTGACGGCGAGCAGCGACCGGGGGATAGCACCGGGCAGGTGAGAGTGTTGGCCGCAGATTCTGCCGTTCACGTGCGCCCATTCCTCCTTGTTTTTGTTGAGTTTGTTGGGGACGCATGTGGACATCGACTTGGAAGTCGAGCGAACCTGAGCACGCCTTGTGACATAGTAAACCTTGCAGCTGCGTAACGGTGAGAACCTGGCGCAATTGACAGAGGCTGAGTGTCATACATGGAAACGCCTTATCGAAGAGTTGTTGCCGGCCTCGGCACATTGACAACGCTTGTGAAGGGGGCGTTCCGGTCAGCAAAAGTCAAATGTTCATGTTGTCCAGGCTACAGCAGAGCCAAAGTAGGCTGAAGCACACAATGGTGCATCGGTAGCTGCTGGTTGCAAGTAATGGAGCGGCAGATAGTTGCGGGACGGTAGAGAATGTGGGTGGATGGACCAGTAATAAAGGTCATTTGCAATACGCTTGCGCGTCTGGTTTTGTTGGTTGGCCTCGGTGATGGTGGTCGCAAACGGGCAGTCAGTACCAAGCGGTGCAATTGTCCGTACGTTGGTGAAGGGATGAGAAGAGTGCCAGAAGATTGCCGAAAAGAAACTGCGGATTGAAGCTCGGAAGATTGCCAAATCCGAAGTCCTTACAATATGAGCAGAAGTCATTCCACGGATAAGCTTGTCATTAGGGGAGGGGGGCCCGAGGTGCTCAGAGAACAAAACGAATAGAGATGGCGCCCTGCTCAGTCCCAAATAAGCGCGAAATCCGGTCTGAGGCGGCAAGGAGGTCTGAATCGGACCCATACGATTGGCTTGACATCATCCAATCTTGCCCAGCTTACCAAACCCCCTGCTTCTTGCTCCCATTCTAAGAAATGTTTCAATGTTTTAACCTGCAAAAAGGGCAGTGGAATGGAACATAAGATGTTTTTGCTCCCCGCAGTTCCCCTGTCCCTTTCGACCCCCTGGAGCTCTCCCCCAACGGCGTCCTCCGCACCCTGGCCGCGCTCCACAGCTGCCTCCCCTCCGGCGCCTCCGCCGCCGCGCTCCTGTCGCGGGACTGCCTCGCGGGGCTGCTCGACCTGCTGAACACGTGGCCCCACGTGAGCCACGTGCTGCAGTGGCCGTCGCGGGACGGCGGCGGGCGCGAGGGCGTCAAAGAGCTCATCGTGGCCGTGACGGCGATCATAACCTATCCCCTCCAGGCAGCGTCGCCGTCCGCGAGTGAGTGTGGCTTTTCGCTGCCGTTTTGCGCGATAGGTGCGTTGGAGAGTGTAGAACGAAAGGCTGTGACGAAGATCCATGGTTCTTGCTACCTTTTAGACGGTTGGTTTTCAAAGGCTTTCAAGCCGGGTCTCGGCTCGATTGTGAATATTACAGCGGGTAACCCCAGGTCTGCCGAAAAGGAGGAGAGTTTCATAAACAATCACTCGGCATCGGATCCGCCGGAATCAAACAACGGTACGGTATCCGGTATCCGGTCTCCGGTCTCCGGTGGTCACCTTTTACGGTACATTACATTGTACCCTACATTACATTCTTGTTCCATTGCGATATTCGGTGCGTTACGTCATCCGGTACATTACATGTTAGGCTAAGTCGTCAAAGTACGCTGTGCTAGACCCAGAAACTCTCTCTCACCCCACGCAGGCACCAGTGCCAGCTCGTCCGACCTCGCAGCGCTCCCCGCGTACTTGCAGGCCCTGGGCGACGGGAAAGTGGTGTATGCAATCACAGCGTGCCTCGAGCGGGTGGATGGGGACGAGCTGGGGCCGCCGGTCAATCTGCTATCTAGGCTGGTGAGCTTCTTCGCGTTTCGTCCATCTTCTCAACTTGATTCCTGTCTCAGTTCGTTCGCAGAGTGCGCTTTTTCGTCACAACACATCGGGGCTGCGATTGCTTTTTGTTGGTCTGTGCTTGGACCCGAAACTTGAGACTTCGTATCAACGGATTTTGTGTTTTAGAGGGCTGGTTTCTCTGAGCAGAAAGATCCACGGACTCCGGCGCCAAAGATCTTGCCCCTTCTGATTGAGTTCGCCTCGGAAAGACAGTCGATGAACCAGGAGAAGGCTGACCGGCACAGTATGCTTCGGAACGTGCGTGAATGCTGTATTGACGGGTGGAATGCGTTCGCGAATGCACTCGGTCATCACAGTTGTCAAAGTTCATCGGGGATATATGCAACGTGATAACGAAAGTTAGTCACGTTTTAACCGACATGTGATAATCAAAGTTATATAACTACTTCATAACTGCATCAGAAATTTTAGTCAGTTATATTACAGGCACTGTGAGCTTGCAGTTGGACAGGGCCCACCGTAAATGTCAAAACGCTCAAAGTAATCCCGTACGCAACGGATCTCCTGTTCCTTCTCAAGCACGCCCCAAGTTTGTCGGTCGAGTGGTCTGTTTCTTTTCTGCCTCCAAGTAGCTCCTTGGCTATGCGAAACTGCTTTCGCCAGACGCCTAGCCCCTCAAAAAGGCATGCGAATAGCTACCTGCAGTCCCGCTCTTTGGCCCTTTTCAAAACGCCTCTGCCGACTCCGTGCAGACCTTTGTATTCGCCTGAAGATCAACCGTAGTCCAACTCAATCGAGGGCCTCAGTGCAATCTGTGATCCTGAAGGTTCCTGAAGCCCAAAAACCTTAAATTCCGTCACACACCCAAACCCCAGGCTCTGAATCATGTAAACAACATCCACCATTTTTTGCAGATTCTGTCGTCCCAGGGGTTGGCGCGGCAGTACATCGAAGCTGGGGGTCTTGCCCCACCGGTGGCTGCGCTACTAACCCGCCCCGCAAACACGACCAGCGTGGTGGTGGATTTCCTCCTAGCGATTAGCCAACTGGCAAGGCTCAGCAAGGACTACTACGAGCCGATTGCGAAAGCGAACATGTACGACGCGCTGCGGAGGTGAGGCTCTCAAGGGCTTTTTGAGGTGCGCTTATCTGGTGTGCAGGTCTCCGTATCACCCGGTTCATAATCCCATGGATCTCATCGACTGGCTTAACCAGTTCTACCTTGTATGCCCGGTCAGAGTTTCGGACGGTGATCTTCAGATCTGCTAAATCACTGCTCCTTTTTATGCAGTTACCTGATTCACCCGTTTACCTATGCCATGGGTCTTCTCGACTGGCTTAGCCTTTTCTACCTTACATGCCATTCAAGTTTCGGAGGATTTTCTTAAAATCTGCTAATCGCGGTTCCTCTTCGCGCAGGTACCTGATTCACCCGTTTCCCCATGTCATGGGTTTATCGACTGGCGTAGCCTATTTACCTCGTCGGCCAACCACGGCTCACCCATGCCATCTTTGTCTCGACTTTCCAAACCCTGACTTCCCTTCGTCGCTCCTCGCTGCACCTCTCTAGACCTGCTAAACCCCGCTCCGCTTTGCTTGCAGGTACCTAAACCACCCGGAGGGCAACGTGCGCTCGCGTGCGTGTAACCTACTGGGCAACATGTGCCGGCACTCCGCATATTTCTACCCAGCCCTGGTGGAACAAGGCATCCTTCCCATCCTCATCGAGCGCTGCAGCGACCCCGACAGAGCTACCCGCAAGTTCGCCTGCTTCGCGGTGAGCCTCTCGGGGAAGTCCAATTTAGCATGGGCGAAATTTAGATTATGGGGGCACTCTGGTGTCAGATGTCGGCGGGATCGACAAAACGAACTTGCGTGAGTAGCGACAAAACTGATCTGGTCCTGAAAGGAAGCAAGGAGGACTCAAGGTGTTTGCTCAGACGCCCTCAAGCTTCCCCTGTCAATCAACATCCCGTAAGGGTTCGCTGGCAAGGGGCGTTGATTGCAGGCCTCTTGTTTGGTGGAAATTTCGCCCTGCACGTGCTTGTCCAACCTGCTGACGTCAACTCGCACTTCCGTCTCGCCTCCAGGTCGGAAACGCCGGCTTCCACAATGACTCCCTCTACCGCGCCCTCTGGCCCGCGATCCCGCACCTGACCGCACTCTTGAGCGACCCGGAAGAAAAGACACGTGCCAACGCTGCGGGCGCACTCGGAAATCTTGTCCGGAACTCGTCCGTCCTTTGCCGGGATCTTATCGAGCAAGGCGCCGTGCGCGCCCTCTTCGAGTCGGTGGTCTCTGCAGCGGGGCGGGGGCCGGAAGCGGACGGGACGGGCCGGGTGACGTCACCAGGGGCCGAGTCGGGGCAGTCGCCGCTGCGCATCGCGTTGTTTAGCATAGGGAACATGTGCAGCCACACGAGCTGCCGGGAGGTGTTACTAGAGTTGGACTTGTTCAAAGTGCTGCAGAAGCTGCAGAGGCTGGGGGATCCCGTGATCAGCAAGTACGTCCAACGGATATGTGCGAAGTTCCAGGAGAAGCCTGCAAGTTAAAGTGCGTGTAGAGGATTCCGACTATGATTGAAACGAGGGGCTTGTCGCGAGCGCTCTCCTAGACTGCTCGACCAGATGAGGGCCGATTAGGTGCCCGACTGCCGCAGTGCATACGTCTAATCTTTGTAGCTAGCTGCCCGGCCTCTTCCAAACGCTGGTCAGTACAGATCACAGTCCGCATTTGTTGTAACACAGTAGACAGGTATCGTTCAATATTCTCGCCCATGGCTGAAATGGATGCACGTTTGGATACTCGTGCGGCGGCCTGTATTCCTGGCCCGCCTCATGCATTCACTCCAGAGTGCCATGCAAAGAAAGCATCAACGATCTCATTGAACATTTTGTGAGTACGCTTTTGCCGCTTTTCAATGAAGTGACATTTGTCAATCAAGGGAGATAGGATTCAGTAGAAAGGTACATTCAGTTACATTATTTATCCAATCCCGCGGCCAGCCTGCCATGTACGTGCTAATACGGATGTCAATCTTGGACATGTTCTGCATGGCATCATTGTGATCTAGGTACGTCTCTACGATTAGTGTTGCAAGTATGAATCTTTAGTTAAGGACGTATACTGTTTGAACGCCGCGTCCCGGCATGTGCTCGAGCTGTTGACCGCGTGTCACACATGTTTGTGTTTTAAACATGCTGAGCAGCTACAGCCGGGCCCGGCCATGAGTACATGCAGCAAAACAGCGGCATACTTCCGTTTTTCACTTCGCGCGATGCCGCCATGCCATATCGACCCAGGCCGCCTCTGTGTGTTCCTTGTATCAACGTCCGAGGCGGCAGATCTCAAGGAGATGAGCGAGTTTAAGCAGTACGTCAGCTCGAGCTCGACACAGATAGGTCCTAGAACACAGATAAAACCTGCATGAGCGGCCATGCAGATGTGTAATTTATCACGAGCGGCAGCGCGCGGCCGAATCCGACGCTCGCACAATTGGAGTAACTTATGCATGCGTCCTAAACCTGGTAAACCTCGAAACCCTCCGGTCAGCTGCGGTACGCGCGGAGGGCGGCCGCGAAGCCACCGTCGATCAAACCGTGACGTAACTGAGTCATTTATAAATTATAGTATGGTATCATGCTGTTGGTCAGAAAGTTCAATCCAAGAAGCGCTGCATTGGCGCCATGCAGTCGGTGGCAGTCTTGCGGACTCTACAGGGAAACTTCTTGAGGTGAGTCTCGTCGATAGCTCGCGGCCCTGACAGTGAAAGCGTCCCTCAAAGCTTTCTTCATGCGCTCACCTTGGTTTGCTTTGAGATTGAGATACGAGCTTGCAGTTGAGGTCTGGAAGTGTAGAAGTTAAGGGCGGATTTGGAGGCCGCATCTTGCCGTTGCGGCTGCAACCAGCATACGGCTCAGGAGTGACTTCTGAGAAGGTATCTTTTGAGAGTTCAGAGGAACTCACCAACATGATGACTAACCACACTCTCTTTGGACCCTGCCTGGTGGGGCTGATTGTCAAGAGCTAGTTCACAAGAGCTGCCGGCAAAATCGGGTGGGATGCACAATCTGATTCTCAGATACTTCAGTACATGCAACTTTCGCTAGACAGTGAATTCAATACACGACATGAGCAGGAAGTAAAACAAGTGCACTTTATTAGGGTCCTTTTTGGGCAACAATTGCAGGAGCAGGGGCATCTTAGGGTGCGAGCCGCTTCACAGAGGCGCCTCCGCTCTTTTGGAGTCCGGCGCTAGGCTTCCAACCATCCAAGGGGGCAAGCAGCGCGTTGTAGGCCCAGTAGGTAGTGGAATAACAACAGAGCCTGCTGCCTGGAGTAGCGTGCTGACCGGAACATGCTCCTGCAAGGTGAAGATGAGACGATTGGATGCATTGAGGTCGAGTTGTTGAGGAATTGAGCTGCTCCTGGACCCTCTTGGATAACTTCAGAACGATAAAAATCCAAGCGTTTTGACCCCAAGATAGAGTGAATCTGGACCCAAAGTTCGGTTCAGCTTCCTGTGGGAAAGATTTGCAGTGTGGCAGCACTAGACTGATAGATCATTCCTGGATGTGATGGTCTAATCTGGGTTATGTAAATGGCTTGCTCTGTTTGTCAGGGACAGATTTGCTGAATGGTGGTGTATTCGAGGGAAGAAATGTACGGGCGGGTATTGAAATAATGAGCTGGAAGAAGAAGTTCATTCTAGAACACTGGAAAGATGCAGAAGGGAGTGCTGCCGACAAGCACGGTTCAAATCTGAAAATCTTTCGAACACTCGGATGAAAACCCAACGGTTTTGCTGAGTGACAGCTTTACTTGGGAGAAGAAGACGTGGATACTTAGATATGTAAGTAAGGAATTCGGATCTGCCCTTCCTCGAGTTTCCTAGAGATTCAACTTCTTGTTGCGGTGACTAAAGCAGTATTTTTCTTGTTGCCAGTATCGTTACCTTCTTTCTGACTTCGTGACCGACGATGAGGCCTTCAGCATGACGTCGCTAAGTCCCAGAGACGGTACGGGACTGCCGATGACGATCTGGCTGACAACAAGCAAATACTGTCAGGAAAAGTACGCGCATCTAAAAGTGCAAAGTAACTACGATTGGAGAGCGCAGATGGGAAGTTGGTTCCGTGTCAAGCTCGAAGAGCCCATGGAAGTGATCGGAGATCCGCACCCTTTGACGGAGGACGATATCGCAGTTGTGAGAAAGTTCATGAGACTGAACAAAGAGTTACTCTGGGAGTTCTGGGAGGTGGAGTTTTGCGTTTCCAAACTTCTCGATAAGCTAGTGGGAATTTGAAGGGGTCCGTACTTTTCTTGCGTGAAAGACGCCTCCAGGATCCGAGCAGAATGGCTCGCTTGCACGACTATACTTACAAGGAAGTCTGTTTACAAATAGCTTACCGGTATCACCATACACTGGAGAGCTACATCGAACGCCGTTAGAGACTTGAAACCCGCCCTGAGGCGGCCTTCTCTATAAAAGTAGGTCACAGGCAAAAACCAGATGCGCCGAACAGCATTTTATCAGGCGCACCTGTGAATCGCCGCAAAGAATGTTATGATTCTTGCCGTATTAAATTAAGTATGCACTTCACTGTAAGGCATTGAATGGCCTTCGCTTGTCAGAACCGCGTTGCTTTTGCTGTTCTGCGAACGACGTGGGGAAAACATGGCTAGCAACGAAATTGGTGGTCCTCGCCAGAGTGGCATCCTTGCTTGGAACGTATATACCTGCACGGAGCTTGCTGAAACAAACATTGAATCAACGTTCATTGTCCGTCTGAACTCTTGCTATTGCAAAGTCATCTTTAATACAATGCGTTTCAAGATTTCCCCCCCGCTTTTTCTCTACGCGCGGCCGCGGTATCACACCTGACGCGCGGCACGGCCGCGCCTGCTAAGCCTCAAAACCCCCGGGTCGCGGTAGCGGCCGCGAGGCCATCGTCGGATATCAAAGTCTACCTATAAATTTCCGACAAAATAAAAGGCTCCGCATTGGCGCCATGCAGCATACCGGTAACTCTCGTGTGACCTAACGGGCGTGTGACCCAAGATACGAGTAACCCGGGCACCTCAAACTAAAAACCTAACCCAATTAATCAACCGCTCCGCACCCCAACCCACCCTAACCACCATACCAAGGCGCCCAACCCCACCCGTCTCCCGGGTGCCTATCTTAGGTCACACGGCTCTTAGGTCACACGAGAGTTATCGGAGTCCATGCAGCTGGCGGGGGCGCAGACTGCAGGGATGTTTCCCAGGTAAGCGCTTACGTGTGTACTTAATCCCCCGCCACGGAGAATGCTTTCTGAGTGCTTTTGATTGTTAAGCTGGTTTGATTTGAAATCGGGTTCCGGAATCACTGGAATAGGAGCTCGCAGTCAGCTGAAAGCTGGGATTGGAGTCGATTCCAAACGTCTGAATCCAACTTGAATCTGAGAGGATCCTTGCCATCGCCGCTGCGATTCAGCCTTTGCATCAGGGCAGGTGACAAGGTCGCTGACAAGATTGCTACCTTTTTCTCCAAAAATACCACCAAGTGACATTTCTTCCCATAACTAGGAGCCCGCATGCTGCAACCCGCTAAAAATAGTTCGAAGAAAGCTGCTGGCGAAAGTTGAGACCATGCACCAAGTGACATCTCTTCCCATAACTAGGAGCCTGTATGCTGCAAGCCGCTAAAAATAGTTCGAAGAAAGCTGCTGGCGAAAGTTGAGACCATGCACCATTCATTCTTAGCCGCCTTCCGTCGATCAGACGTTGACATTGATCCGTATAAACTGCAAGCATCCATCACCCATCCATCAACGAACGAAAGAAGAGAAACTTACACAAGTACACCCTTTCAGGAAATCCATTTTACGTGTCTGTAGGAGCAGGGGCGTCTTTGGGTGCGAGACCCTTCGAAGAGGAGCCTCTGCTCTCATGGAGTCTGGCCTCAGCCTGCCGACCATCCAAGGAGATAAGCAAGGCATTATAGTCCCAACAGCTAGTGTGGGGACAATCGGGGTTGCTGCTTGGAGTAGCGTGCTAACCGGAACATGCTCCTGCAAGGTGAACACAATTGTTGATTACAGCGTGTTTAGAAGATGATCGGGAAATGAGCTGCTTCGACCTTTCTTCGAATAAATCAGACGACGAAGTAACCAATCCGCGCTCTCACCGCAACGTCCAGTGATTCTGAATCTCGCTTGCAGATGGTTCCTCTCTTTGTTTCATCTGTGTGCGAGCGCCTTAGAGCGATCGACAAAACAACGTCTGGATACTACGATCTGATCTGGATAAAAACGGGATTTCGATCTTGTGAGGGACTTAACAAGATCCTCTGTAATCCTCTGTAATCATGAGCGAAGAAGGAGTCTTAAGAAGGGCGTGGCTGAAGAAGATGAGCATTGGCATTCTGGGTCAATCTGGATGACAATGATAGAATCTCACAGGTCCAGCAGCACGTCTGAAACTGCAACCAAGCTCCAGCTCACAATCCCAGACGGCAAAGATGAAGTTTCCTGAATCCTTGGCTGAAAGTTTCACAAGGTCCGACAGAAAGCTTCTTCTCTGACACTCGGAGATGGAGGACCGCTGGAAACAGTTATAGGCATCTCAAAATAAGTGTGTCATAAGTTACCAGATTGAGTAGCCCTCCACCCAGAATGAGAGATTCTCGGATGCTCGGATTACCGTGACATTGTCGATCCGCGCGTATCACGTATCCTGAAGTGAACCTCCTGACTAAATTCTTCTTCCTAAGGTGACTCAAAGACTAGTTTCCTTGTTGCCAGGACATGTACCGTTACTATCTCGGCGATCTTGTGAGCTAAGATGAAGCCTTCAGCATGACGTGGTTGAGTCCAAGCGAGACGGGACTGCCAATGTCCATCTGGCTGACAACAGGAGAGCTTTCTCAGGAAAAGTATCCACATCTGAAAGTGCATAAGTTTGAACATTGGAAAGCGATGGGAAACTGGTTTCGTGTCAAGCTCGAAGAGCCATTGGATGTGATTGGAGATCCCTTCCCTTTGACGGAGCTTGATCTTACAGTTTTTAGGAAGTTCATAAGGATAAACAAGGAGATACTTTGGGAGCTGGGAGGTCGAGGACTTCAACATTCCCAGGTTTTTCAAGGTCCTGGTGAAATTTGAAGGAGCTTATCCTTACCTACTTTCTCTTACCGCGTGAAAGGTCCAAGTAGATGCCACATCAGAACGATACATGCACATGAGAAAGGAAGATTCGCTGAACTTGGAAATGCATGCGTTGAACGAGAACTGCAGAGAGCCAAAGCAGTCCTACAAAAAGAGGATGCTAGTACATTGAAAGCTGCTGATCTCTTCATCTCTGGACGGATCGGAGACGTAGATGCATAGGTGCATTACTAGGATGTTTGATTTTCACACTTCGAACGCAAAGGACCACATGGGGCCATATCCAGGGCTGATCTGCTTCAAAGTCTTCAAGGCTGCTGTGAAACTCTGCTTTGAGATAGCAGGCGCTCAAACAATGATCTGTTCAAGTTAGCGAAAGGTACGTTGTGGGGAACAGCCTTCGGCTTCGGCTCAAAGACTTCTTAAGGTCAATGGTCCGAAAGACAGCGGTGCAACATTGCTGGTCAAGCAGCCAGTCAAGAGCCAAGTTTTGCGCCGCAACCCACTGTTGAGATAAGAAAGTCAACAGCAAAGCGATGCGTCCTGGTAATCTGAGCTGCTGGAGAGCACACATGCCAAGCTGACCATGCTTACTATCTTCGACGTCCTCGAAACGTCTGGTACCCGCAATCGTCACGCGGCGCAACCTTATCTCATTTAGCATACGAGAAAATGAAGTAATGCAAACAATAATCGCATCCAACCAATGACCCCGAAGGATCAGGATGTGAGCGGCCATCAGAAATTGAGTGACTAGCTTTTCTTGACGTAACGAAGACTTCGTATGCCCGATATGCTTAGAAATATACGCTTCGACCGTACGCGCACAATCTCAGGTGCATCAATCATCCGAGTAGCTGCCGCCTTACTGAAGTCATCATAGATTTGGCTAGTGTACGGATATGGACATGATGCAGCAAACCTGCGCCTCGCCTCGTTCTCACGAGTCGTTGACAGCCCGCTTGTTCTCAATTTATTCGTTGTTCTTGCTGTGGCACACTGATCTGAGCGAAGTATCATGCATGACGCATCATGATCCCATCTGATACTCGCAGTGACAAACAATCGTAACATATATAGTCCCCAAGTCGATTTTGTCCACCATGTTGGGACGCTCCTTAGAATTGTTGCAATTAACCACAATTCGTGGTCTTCGGATTATGTTGACTTAGCCAGACCACAACCATCTACGTGTCCAACGCGAGACTTGCGCGTTGAAGCTTTATGGAAACCCGTCACATGCGCCGGACTGCAATATCATTGAGATGCTCGTTGCTCGCCAGAACCAACGGGGATATTGTCGTCATGAACTGACAATGCTTTTTGAATTATCAGCAACTCAAGGTTGTCCACTACTGTTGATTCGCGCGCGCGCAGTATCATTATAAATATCCTAGTCAATTGTTGCTGAGTTGTTGTACGTTGATGACCCCGATGAGAATTGCACTTGCGGCTCCTAAAGAAATGACGCTGCCTACAACGATCTGGTGCCTACGCATCATCTCATTTCGGTGCAACAAGTAGTAGAAGAGACTAGGTAGCAGCAACGAAGAGCACATGCTAGCAACGCCCCCAATGAAACTTAAAAGTAGACCCAAGACGTCATAAAAGAATATAGCAACTGCATAAGCTAACAGCAGAACTGCTGTTCGGAGACCCCTTTCTAACAAGGATGACACGTGGCCTTGTGCTCCCCCTTGTGTCATGTCGATTAGCAGGTCGCCCAAGACAAGAACTACCGGCGGGGTAGTTGAGAATGCGCTAAGAGCGAGCAGGGCTGAGAGCACTTGGGCTAACCTAACTCGAAAAGCGCCGAACCGCAAGATGACCCACTTTGAAATTGCGCTTGACTTGATGAGATTGTGGGTCACCAGAACGTCGCAGCTCTCGCCAAAGTACTGGTAGGAAAGGCTCCCCATTACAGCGTACAACAAAAACATGGATCCAAAAGCAACGTACAAACACCTCCCAAAATGCTGCGGGCGCCTCATACTTCTCTTCAAAGAGGGCAGCGACTGGTGGCCTGAGAGCGACACGAGCATCACACCAATTCCGGTTGGCAGTGATGGGGCCCTGAGGAACGTGTGCTGGTGTGATCCCTCCCCACTCACGTGCGCTGATGTTGGGTCAATCACGACAGTGCCCACCATGACAGCTGTCAGCACGAGACTGGACACTACCCCAGACACTGCTATCACTGTCAGCTTTGAGAAACCCCGGAGCCAGATTGCCGGGAGTAGCGCCACCAAAGTGGCTAGAATCACGGACTGCCTAGGATCTAAACACACGAGCCCCAGGCACACTCCCCCGCTTGGGGGAAAGAGCACAATCAAGGACTGCCAAATGGATAACAGCAGAATACAGGTGTCGCCGAAGAACTCCGTGACGGAGACCAGAAATACCCCCCACTGCCCCACCGCACCGCCCGCCAGGAAACCCAAGGCTGGGTAACTAGGTGCGGTTTCCCCGGGCAACTTCTCAAAGGACGCGCACAGGAGCTGAGCGCTGAAGCAGAAGACGGCGCTGAAGAGGAAGAGAAATAGGAGGGTCGCCCAGCCGCCTAAAGCAAATGCGTGCCCGATGACAAAGACTCCGATGCCCATGTATAGGTTGATGATGTTGAAGATCGTCTGGAGCTGGTTTGCGGTGCCCGCACCCGCCAGTGCCCGGCCGTCGATCGCTTCGAGAAGATCTAGCTTTGTAAAACCAAGAGAAGAGCTCTGGGCCTTGCCTAGCAATGGATCTTCTGCATTCGAGATGATGTCAACCTCAGCATTGCGCGTCTCCTGTTGGGAAAGTCTGGGGGGGATGTGTGCAAGAGGAGCCTTGCCGCCCTCGGTTAGCAGCAGAGGGTCGAGGGAGTCGTCTGCATTGGGTGCAGGAACCATGGCTGTGATCAAGAAATGATTGCTGAAGTGGGCTGGTTGAAATTGGCCAGGTTCATATGCTGCATCCGCGGGACAGATGTTTTGCCGCCAGCTAGCGCTCTAGGGTGGGTTATCTATGCCTTGTTCTTCTCCACAGAGTCTTGGAAAGACCATGAGCCAAAATGAGAGGGAAGATGAGCTAGGGGGAAAGCGCAGATCGACCCCCTGATCAGCTGGATCTCCTTCTTCACTGTCGATCAGAGCATTAATTTGCAACAGGTGCACTCGGCGAATAGCGTATAAGACTCTCTTGAGGGACCCCTCTGAAAACAGCCGGCAAACCGTTCGATCGTGCTGCTGTCACCTTTCTTTGCGTCGATGGTTCAAACTACTGGCCTCCCCACGCTTGTAAGACATAAGCTATGACTTCCAAAAGCGTGCCTGCATCCACTTTCGCTGCAGTGGTGCATACCTATGTTCTTGGTTCTCCTCGCGTGCAGACAATGATTGCACTGATGTCAGCCACATGGTCAAAAAAGTTGGCGGTGAGCGATCTTCTTTCGAGCAGCCTGATAGGGCGGTCACATATGAACATTGTGTGGCAAGCAATCCTTCAACTAAAACTTCGTGAATTGAGTCGGTCGGCCTAACAGTCTTCTTAGAATTTCTTGGACAAAGTCATGGGTATCATATTTGGGCGGCCGGCCCCTGACGGGCGGCCCGCCCGCAGGAAGAAGAAAGGTGCGGGGAGGCGGAAGAAGAAAGACGAGTTCCTGGATTCAAACAGGAAGCACATGGACTTGGATGAGGACGAGGAGGAACCAAAGCTGGCGCTGAAGGAAGTGTATAAGCTTCTGGCGCAGCGGAGACTGGCGACGAGGTGAGGTGGTCGTGATAGGCGTGCTGTGTAAACAGCGCCTTCAGCATTCTGCTAGTTGGCCGGAGGCAGACGGGACAGCGCCAATAACAAACGACGGCCATCGCGCTTGTTCATTCTGGACAATCTCGTTGAGTATCGAGACTAGATTCCTCGTTGAAAAGACTCACCCTCTGATCCGCATTCACTGCTGGGTGCAACGCACGGTTTCAATGCATCATTACCGCTGCCTTGTGGGAGTAGCGGCCACTCGCACTGTACTGGTTGAGCTCTGGTGCTCATTCATACCACACCACCCAACCATCAGAGCAGATATTAACAAGTTGGTCCAATATAATTTATGGTTAGCCCCGGGAAGTTACGTCCACCACTTGTTTTGTTAAAAGCTGCCACCAAGCAATCAGCAGCTGCTGGATGACCTCTCATAACCATCCGTATTGTTTGTTGCATGGCTCAAGGAAAATGGTTTGTGGCGCTGTCTGAAGATACAGATCTAAAATTGGAGCCTGGAGCGCGTCAATGAGACCAGTCATCAGCCTCTTTTATCTCCAGCTTTTCTCACTTCCCTTTTCGTGCATTAGCTGCGCAGACTCAAGTCGTCCTGGAGCACACCACATCAAATGCTCTTTTATGCACATCACCTAAACGACGGCAACAAGTGGCAATCAATGCTCTTAAAAACCAGCTCGTGGCGGCAAGCTCCCGGCGCCTACTTGCAACAAGACGTCGCATGACAGAACCTTTTCAGATGCCCACAACTGAAAGGGCGTTATTCAAACAGGTTTTTGTTCCCACTCTCAGAAAAACGCTGTCTGTCGCTCGGTGGCACCCGAACCGGGGCCTGGCGGAGGCGTTGGTGATGAAGGGCAACATGTGGCAGAACATGGGCATCGTGCGCCAGGGCCGTATCTTCTGTCAGCCCGAGGAGGCGCTGTGAGTCTGCCGCCTCATTCCGCCGGATCGCTTCTTCCATCTTCGGACATCTGTTTCTGTTTGTCTGTGAACGTGTTTTGGATTGTCCCGTAATTCGTTCGTCATCCTTAGCGAGTTGGTCCCTGTCCTTGCTTATGTTGAAATCTGATCCGGTCATGCAAAGCAAATAAATGTCTGGCGAGGCACTTGATTGAGAAGCCAAGGAAGTGGAGCAAACGACTGACACCTTGTTTGCCAGAGGCATAAAATCCAGGTACAGGATTCTGCAACCAGCAATGTGCGTCTGTGTCCTTGTCGAACAGCAAGAAAACCAAGTTTTGAATATCGTACATTCTTCTCTAACTTTGGGACTAACCCCAGTTTGCATCTTGGCACCAGCCCTTGGCACCAACCCTGGCACTAACCCAGAATCTGCATCCCTCAGGTACATGGTCGAGCGCGGCAGCCTGTTGCTTCTGTTGGGTTCCGAGCCCGCATCCGTTCAGCAAGTCCACTCCCTTTTGCTGCACCAAGGGCGGCCGCTACAGGCTTATCACGTGTACTGCAATTTGCGGAAACTCGGGTACATTTTACAGCGATACGACATGCCGTGGGTGTATCCCGTCTCTCAGAATCGGCGGAAGGTGGATGGGGAGAAGAAAGGGGAGGAAACGGGGGAGAATGGGGAGGTTAGTAGTGAGACAAAGGGTGTTGCCAGTGCGAAAGGAATTGAGGGGGGAATTGTCGAGACCAGTAAAAATGGAGGGGCAGAGGCAGGGGTGAAAAATAAGAAGGAAAAGGAGGGGGGGGGGGGCAAGGAGAAGACGGATAAGAAGGAGAAGAAAGAGAAGAAAGGAAAGAAGGAGAAGGGGGATGGGAGCAAAAAGGGACAGGGGAATGGAGCTGGAAGCAAAGACGGGGCTGGAAACACTGAGGAGAGCTTAGGGGGAGCGGGAGGGGCACTTACGGAGCAATCTGCAAATGCGGGGCCGAGTGCAGCAACCGAACCTGGGGAGGGGGAGCGAGAAGAGGGGACTTTGAGCGAGAGGGGGATCCCTCAGGAGGGGGTCCAGGCAGAGGTTTGTAGTGGGTCTGCTGAGCCGCTGACTGAAAACACAAGCGAATCTTTGGCTGAGGGGACGGTTCGTGACCCCCCTGAAGTTGCGGCGCAATCAAATGGAAACGACGGAGTCCTTTTGCAAGATGGAACTCTTTCTTCGGCCCGAGACGACGGGGAAGGATCGGTTAGCAGCGCTACAACTAAAGAGGCGACCATTGTCGAGGTACAGGACGCAGACCCCGATTCTCAACAAGATCCGCCGGAATTCCAGGGGGATCCCTCCAACTCCGAAGTGGGTACCTCCGTCCCCGAGACAGACCTCGGCCTTTCTGAAGAAGCAATCGCCAATGCTGGCACAGAAGACTTCCGGAAAGGCCCTGTTGAGATTGCGCCGACCGGACGCAAGAAGGGAAAACCGGGGCCCCTTGACCTGAACGAGGCCTCGACGTTCGTAAACCTGAACGTGAAAAACTATCACCCGCTCGCGCCGTACTTGTTCCTTGGACAGCCCAAGAAGCGCAAACGTGGGGGGCCCAAAACCGAGGGCGCGACAACTGGGGGGGACGATTCGCCTGGCGAGGCAGGGGGGGAGACGGAAGAAGCAACGAATAGGGGGGGTGCTTTAGCGAGCGTTGCTGCGGGGGAGTTTACGGAAGCTGCCGCGATGGCACAAGGTGTAGAGATAGGCAGCGGGGCTCCAGAAACGATAGAGTCGCATGAGGCGGGCGGTGCGCCGCGGTCGGATGACGTCACGATCGACATCATTGAGCCGCACGGCGAAGCACGCGACGCCCTGAGCGCGCCGACGTCAGCAGACGCGCCGGACGCGACCTTGCTGACGTCACCGGAGGAGGCGGTCCTCGAGTCGACAGTCGACATGGGCGCGTTGCACGCGTTGCTGGACCTGAGCCGGTGCACGATGCCCCCCCCCATTCCGAAACCGTCCACGTGGCAGAAGCTCCGATGGGGTCTGCGGCGCGCGTTGCGGTGGCGGTGGTGGCCCTGGATGTGGGGCCGGGGGGGGAAGCGGGAACTAGGCACGGGGAGAACGATGAAACCGTTGCAGCGGCTCACTCAGGACCAGCCACGTGGCACAAGACCCGCCCCTGGGAGAAGGGTGTTTCCGGAAGTTGGTGAGAACGCGGAAGTGTCAGTGGGTTCCGAAACGGGGGGTTCCGAACAGCAGGCGACCGAGGGGGGGGGAGCGCTTTACCCGGAGATGTGGGCGGCGGACGAGGGGGAGCGTTTGGCGCAAATACGCGAGCGGCGGTCGGTCGTGTATGACGTGTGGCAGCCGAACTCGCGGTTCCGCAAGACGGACCCGGGGCTCCCATTCTTCCGGCTCATCATCGCAGGGTAAGATTTTGCTGCTCCTTCTCACTCCTCCGTCTCCTTTTGTTCAAAGTTGCGTGATACAATATAACTTTTATCCCTTCATCGAGGCCCGATTCGCTTGCATCTGCGATGTTGTGGGCCTAACCATAACGTATACCCAGTGTAAGATTATCACTCCTCGAAAGAAGAGACACATGATAGGGTATTCAGCGGCAAGCCAGGGGTTTCGGGTGTATGTTACGGTCCTTAATCAAGCTTAGTGTAGAACAGGTGCTTCGGACGTGCGGAGGTTTGGGCTTGCTATTCTCAAAGTCCGCCAGGCCCTTTTGTAGTCTCCCGCGGAGCAGCAGAAGTTAGACGCACTAATAAGCCCCGTGCAGTCGGTGATCTGTCGTTGATACCTTCGCCAAGCTTCAGGGCCACCTGTCTTCGTCTCTGCATTCGCGGCTCAAAGAGACTTTCCACTCGGGATTGGGGGCTCGTACAACAATCCCTAAGCCTTAGGCAGTTCGCAGACGGCCGTGGCCTTTTGCGTCGCTCGTTTGCAAAACCAGAGCAAGATGGGGGCCAGGTTTGCCGCCCCACGTTAGACGAAGTGTGAGCAATATTACAAACGGGATGCGCACGCAATCCGTCACGCTGCGAACTTCAGAAGCTTTCTTGACGTCACGCGTTAGTAAGACTGACAGGATTACTGGAGGTCCCAATCGGGCCACCGCGGACGCTTGGAGCTGAAAGGAAGCTTCGTTTTGCAGGACTCAGCCGCCCACTCGGAAGGAGTTGCACTTGTACCGGGAACTTTATGGCGAGGAGGGCGTGCCCCTCAAGTACTGCTTCGTCGAAGTGACCGGGGCGTCGACGTTCTTCAGCTACGAGACGGTTGCGTTACCGTCCGTGGTCTAAAGTGTCGGTTGCCTGCTTTTGAAGTTTCGGAGCGCGCACGTACGGTAGCCTGTTCAGCATGGCATGGTATTGGGATACAGTTAAAGGAGCGCACATTGAGAAAGGCGAGCTAAACCGAGTCCAATTCCTGCCAGCCAGGCGATGAAGTTGACGCCAGCATTCAGATGACCACGCGTTATGTTGATCATTGGAGTAGTACAGCATTATGAGCGACCGTCTCTTATTATTTGTGCCCATTTGGTTTCAACAGGCAGGCAGCCAGTGCATTTACGCAATATTGATGCGCAAATGCATGGGGCCATAGACAATATCAAGCCTGAGACTCTATTGCTTATATGATCATTGGATAATGCACACATGTTCGATGCCGCCTATGTACGTATATAGACCATGCATATATGTGCGTGGGCCCCCTTCGCCAACTTGAGATCGAGGTAAACGAGATATATAATTCTCCGGCAGCGCACGTGGAAACAGATGCGTCCCTCGATCGCGCACTGGGCCCTAGGACAGAAAAACTTTGAGAAGGGCCGGCCTCATATAGTGGCATGCGTGAGTTTTGCCATACGCAGCCGCGGCGCAATGAGAACCTTTTGCCAGCCTATAAATTCTCATACACTCAGTCTTGACAACCTGAATGAACTTGCTGAAGGCTTAGGTGTAGCAGCACCCACGCAAGCTCCATACGCAGGCATGCTGTGGTGTGTGCTCGTCCAGTATCTCAACAGTTCCGCGGCTCCGTCAACTAGAAGGATGCTCATTCACTTTCTCGTCTTTACTCGTTACTTTGATCTCTTCTTCCTGAGAACCGCTTTGCACTGCGGCTTCTTCTGGCGACTGATCAGCAAACGACTCCTCGCTAGCCCCCTCCTCATTCCCTGAGCTCCCTTCTCCTTCCCCCTCGGTTCCAGGCTCGCTATCCGCCCCCTCTCTGTCAGCTCCCTCCTCCTCTTCCATTTCCACTTTCTCTACCAGCTTCCTTTCTAGTACCTTTTCCAGGACCCCCACGATATGGGATGCCTTGGGGCGAAGAGCCGCGTCGCCAACGGTGCAAGCGTAGAAGACGCCCACGAGGGCCCGCAAAGACAGGGCCTCCTCATCCTCCCCGGGAATTGACACAAGGAGGTCTTCCAGGCTGGAATGCAGGGGTTGCGGACGCAGCTGGTGCATGTCCGAGGGCAGGTCGGGGCGACGACCAATCTGCCGGCCCGCAAACAATAGAAAAGAATCAGAGCCCGAAAAGCATAAACAGAGCCCGACAAGAACTTGAAGGCTCCCATATTCATGGCAATCACGGGAAATTAATGCGCTCACGACTTCTTGAAAGTTCAAGCATTCTACGGAGCGCTAGAAAGGACATTCCGATCTGAAATCTAGGAACGGCAAGGAGGTAAGGTAAACGATAAGAGGGAACCCCCAAACTGAATATTGTCGTGAATGGTTTGTAAAGCATCGAGAACGTATATCCTTGAAAGCGAGGACTCCTACAGAGGATCGGTGATAGACATAAGTTTCGTAGCATTTGGTTTTCGGTCACTGCAAGGCGTGATCGGGAACGCAGAATTACGAAGTGACCAAGTAATGCATTACAACCAAGTCACCAAAGGATGCATCACCTGAATCCATGAGTGCACCTGGGCTTCTGTCAAACCGCTGTACGGGGGCGCAAGTGTCAGCATCTCCAGGACGACGCAGCCAAACGACCAGACATCAGCTTCCTGCAGAGCGAAAGAAAGCGGTCAGTACCCTAGGAGTGTCGGTGCTCCGTTGAACATCCCAGCTAAATTCTATACCAGACTCGTAACGAGCTCGAGTGTGCTCACCAAAAGGACAAGGGAATGTTTTTGAAAGAAAACGGTTGGATTACGAATTTGCGAACCTGCCCCAGAGAAGTGTTTCTTCTGGTGCGAGCAAAAGGGAGCTTGATCAAAGTAGCAGGCAACTTGCACCATTTAAAGAAGCTCAGCACGTCAGCAACAAAGCAGCCCAGAAAGAGCGTTCCTGCAACCTTCACCTTTATCTGGCATGGAAAAAGCTGGCACATCAAAGTGTCTTGAAACGCGAACAAACTCAAGCCCGCGAATCAGATGCAGCCTGTCGAGCTTCTAAATGAAGAAGTTCCAAAGGGAGAAAGTGACTCACGGTTCCATACGGATGCCGGCCGTACATGGCCCTCAGGACGTCCGGCGCCATCCACCTCGGCGTCCCGACGCACACGTCCGCCGGGGGGTTCCCTCCCAGCGCAAAACTCCCCCCCAGATCCGCCGAACTCGACCCCACCGGCACCGCGCTGCTGAAGTCGCACAGCTTCACCCGGGGCGTTCCCCCGGGCACTACTTCCACTAGCACGTTCCCCGACTTCACGTCCCGGTGGATGATCCCCCGTGAATGAAGAAAGCTCAACCCCCGCGCGAGCCGGAGTGCGATTTGAACCGCCAGCAAGGGGGGCAGAGGCGCCTCCAAACCCTGGTCGGACCGCCGTCTGATGAGCGCCTCAAGCGACCCCGACTGGAAGTGTTCGAGAAAGATTCGCAGCTCGTGCGGCGAGCTTCCGCTTTCGGACGCCCGGATCTGGTGTCCGTGGCACCGGACGATGCACGGGTGGGGCCCCAGGCTGTACAGCGTCCGCAGCTCGCTGAGGCCCTGTGGGGCGCAGGCCGCCCGGTTTTGCCCTGTGGCGCCTGCCGCCGAGCCCCGTGACAGGGCCCCGGACGAGACCACTTTGGCGGCGACCGTGGCGCCGCCGATCGTACACCGCCGGACGACGGCGCCGGAGGATCCCCGTCCGATCTCTTCGTGAAGCGCAATCTCCTCAGCGGCTGTCCCGTTACTCGCTGGAAAAGCAGCCCCAAAGTGCTCGATATTGATCCGTTTGAGCGGAAGGTACCGAACCGCCGTGTCACCCTCGCCCTCGTTGTGTATCCGCCCCGGCCGGCACGCGTCGACCAGCAATCGGCGTAGCTCCCCCTCCTCCTCAAAGAGGACCATGTTCCAGGCGTGAGGCTCGTAGTCTAGATAACCACGCACCAGCTCGCACTTAATTAAAGGGCTCGCGCGGTCGCACAGGTACTTGAAGAGGATCGCGCGGTGCCGGCAGATGCCGACCGGGAGGGCCCCGATCGGCACGACGTTCGACCCCCGCCGCTGCTTCAGGAAGCGCACCGCGCCCTCGCACAGGGCCCGCAAACCCGGCAGCGCCGCCGCTGCTTGCGCCGCCAGGCTGGCGGAGCCCGCGCCGGGTGAAGTCATCGAGTGGCTGGATGACGTCATCAGGGGGCTGCGCAAATTGGGGGAAGGGATGCTGAGAGTCGCCCGACGAAAGGTGACGAGGTCATCGCTGCGGTCGCTGCCGCCGAAGCAGTCGGAGACGAAGAGCGCGAGCGCGCGCGCGCTGTGCTCGGTGCTGGAACACGCGGGTTGGAGGTTGGAGAGGAGGCTCCGGGCGGAGCTGGCGATGACATCAAGGTCCTCGTCACGGGCCCTGCACCGGTAGGTGTGATTCTTTCGTCTGGAAAGCAATCACTATCTGATTGGCCGAATCGGACGAAGTAGAGAAACACTTTCTGCTCAATTGATGAGTTCAGAGAGAAAGGGCAATAGTAACCTGCTGGATCCGCACCGACACGAAAATGGCAACGATGACGTCAAGCAAAGGTTGAAGTTGCCTCGAAGGCACCCTGAAGAGGCAATATTCTATGAACTGCTTCTTGGAGACCAGCAGCGGACAGCTTTACAAGTGAACCAGACGAACTCGGGTTCCAGACCTGTCTTGAAAGCGAAAACAGCAGATGGTTGAAAAGTTTCAACTTTGCGGTGGATACTACAAGAAGTATGGCTGCCATGATCTTTCGTCACACGTAGAGGCCGCCAGGACGGATGCCAAATATGCACGCACCTGTCCACGAGGATGACCTCCCGAGAATGCAGGCAGGGCGCCTCCCGCTCAAACTCCTCCAGTGACCGGAACGGCCTGTCCCTCCCTGGGTCGTAAAACCCGTCGTGCAACCGATCGTCCACCCCACAAAGCGACTCCCGATGGTATTTCTCAGACACTGGAGAAGACTCTAATACCGCCCTCCGCCGCTTGGTTGGCTTTGGATTCCCGTCCCGCCTCCGCACATGCTTCCGGCCCAGCGCCATCTCCTCCTCCTCCCATTCCTCACATTCGCTATCGCTATGCGCTGATTCTTCCCTGCTTTGCGACCTTCCCATCCGAACCCTTTCCTCTTGGCCATCCCCATCGGGAGCTTCTGCCTCGTTCTCGCAGGCCGCAAGCCCCTCCTCAATTTTGGGGGTGCCGGGGGGCTCTTGCTGCAGTGCCGCTGCATCTTCGATGTTGGCCGGGTCACTCGCTCCATCGTTGGCACCCGCAGCGAGCTCCTCAGCCTGCAGCGCTACGTCGTTCATCTTCAGTTCCCGCTCGAGCCCCGGCTCTTCAGCATCTTCCCGAGCCGCATCCTCAATCGAAATGTCGTCCTCAGGCTTTGGCGCTGCTCCTCCCTCCCCCTCCCCCTCGCCTACGTCCCTGCCTTCTCCACCCAAGCTGTCCTCTTCTAAGGGAGGTATCACGTCAGCCATTCTGCACTCCCTTTCTGTTGGGGCGTCTTCTTCCCAAGCCTCAACATCCTGACGCTCCCGTTTTCGGACAGGGCTCTTTACCCGTGACTCTGCTTGAAATGCATTATCAAGATGCGGCAGCTCTACAGAGGGGCGTTGCAAGTCCGTCATCTCCTTATCTACAGACGCATCTTCTGCTTTGATTTCTGGCTCCGTTTCCTCGTCTGACGGTCTTTCAAGAAGCTCCAGCCCAAAGTTGTCACTTGTCAGGAGCTCGTTGCCCTCCAGATTGCAGGTCACCCAGGCTGGTTCTTCAACTTCCTCTTGCAGATCATTGTACTGCAGAAAAGACGGATTAGATTCTTAAAAGGATAAAGAAATGTTGTACAGGTGACAAGGAGAATCTGCAATCCTCTCTCTCTGTCCTGAAGCCAGCAAAGCTCATGTTAAATCCCAGGAGGGCAAGCTTGTAAGATACAAACAATGAGTGCACCAGGAGTACAGCTGCTTGAGTCGAGGAATCCAGCACGAAGCTCTGTCCATCTTAAAAAGGTGACTGCAAATGTTCACTTCTCATAGCCTGACAAACCCACTGGTACGAACCAAAATACTGCGGGAATCAAAGCACTCACCTGTAGATCCAAGTACGTCAAGGATAGCAGCTTGGCGAGGTTGACTGGCTTGATACTTGTCAGCTTATTGTGACTGAGTATCAGGATTTCCAGGGACACCAGGCGCTCAAGCTCCGCAGGCAGAGGCGATGCAATTCTGTTGCTGCTCAATCGCAGGACTTTCAGCCCCACAAGGCTGCCAATCTCGGAGGGGATGCAGGAGATTCGGTTGAAACTAAGGTCAAGCTCTTCGAGGCTTGTGAGAGCCACAATCTCAGGTTGAATGTGACTGCATAAAGCAGGAAGTTGGGGAAGTTGTCAATGAAAAGTCTTATGCTTCTCTATTGATTACAGCCTTTTCTTAGATTGTAGTGCAAGATACACATATCAGTGATTGGAAACAAGGGAAAGGGAACTGTTGAAGCACGCCATGAAGAGCTTTGTTATTGCGCCTTTTGATATCTTGCATTCTACAACGCAGTAAGTTCTTTTTTAACCTCCCATAATAAAATTATTCCTTTCTCCAACGGTGTATTATTCTAGGATCATATGAGCATCTTTAGTCAGAACTTGAGATGGAACCTTCCATGAACAAGGATTGGAAGCACGAGAGCCAGCAAACTTACGTGATTGCATACTGCGTGACCACAAGTCGTCGAAGAGCAGATAGATTCCCTTGGTAAGCAGGCAGCCTTGGTGTCAACAGCTTCACCGGGAGTTTGTGTATGTCAAGATCCTGTGTAGCTTCTGCTCCGTGGTGGTCAGGAAGCTCAAGAATATTGCGCTCAGGAATTTGCAAAGCACGTTTTTGGTGGTGCTTCAGGAGCCCTTCCTGCTCAGGCAAAACCTGAACCTCCTTGGCAAAGAGCGTTAAGACCCTGAGAGACGGCAGCTTCCCAAAGCCAGGCGACAAAGAGAAGGAGCCCCTTTCTAAACGTCGCATAGGCGGCCCGTCTTCTGCAACTCCAGTGCCACCCCTTTTCCGAAGAAACGTACTTGCCAGGTTTTCCTTCGCGAGGATGGGGAAGCGTCCACCAGAAATGTCAAGCACATCTAGCACTTCTGCTTCTGAAGGCTCGGCATCAGTAACCAGGTGACTCGCAGTAGCACCTGCCATCTTATCGTGCCTCGTTTCTGACCACTTTCTGGAGCTTTGCGGCTCCCTAAGGTTAGAGCTTTTAAGCACCCCAGCTTTTCACCAACTCAACAACCATCTTCCGTGCCGCCTCGTGAAACAATCTCATCCTCTGCATCAGGTGCCTACCACACCAGCTCGCCAAGCACTTTCACAACAGACTATAGTTGGTTGTTCGGAGCTTGATTGCTTCCCCCGCAGGCTACACCAGATTAGGTAGGTGCCACCAGGGTGGTACTGCCGAATTCTTTTCTCTGGCCCTCCGCACATTCCACCTCGAGGATGCACCACAGGAGCCTCCTTTACAAGCTGGGCCCTTCGGACCCTTCCTCAGCCTGTTCTGAAGACGTAACCATCTTCCCCAGAACTTGAAGCAGGCCAAACCCTGATTTAGACCCGCGGTAACCTTTGACGGCATGCAAACCGTTTTGACGTGCCCACCCGGGTACACGTCACGCAAATTGAAACGAGACCAATTTGGATACGGTCAGCCACCGCCTGACGAGACAAAGCCATCTACAATCGGCGGTTATTTTAGAGGTACCTTAACCCTTGGTTTGTGGACCGCGGGTTAGTCGAAGGTGGAAAGAAAGTTGCTGAACCGCGTCTGCATTGATTCAATCAATTCTTGGCACTCAGATCTGGACGCCATCGCCACCTTCCTCAACCTGTCGCCATGGCTTCTGCCTGCATTGCCTCCTCGGCCGTGAGCTCTTTCGTTGCTCTGACGGCCCCCTCCAGTCTGAGGACTGAGGCTCCTGCCGGTGTTCCGGCCCTGCCCGTGCGTGGGTCATGCGCAGGATCGAGCTTCAATGGCAGAAGCCTGCGCCTCGCAAAGGCAGTTTCAGGTAAAAGTGTGCAAGTTATGCAGCTTCTGTGGAGGAGCCCCGTTCGAGAAAGGGAATCTCAGTGAATCCTGTCTGGATCTGGAGCATATTCGTCGAACATGTCTTGTGCATGGCCAGAGGAAAAAGCGTGCGATCCCACATGCGAAAATGTTGAACAGAGTTTAGCGAAACCCTCGGTAACTCACAGGTAGGGGCCTTTTTACTCTGGTAGAAAGACTACTCATGCAGACTCTTTGTCGACTTTAGCAGCTTGGATTGCTGACTATGATGCTTTGTGTTTTTAGGTGCTCGCTACCCATCCCGCACCAAGATTTCTGCCAAGCAGGTCGAGGACCCAGTTGAGAGTATCGACGCGCAGACAGAGGACCTCTTGAAGGATCTCCAAGAGAAGGTGTGCGCTGCACGAATTAAGGAGCAGCCTGGTATTCATGATCTGGAAAACTGCCTATTTGATTTCAGATAGCATGTTCAAACAATTCTGATTGACTTAGTATGTACATTGACAGTGTGCTTGGAGTTGCATTGCAGTTCCGAGTCTGAGCATCTCCAAGCCCTCAACTCTGACATGCTTTAGTAACTTCAATCGATCATCCTTTTTGCAGTGGGACAAGGTGGAGAACAAGTCGTCTGTGTACCTGTATGGTGGAGGTGCACTTGTCGCCCTGTGGCTGTCATCCACAATTGTTGGGGCTATCAACTCTGTCCCTCTGGTGAGAGCCTTTCCTTTGGTTTTGTTCAGTCCCTCCTTAGTTGGATTTGATTCACTTCTGGGCTCAAACAATCAGGAACGCATTGCAAGGACAAAATTGCTTCTATTCTGTACACATTAAGAGCGCTCGTGGTTTCTGTACACATTAACAGCGATATGGCTCCGTATATGACTGTCCACAGGTAAGGAATGGGTTCTCTTGCAATGATGGCGGGTATGTTGCGAGGAGTATATTGCTCTAAGTTGGTACCGACTTTGTCTCGTTTTCATAACTTAAGAGCTGCCGCCAAGTGGCTGGAGATTGTTGACCCTCATTGATGGCAGTTTGGTGATCGGCTTGCATTCTGGGCCTGATGAGCGACTCTCATAGCAAGCGTCCCGGGATCACTCCATGCACGTCAAGTGCCAGGCTTGCTCATGTTCCGCAAGTTAACGAGCGCTGCAGAAGGCATTGACTTTCCTGCAAATTGATGACGGATGTTCCTTGTTCTGCAGCTGCCGAAGTTTGCAGAGCTGATTGGATTGGGATACACCGGCTGGTTTGTGTACCGGTACCTCCTCTTCAAGGTAAGAGTCTGTTTCTACCTTGCATGGAGCAGGTTGAAAGTTTCGTAATGTAGCAGAGCCTCCTCAACCATGGCAGGCTTCGGCTTTCTCAGCAAAGCGTCAGAATGTATCTTGCCCTGCAGGACGTGACCAGAGGATCTTGGTCTCTGTTGACAGGAAATGCATGATGTCCTGATAGCAGGCAGCCCAGCTTATGCTTTCGCCCTGTGATTTTGCAGTCGAGCAGGAAAGAGTTGTTGTCTGACATTGAGGAGCTGAAGGGCAAGATCACCGGCGCCAAGGACGAGGTCCTCTAAGTGGCAGCCCCTCAACATTGCTTGAATAGCAATGCCTCCTATAGAGTTCGTTTGTGATAGACTTTGAATCCAGTGCCCCAGACATAAAAGTTTACATAGGATACCGTACGGTAGGAAGATTTTGAGTATCTCATCATGCATGTAACCTTCCTGGAAGGACCCTTCATGGTGAGAATCTAAAAGTTTGTGAATGCCTCAACCTGAGAAGCCATTTTTGGTGAAGCCCAGCCAACAAGCATAAACCTGTGCATTGTCACGCATTGACATGAAACCGAATTTACAGTGGCATGCTCATACACTGGATGCGAGCAGCTTTCATTTACCATGACAAGCGTCGGCAATTTAGCTTGAGCTGTGATTGGCAAGACTGTCGAGAAGATTTAGGTGGGTAGGAGCGCTACAGAACGCTATGCGTGCTGCACATGCATATCGGAACAGCTTTGAGTACACAATGTGGAATCGATTGCAATCATGAATGTACAGGCGTGCATGTGCACATACGAGTACATTCAGCCAACCGTCCCCCATATTGCAATTTCAGGACCGGTACTCGCTGAATCGTTGTGAAACTTAAGAATCATCCATGCATGATAGCATGATTGGCACTGTGCACTGGCTTAGTACTCGTGCATCAAGCTTCCTAACCAAACCTAGATCTCATACAGTGTCAACGTCCCTAACTTGTTGTCTGCATGTCTCTGACCTACAACTTGTCAACCTGGTCATGCAGGCCCTAGGGCTGCACTGCAAATTGCGATTAGCTCAGCATCTGTGGACTCTCTTGTGGACTCTAGGACAACGTCACCGCAGGCCACCTGCTTGTCAATCACCAGACAGTCACCAAGGAATTAATTGTGTCATTCAAGTACCATTCGTCTAGGCTGACTTCCTACAACATGCAAACCAATCTTGACCTCACCAATCATACCTGGTCTGAAACTTCGTCCCTGACCTGCGGCTTCCGGCAAAGCAAAAGCAATCACGACTGCTTCTGCTTGGCGCACTTTCCTCTCAGCCCCTCTCGTCATCCTGATACACCTGCGACCTGGGAGGCCCCCGATACTCATTCTCAGCCCTCCGATATCCATCCCTCCCGGGTCCCCCGAACCCTGCACTGCCACGCCCACTTGAATAGCCCCCTCGTCCGCCAAAATTTGCTGGCCCCCGGCCAAAACCGCCGCCCCGGTCTGGCCTCCTCCCCAGGGATCCCTCACCAGCGGGCGCCTTGTTCGGGCCACCCCAGGGGGAAGCTCCGGGCCCCCTGCCCTGCCCCCCCGACCCGAAACTGGTCGACCGCGAGAAAGCTTCCGCAAGCTGGAGCGACGTCAAAGGCGCTTCCCACGGATCCTTCTTCGCAGAGGCGTCGATAAGCGCCGAACGGATCGGTGGGGACGCGGGCTTCGCCTGGCGCCACTGAGCGCCCCCCCGGTTGTCTCCGAAGCTCGCGGCTCGAGCAAACCCTCCGCTGCCCTGTCGCTCGAACCCCCCCCCGTTGCCCTGCCTCTCGAAACCCCCCTCAGGCTTGCCGTTCGGGGATCCCCGGAACGCCCCTCCATCTTGCAGTCCCGGTCGTTCTGAGCCATCTCTCCAGCCGTTCCGGGTCGGGCCGTTCTCCCGGAGGTCGCCCCCGGGGCGCCGCTGAGCCTCGGGTACGTACCGCTGAGCCTCGGGCCTGACGTACCGGTCCTCCCGGGGCTCTTCGCCGAGCTTGCCCCACTTCTGCTTGTCAGGGCTTGCAACTCGAGCTGGGGAGGGCTCCGGCTTTGGACTGTCAAAATGAGACTAGGAAGGGTCAGTGCAGAGATTGTATTAGTGCCGAGCGGGATTGCTCCGAATCCGATCAATTTTGAAATCTGATAATCACGCAAACAATCGAAGTTAAGATGAAGTCAAGCAGGTAGACTGAACGGCTTCGCAGTTCGGTCTCTGCAAACTGCTACATCTGGAAAATCTCAGAGCCTTCTGATCGGCAAGAAGTGCTGGCTGGATCAAAACCTTGATCGACCTGCCTAACAAAGAAGTATTCAGAACGAGTGGTTGGCGATGGTCTACTTGCCCTGAGGAACCGAGAAATATTGGAGGACAAGTTGGAACAAGAACCAAACTTGGTGGTGAAAGAAGAAACGACGCACCTGTCCACAGGTCGCTTGTCCACAACACCAACGATAGTTGCCTCGTCAACTCCACGCTCCTTCAAAACCTGGAGGAGAGAAAGACGTTTCCATTGCAGCAAACAAGTAAAACAGAAACGCTCGCTGACATCAATATGGTGCCTAGATGCGGCCTGATTCGACTGAGCACTTACCAAACATTGAATACCTTCACAGGCATCCCCGTCCAACAAGCTTATCCAATCTGACGCCCAGCCACCAAAGAACGAAGAGCTAATTCCTGCAATCGCTGGACACTTTTTCCAAGCTGAAGCAACCTTTGCCAAGCTTGCATTGAACCTGAATCGAAGCTTCCACAAGTACTTCAATGCAACCGCTGCATAGTCGGCCAGGACTACTCACCACATCGCGCGGCCGGGCACCCCCAAACACCCCAGGCCTGCTCTGCTCCCCCTCCTGCGCGGCCCCGACCTCCTGCGACCTCGGTTTCAGGTTCAGTTTCGGGCGCTCTTTCGGCCGCTCTTCGTCCCCGCCCTCCCCGCCACCCCGCCCCTCGTCTCCCCCCGTCTTTGGCCGTGCATCCCCGCTCTCCTTGAACGCGTTCCTCTCAATCGTCAGCACCTGCGCCCCGGGCGTGATGCTGACGTCAGCGGTGCTGTCGTCCTCCAGCGGCTTGCTCCGTGGCGTCAAGGTGAGCTTCGGCCGGTGCTCCGCTTTCGGGGGGCTGTTCTGCTGGGGGGGGGGCGTGCTTGGCAGCTCGGCCAGGCGGGAGGAGAACCCCCCACCGGATGGAGGGAAGCGCTCCGTCACCACATGGCTCGGGTAGGCAGGGGCGCCCCCTGAAAATGCATTTTCTGGCCGTTTGGCGCTGCCCCCTCCAACCGGCTTGCGCTCGTCTTCCTCATAGTTCTTGCCGATGGTGGAGGAGTCAGGAAAGTAGCCGCGGTCGGGCGGGGGGGCAGCGCGGGAGTTGCCATGGCCGTAAGCGGGGACCAAGCGGTCGCGGCTTGGGTCGGAAAAGGCCCTGTCGCCGCCGAATGATGCCTTGATGTTAGTCTCCGTTCCTCTGCAAGTGGTAAGGAGAATCTTAGCCAAGCTGACGCGCTCTCACAAGGACTTCTTTAGTTACTGATTAGACCAAGCAGGGAGAGGATGATCAGCAAGGCATGAGCACAGTCACTCGGCGGTGGTGCGCTTTGTCGAGCTGCTGTGCTTCTACAAGCTTTTCTGGAGTTCTGAAGTTGCTGAAGCTGAGAGCACTTCACCGGCAAGTTTGTTATCTGTGACTGCGTAAATGATGGACGAGGAAAGCTTCATAGTATCAAACCTGAGCGGCGATCCGGAAGTCTGCAGGCATCGATAATAAACACGGTTGACTTGACGCAACACTGATTGGCAATCGGTGTGCGTTCAAGTCTTGCATCCATTCAAGAGGAGAAGGAGGCAGCTTCTTCAGCAGGCGAGCACTCTTAAGATGAGAGCCTTGCATTCCACCACATGGATAATCCTGTCAATTAAAAACTACACTTTTGATCAGAGCCACCATAAAGTGAGCTGAGAGAATGGTCGAGAAACTTCCCAGAGCCGCAAGATGGGTGAGATCAGCCAATGCAACTTGTTAGTGGTAATCAAATATGATCTGAGCCAGAGTAGACAAAGTTGCACCAACACTCAGAGATGGCCAATCAAAAGGTACAACGAAGACTTACACGCCTGGCTTGGAAGGCAATGGTAAGTCGCTCCTGATTTCTCCACCATGGAAGTCCTTCAGGCTCATTGATCCCTTCTTCTTCGCCATTCCTTGAAGTTGGGCAACAGAACAAAATTCAGCGGTCTCTTTCAACACCCACTTAGCAGCAGAGGCCTGCTCCCTCCTCCGACCCCCTGCGAAGGCGAACCAAATGCAATACCACACTTACCACCACTCCTCACTCAAGCACCAGCAGCGAGCGCACCTCCCACCATTCGAAGATGAATTTTCTGCTGTCTCACACTGACAGCTGGCAGTGGAGGCTGCTGCCTGGCAAACAAACGTTTCCGTTATGGAGGATGATGGTCCAACGCCGACGGCGACGGAGCCTGACACCACATCTGCTTCGAAGTCGATGGCGAAGGCTGAAGTCCGAGCTTTCTGCCATTCCGCTGTTCCAACAGCGGAACAACGGAACGTTGGTACCGGACTCTGCTCCGAAAAAGAAATCACGCACCTCTGTTTCGCACATTATCATTGACGAAGCCAGAATTCATTATTCAGCATCAATGAGAGCTCAGGAATGCAGCAGCAGAGTGCCTTGCCAAGGGAGACTTTCTGGAAAGGCTGCTCCAATTGTGAGCTCTGGACTGTGGTGTTCGTGGAAGTCCTGATCGAGAGACCCGCAACCAGATTCGATTGCAAGTTCATTGCGAAGGGGCGCTGTCTCTTGTAGGATATTTGTCAAAGCTCAGAGGGTATTATCAGACCTGATTCGTACGATGTCAGCTGACAGCCTCCTAGTTTGTATTTGAGTAAGAGAGCTCAAACTTTGGGTTTCGATTGAAACACAGCCCTGAAAATCAGCATCAAGGCCCGGCCTTTCACCATAGATCCAACCATCTTTGCCCCTCCGAACTGCAAATTGCAAAATGCAAGCTCCATGGATAGGGCAGGAGTCATACCCTGTGTGGCAGGACTTAAAGTATGCCCTGTTCTTCGCCTGCGCGTACCCTGTGCTGCAGAAGCTTCTCTACGTGACAATCTTTGACGTTAGTCTCAGACCTCACTTTCTCACAAAATTTCCAAATCTTGTTGCCTGTTCAGATAGGAGCGGTGGCTCATTCTATCTTTCAAGCTGAACTGGCAACATCGATTCGCACCTTCCTGTCTCCAACTTCCGATATAATTGCAGAGATTGCAGGTGACACTTGCTGTAAGGATGATTGCTCCATACCTCAGCTTTGGTCTGCATTCATCGGTTGGGTCTGGAACGAAGGGCCGAATGTCAAAGTCTCTCTGCCTCCTCGTGGTCGTTACAGTCCTCTTATACGCTATGATCGCTATGTTCATTTGATTCTAAATAGGCTACTAAAGTTGCAATTCAGTGGTCCTTTCTCCACGGTTCTCAGAACGGGTTCAAGAAAAGGACCAAGAGATCCTACAGTGTGTGCCTTTGACTTACACCAACTTACATCTTAAGTCACTCCTCCTTATAGCCTTACTGAAGGGTGGGGGGCTTACTCGACCGGAGAATTGGACTTTGTTAATTTGTTTGGGGTGAGGATCTTCTTCTTGGCCCAAAAACCTGCAAAACCAGTTTGCTTCCCTGATTCTTACCACCACTTCCACTCCATTTCAAGATGGCCGCCAGGGCAACCGTCGACGATGGGAAGAAGCCTGTCAACAAAGTAGCTGCAGAGCGGAAGGAGGTCGCTGTGAGGAAGTACAAGGAGAGCGCCTGGAAATTGCTGTTCTATGCGCTCGCGTGGTCGTATGGAGTGTATATCACCTATGACAAGGAGTGGTGGATCACAAAGGGCACGCTAAACTTCTGGAAGGGGTGGCCGGAACAGAAGATGAGGTGAGAGGAGGCTTCCTGCTTGAGTGGTTGCCAGCCTCAGCAGGACATGAGGAGTGGAGAGCCTAATCTTTAAACTTTCTGTAGACCATCACAGATCAGGGCGCCGCCACAAGTGCTCTTTCTATCATAGAACTGTTACCCTCAATCCTTCTTCTAATGTAGTTTTGCACATCTTTGCATCAGTTTCTCAGACGCCCCATCGTTATTGTGTGCCTGAATGACATCCCTTGCTTCTCCTCATCCAGCCGTGCGCTTGATTTCTGATTGGTCCTCTGCAGGATGGATCTAAAGTTGTTCTATGCCTCGGAACTCGGGTTCTACTCTTACGGGATTGTCTTCTTACTCCTTTGGGAGACCAAGCGGAAAGACTTCGGAGTGATGACCATTCACCATATTGGCACGCTCGTCCTTATTAGCTACTCGTACTTCACTGGGTGAGTATCAGTCACACGTCTTTGATGTCGCTAATGTATCTCGTCCCATTCTGTTGTTGCCCTCTGACCGCTTCAATGACCGTTCGTTCGTAACAAGATAGGATTGCCGCCTGACTGCCTCTTTGCATCTTGTCAAATTGCACTGTTAATCAGACCCACTCACCAATGGTGAGCATAGTCAGGTTTCAAATGAGAACGGACTTCTGTTTTACTTCTGCAGCCTGTAAGGTTGACGAAGTCCAGCCGCAGTAGCTCGGGTGGATTGTGGATAATCTCGCCTTGCAACAAGACTTGTCAACTATTTGCTGTATTGTAGATCCGTCAAAGGGATCATACTCCCAATCAGCACAAGCTCGATTCAGAAGGCTAACTGCATTGCGTATTGAAGAGCAAAGTTCTGATTGACACATCAAAGCCGAAGGAATTCCTCTCCTACAAATCTAAAAGGGTTTCTGAGAGAACAAGCAAGCAAAGTCCTATTTGAGTCGTCAAAGCGAAAGAATCCCTTGCCTACAGATCTTAGAAGAGGATTTGAGAGAACAAGCAAGCAGATACGAGAACATTGCTAACCCAAAATCCGCCCGCAGGTTTGTCCGAGTTGGGAACATGGTATTGCTCGCGCATGACATCAGCGACATCCTACTCGAGGGCGCCAAGCTGTTCAAGTACAGCAAGAACGAGATTGGGGCAAGCGTCACGTTCGCCCTGTTTGCCATCAGCTGGCTCGTGTTCCGCCTCATCTACTATCCCACGTATCTCATCCGGAGCACCGCGTAAGGATTCGGCAATGAGCCGGAGATCGATATGGTGCTCGTGCTTTCAAAACGCTACGGATGTGGCACTGGCCTGCAGTCGCCCAGTTGTTGCACGTTCTGTTCTTACGCTTGCTGATACTCTTCGATTACTTTTGACTCGCCTCATGGGCGACCAATGAGCATGCGCTATCCGCTGTCGTCGTCGCTCACAAGTACGTGCTACCCGAAAATCCAGTCCGCTTGAGCGACGGGAGTCCGTAGACTGCACTTCCTCGGTCGCCGCATCCATGTCGCTGCGGATATGTCGGAGCTTGAATGCCAGGAGTAGCAAATCTTCATGATCCACTGGTCCGAAAGGTTTTGCTCGCACGTGCTTCTTCAAAGTCCGCAATCACTCATTGTCGTGCAGATTCGAGGCGCAGAAGGCGTTTCTGGAGAACCGGACCGTGGCGGAGACGGTGGTGTACTATTATTGCTTCAACACGTTCCTGATCATGCTCCTCGTGTTGCACGTCTACTGGTTCTACCTGATTGGCCGCATGATCGTTAAGCAGGTCCAGAACTCGGGGGCAGTGGGGGATGACGTCCGCTCGGGTGAGCCCGCCGTTCTCCACTCTAGTTGTCGAGGTTTTTGTATCCCTTACTGACGTAACATGTTCCAAAAGTGGTGGAATGAACTGTCATCCTCTTGGGTGATTCGCCATCCTCTTGGCTGACCCCTTTACTGGGTTGACTGCCTCGACCAGAACGAGAAAGCGCACCAAGCCCCTTTGAACCCCAGCTAATTTCTTAATACCAGGAGCAAAAGATATACTAAACTCCCAGCAAACCCCGTATTGACTTTCCAAGGAGGTGGCAGCTTCTTGGGACTAGGCTTTTTCTCGCAGTCACAGCGCAGTCGCACGGCAGTCTTGAAATCCTCCTTATCGCAACTCAAGTGAAAGTTGCACGCAGCAGTCGCTGTTGATTCGACAAAATCCTTTTCTCGATGAAACTTTCAGTTTTCGGGTCTCCGTTTACCATTCCAGACAAGCGGACATGTTGAAATGCAGAGAGGAATGCAAATGGCTGCTTCTTTCGCTGCTCGAGTGTGCACTGGAATCTCGGAGATGGTTGCAACCATCATGAGAGGTTCACCAGACAGGTACAAAGTGGAAGGATGGTTTCTTGTAGCAAGGAACTGACACCGGCGACTTTCGTGAGCAACAAGTGGCTTTCATGACGTGGGCTCTGAAAATTTCGACGAATCAACACCTTACAGCGGTCGTGCTTTTGATTGGTAAAGAAAGAACGGGGCAACAGTAGGTACCATTTCTTCGTGACCTCGATATCCCTCCACTTGTGAGCTACTGACGTCTTGTTGACCTTGCTATTACAGATTCGGACGACGACTAGGCAGGAATGGTTTTGTTTTATGACTTTGGTTTCGTAGGAGGTTGTCAAGTGCTTGCACCAGGTATGCGCCGAAGGTAAAGAAGTTATGTACATCTCTGGCAAGGACCTCCGCTGCCGAAATGGCTTTTATTGGGGGGTTGACGTCTTGTTGTTGGAGGCCCTGGACTTATACTGAAGTCCCACCGTTATCTAGGATACGCTAGCCATTGTTGAGCACGTTGAAAGTCCTAAACATAAACAACGAGTATGCAGCTTTGCAGTGTCATTGGCCTTCCCTTCGTATCTTCTCGAGCTCGCTGCTATGCACGCAGATCCGTTTCACTGGCAATGCTGTGACGATGAATATAAACCCTTTTGGTAGTGAGGCAGCCATTTTAAGTCTCTGTATCATTAGCTTGTACAGATCGCCAGTGATTCATGAGATCGATCATGCCAGAACATATGAGTTCTTCAGTCATGCGTAGCAAAGTCTGCCGCACAGTGATGGTGTTCAATTATATGGGTTATAAGTTATAACCAACTACCTAGTAACCATGCCAGGGTCGAGTTCAGATATGTTTTCCCGCATGCAAACTATATTGCATGCATATTGACTGGTTGGGTTACATGACATGTTCACATGCAAAGTCGATACCGATGACATCGCCGGAATTTTGGTTGCGAGCGAGCGTATATGCGCGTAATACTAAATGGAGCTAGCTAGGTTCGCCGGTGCGCATCGTGCCACATGTTAGTATCGTAAAGCTGCCCTACTCATTTGCATGTCAACACTTCATCGCATGCATGCAATTCGTTGCAGCTTCTTGTCCATGGTCGACTCCGTTGGCTGCATCGAGACGGTCTGGCATTGGCTGTAAAATCCATATTGTGCAAAGTGAGCGGCTGGGGCGGTTGAAGATAGTCCCAGAGATTGAAGGCCGCAACTGAACTTGGACTACATCAGGCGACCCACATATTTTGTCCTCGGATAGCTTTTGCAAAGCGAAGGCCACTGCACGAAGATCTGGTCCATCAAACCGAGCCTATAGAAGATAAGGCCGGTCAGAGACAGCTTTTTCACTCGTGCGATGCTCTCGACGTACACAAGCTTTACGTCCCGCAGCCCAAAAACCTGCATGATTGCAAACGTTTAACGTCAAACGAGATCTTGATCAAGGACACATGAGTGTCCACATACTGACCCACTGGCAGTATCATCGGTCCCTTCGACCACTCGCATGGACGTGTTTCCTCCTCCATCTTATTTTCACTCAACTCGATGCTGTGAGCTGTGAACGAAAGGAGAGTGGCCTCTGTGCAATTGCACATGACCCGTATTTTCAGCTCGACTCAATCATCAAAAACGATCGTCGAGCAGATGCAATCGAGCAAATGGGGGAAGAGCAAACCTTGAGGAGAAAGCCGCCGACACAGATGGGGAGACACGTGCCGGGGCCGTTGCAGAGAATCTGCGAATTACGAGGAGTCCGTGGGTTACCAAGGTGTGTGGAATTGAGCAGAT
The DNA here is from genome assembly GCA_000708835.1 of Klebsormidium nitens. Classification (NCBI taxonomy): domain Eukaryota; kingdom Viridiplantae; phylum Streptophyta; class Klebsormidiophyceae; order Klebsormidiales; family Klebsormidiaceae; genus Klebsormidium; species Klebsormidium nitens. The sequence goes on along the minus strand of DF236980.1, from coordinate 250,905 downwards.
GTGTGCGCGTCAGCAGTGAAAGGAAGAACTGCTCTGCGAGAAGCTGTGGCTGCCAAGGACGGATTGCAGAAGCTTCGAAATCCCACACGAGAGCATCAAGCTGTCTTAAGGGACAATAGTACATGCAACAAGCAAGAGAATTCCCTGTGAAATCCGGCGAATCTTGCCAGCACGTGTTTCTGGTATCGTGATCGACTTCTCGACGAACATGAGCAAGACTGGCAACAACCGGAGCGACAATTCTTAGCAACACCAGGATCCTTCCACGTCAACTACTACAATCGCTCTGGAGACAATGACGACCAGAGCGTCCTCATAAACAAGTCCTCGATCCTGAGCAAGGTTCAACAGCCGCACAGAATAGGTTTCCCCCGCTCTCACTGGAGACCAATGTTGAGCACCTGTTGATGGGCAGCTACGATTGCCTACGTCCGACACAAGGGTAGTCAACAGCCAACGCCCAGATTGGTCGCTTCCCATATACCTAGGTCCTAAGCAGTTATCCTGATATACCAAGCAAACAAATGGGTCGAAACACACGGAAATCTCAACACGGTTAAAACTTAGTTGAAGCACTTGCTGATGTTTATATTCTTAGGAAGTAACCGGCAAGACTTCAAGTAAAGCATCCGCTGATTGTACAATCGCGAAAAATCTGCCCAACCAGGGGATGACTCACAAGCTCAGGACGTATCCGGAAGACGAGCGCGACCGCGGCCCAGAGCGCCACAAGGGTGGTCCAGACTGACGTCAGATACGATTGCCCCACCTCCCGACTACGCGGAATGCTCCGGTAGTGAGCCGTCTTCGCAGGGCCCCGCCGCACCTGCAGACCCCCTTTTTTTTTTTGCCCCCCCCCCCCTTTCCTTTTTCTTAGGATTATTTTTGTTTCCTCCTGCTCTTCAAAGCTCAATTCCGGTCCTTCTATCTTACCTTCTAGCATTTTTAATTGGACCTCATATTGCTGCAAGCTGACCTGAAGCGAATCCTCGTCTGCCGAACGGAAGGGGTCAAAGGTGACTTGGATATGCGTACGCAGTGCGCAGTGAAATAATGAGGACTCGCTCTTGCAACAAATAGCTCTTTGCAATTCCAGTCAGGAGGGAGTGATGGATCCAAAGGGGGTCCCTTTCGTCTTCTCCGAGTTGGATTGGATCCAGGAGCAGTCCCACTCACTTTTCCGTTCACACAGAACATCTAAGACGCCTCACGTTTTAGCCTCGAAGTTACAGTTCTTAATAGGTGCATCCTGAAGAAACTCGGAATGCGATCAGCGCCAGCATCATAGCCCTTGCATCATTAAAGTGGGCGTCTTGGAACCCGGAACGCCTGATATCACACAGCGACATCGAAGCATGACTTTGTGGTATTCTGTCGCCAAGAAGTTGGTATCAGAGGCTATGCCCCGAGCACTGGGCCCTGCTAAAAGTGGCCGGTTGATGACGTTGCGTAGACGCCCTCTTTAAGCAAGATAAAATGGAGTGAACGAGCGTGACGGGCATGCATGACAGGCAAGGCCCAGGATGCGGTGGTGTATCTCCTGAAACTCACTGAAAGCACACACCGAGCTTCTTAACTAATCATTCTTACAATCAAACACTTCAACCAGAAACCTCCCCCTAAAAAGCGAAACACCATGACGAGGAAACTACTCCAATAATGAAATGCAGAGTCCTGGTTGCTCTAGGCGCACCTTTGCCTGCTGTTGCTCTGCCGCCCCCTCTGCCGCCATAGCCCTGTTCAGGCTCATTGTGTCGGTCTTCGCGGCTACGTACCACCGGGGCGAGTAGCGGGTGCGGTCGAGGGCGTCGATGAGCGTCAGCATCTCAGCCGTATGGCCTCCTGCAATTTCAGAGGATACTTGCTTAGCTGTGGTTTTATAGGATGCAGTCCTAGGAGGAAGGAGAGAAGCAAGGGGAAAGGGACACAGCGTTGTTGACGATCAGGAAATGCACCTTGCCCCCCTGATCTTCCTCAATAACCAAGTTACAGATGCTCTTCAGGACAGGTTTAGGCGCCCTGCTTGAAACCATAAGATTCTTTCTAAGCAATCCTGCTACTCAAGGCATGTGGGAACAATTTGCTGACTTTTCATCGTCCAAGCATGCTCAGTACAGCTACACACAAGCTGTGCTAGCAAGGGGTTCGCATGATTCGCACGATTTCGAGTGGCATGATGGGGTCATTTTGATTGATTAATCAACAGAAGACTGTCCTGTGTTAATTGCCACTCACCGGAGCCTAAAACTATGAGGGTGGTGCATGGCTCGCTCGCCTTCCGCTTCTTTGCGTGCCGATTCCTGCTTGACTGCCGAAGGACAAACAGGACTCGAAGGCCAAAAGCAACGGCCGCCAGCACCAGCGCCAGCAGTATAGCCTCCAGCTTCATTGCTCTAAGATATGTTTCTCTCTTTGCATTTGAGATTAGCAGCTCCGCCAGACATGGACTGCAGCAAACCCCACTCTCTGGCGTTTGCCTCCCAATCAGATTAGGGACCACCCTCTATTTTAGCTTATTTTCTTACAAGTTCAAAGCTTAGCTAAAGACTGTATCCAACATGAAGGGGATGCTGCAGAGCATTCAGACTTTGAACAAAGAAAGCGCCTTCCGCAGCATTGCAGGCTTCTGACTCTGACGAGTCTGAGCTGCTGTGACGAGCTAGAGGAAGAAAAGCGCTTTGAACATTTGCGCGACCTTTGCAAATCGCCGCGCAAAATTTGTAACCCTCAGATCATACCGTAGTCAACTGGTCTAGGCCCTAGGGTAAGCTCCAGGAACGCGCACAGATGTTTTGGCACTGGCGCGATTCTCATTCTGCGGGATCCCTGAAAGTGGCCATCGCATGAACGGGTGCTGTTTGGCGCACAATATTCGTTCATGTCGTGCAGGAGCAGAGTCAGCAGATCATGAGCGACCATGGCCGCCATTCCTTGTAACATTTTAGGCAGATTTGACCTTTCTCCTGAACGATAGAGCAGGTTAAGTTGTTTTGTCAACGCTGCTCCTTGGCACAGGGGAATTCAGAGCTGGATATTAGCAACAGGCATGATTGCTCCGCAGAGGAAAGGGTGTTGCCTTCTTGTTTGATTGCCGCATAGGAGCAGTGTTGGTTTCAACACTGAGTAGTTGAGCGCACGAACCGAGATGCCAGTAAGTAAATGTCATCGGGCTGTCAATTGCAAGGCAAGCAATTGGTGGTGGTTTGTGCCCGTTCGTGTCTGAACAAAGTTGTAACTCAGGTCTTCAATACTTGTGAGGGAGGCTTTTGTGTTCTTCTTCGTACCTCTAAACTTATAGCCACTTGACCAAGGTCTCTACGTACCCAGCTTAAACAGCAGCGATCCTTTCTTATATACCGCTCCGATGGATCTTAGTTGATCGCTCAGCCAGCAACTACAAGCAACTCCGTAGCTTCCTCATTTCACCAACTCGGTACCACTATCAATTGAGTTGACTGCCAAAGAGTCGGCAAATTCCCTAGAATTCTCATCATTAGCTCACGCTGTACTAGGAGGAAAGCTAACAGTAAAAACCCAAATTCAAAGATCTACCTGCTCCGCACCTGACGTGCCCTCGACCCCCTTACCAGCCCAGTATTATATCTGGAGCATACTGTACCAACCTAGAGACCGATAGAATCACCAGCCCTGCCTAGAAACCACTCCAGCATGACAGCACAAGCCTCCCCCCAAAACCGCAGCCCTAGCCTCTGGCAAAAGTGGCTCGACTTTGCCTGGGGCGGCAGACACCCCTCCGACCTAAGCCTCTCTGCAAAGCTCATTCAACAGCTCAACCTTCCACCCGACGTCGCTGCTCGCGTCCTCGCTTTCCGAGACAGCCGCAGCGGGCCGACCATTTATGTTCTGGGGGGGTTCAATCTGTCAGAGCGGAGCGCGAGCGATGTGGAACAGCTGATAGGGGCGGCAAACCCGAAGGCGGTGGTGGCAAATGTTGGGATCCTGCCAGAGTTCCAGGCGGCGAGGGCATGTGCGGAACTAGGCCCTAGGGAAGGTGGGAATGTCGTTTGCTTCTAATGTCTTCTTCGCAGAGTGGGAGTCTACAGTTCTGTCTTGGTTGAGATGACGTCCAATCGCAGCAGTCTGAGCTGGTGTGAGGCTGCAGGTTAGACAGGCCAAAGTTCTGGTCGGTGCAGTCGGCGAATCGTACATGGTAAGCTTTGGCAGGCAGTATTCTGCGGTTCTGCCTCAGAGAATGGTGGGCTTATGTCAGGTGGTGGGGCTCAATGTCTTGCATTTGCGTGACTAGACACCTCTGGCAGACAGGACCTCATGCACATGGGTGCAGAGACAAGGGTCTGAGAAGACCTGTGAAGGACCTCAACGAGCAACGAAGCTTCCCGTGTCTTCATTTTTGTACGTTGAGCTTTTGTTTCATTTTGCATACCAAAGAACTTTAAGGCTCTGCAGGGCCGTCACATGTTTTTGGGTCGTACTCACTAGAGTTTTGCGACTTGCTTCAGTGAGTGCTGTAGTTCTTCTTGGTTTGTAAGCAGCAACAAATATTGTATTTGATGAGTTTTGAATCAGGGTTTATGCACTTCTGCACTGCTTGCCACAGGCAAAGCGCTTTCCAGTACCCCTTTACCACATGTTGGTCCTTGCATTGGGATCCCACTGGATCTGGAAGATGCTGACATCGTATAAGAAGCTGTGACAGTCACAATCTCCATCAGCTTGCAAATCTTCTTGCATAGATCCTCTTTTGGCTCCTGTTTTGGGGAAACGAGACCCTTGTTTCAACGCAAGTGTTCGTCTTACCCCCTTCCGAAACCGCTGACTGAGTCATAATTTCCCCATCCTCTCGAACCAGTTACTTTATTCCCCCTCACCATTTAAGTAGAATAATTTCTATCTTGGTTCCACTCAAACTGCTGCTTGGTACAAGCGGGACCCTTGTCACATCTCCATAGGCATTCCAACATCCTCCTTCGGCTTGTCGATTTGGATCAGATTCTGCCACCTGTTGACCACCTGTCAATCTACCTTTTTGCAACTACAGGCTTGACCGATCATGGGTGAGGCTAACCTCCGTGTCCATCCCTTCCCCAGGCGTTCCCACCTCCGCTTTCGAAGTCCTCCAACGATGCGTCACCGGCGCCGCCAGCTTGGACGAGTTTCAAACCCAAGCCGCTGACCAATTCCTCCACTCCCTTTTCGGCTCCAACCTTTTCCGCCACATAAGCGCCGCCGAAGAAGCCGCCAACCGCCAAAACGCCGGAGTCACTTTCTTCTCTTGGCCCCCAATCAGCCTGGGGGGGCAATCCGAAGAGGAAGAGAACCCCCCCGAGAAGGGGAAGGCGAGTTGGGGGGAACAGCTCAGCCGCGCGTTGCATAAGCGCTTCACCCCCCACGGCACATCCAGCGCCGCTCTGCGTTTCCAGGCTGTTACTCACGCCACGGACGACGCCGTCCGCTCTTTAGCGGTCCGAGCGTCCAAACTCCCCCCTCCCCAAACGGCCCCCAGAAACGACCCCCCTGAAGTCGATTTCGAGGATCAGGTCGCGGAGGCCCCCCCCGAGGAACACCCCTGGTTTCTCCCCCCCGCTATCGAAACGCTCATGACGGCGCTGCCGAATGTTCCCGGCGTTTGGGAGTGGGGGGACTGGCCTCTCTCGCACGCGCGCGCGGTGATGCGACACGTGGCGGGGGGCGAGCCAATCGCAGAGGAACAGCTGGCAAACGCGACGGTGCTGCGAGTGGGGGTGGAAAACCTGCGGCAGGGGTACTGCGAGGTGGCGCGGAGCGCGGCGTTCCAGCCCTCAGGTACGCTTAGCCTCCGATGAGCACCGGTTCAGGCTCTTCTGTCATCTCAAAATTGTAACATAGCCGTTTTCTTGGCTTTTCCTCATTTAATGCCTGTTTCCCTTCTCATCAACAATCCAGAAATGAACCAAGTGTTCGTTGTCTTCCAACCCTCCTCGCTTCCTTACCTGTGACGCAAGTCGAAAACCCCTCCGAAAAGTGCATCCCTTTCAGGCTCCCGGGCCCGCCTTTCCTGTGCTGTGTCTGTGTCCCTCAGTCCTTCTGACAAATTCTGGTTTCGTGGCAACCTTACTGTTTCACTCCCGACAATTTCCTGTTCGGCAGGCAAGTTTGGGCCTTCTCTTACCACTCTCTTGTTCCTTCGAGCGACAATGGTCGCCTGTATAAACGTTTCCTTTCGTTGCCCTTCACTTCGAAATGGACAGGTTTGCGAAAAAGTTGTGTCTCATGATTCGGAACCTCCTCTGCGTCCTAGGTAAATCGGCCCCCAGTCTGGATCCTTCGCCGGACAACCTTCACGCACAAACGCTCATCCACACGCTCAAGCAGCAAGCGGCGCTGACGTCAGGTGACGTCGTCGCCCTGGTTCCCGTGGATCAGCTCCCTTGGATCCGGAAGCTGTGGGCATCGGACGGTCCGAAGGAGGTGGCGCTGTGGTCCGAGGAATGTGTCCGAACGCCGCAGGATCTGCGGCGGAGCATCGACGGTAAGCAAAGCGCGGGACTCTAAAGGTTCAATTTTCTGACCTCGTGATTGCCTACCTCCTAAAAAGTCACTCGAGAGGTCTTTTGGGGCTAGAAGTAGTTCCGTTTTGAGGGCTCGTTTGAGGCGAGTCTCAACTTCTAGTAAAGTTGCTTCTTTTGCTTTGCTTGAGTTTTCCGGTCACATCTTCGTAGGGAGCGGGATCGCTTGTGTTAAGGATCTTGGGCGGGAACTGTCTCATCGTCCACGTCGAATACGTCTCCTTCAACGATGATCAATCTCTCTGCGCCTGTGTCTGGCACAAACTCATGCCATTCCGTCTCCATTCGCCCCAGAACTTGCGTCCGCGGAAGACGCCGAGCGGCGCGCCAAAGAGAAAGACACCTGGATGGCGGTGATCGTGGCTGGGCTCGGGATTGCTGGGGGGGCGACCTACGCTCAGGGCGGCACCCTAGCGAAGGTCGCCTCGGCGGTGCCCAAAACGGTTCACCTGGTCAAAGCGGGCGCTGCGCTGCTGAAGCGGAACGCGGGCGTGGCGGTGGCGAAAGCCGTTGTTCCGCAGGTGGGTTTACGATCTTAACGATCTTTGTTTCAGGTACTGCATAAGCAGGAGCTCTGTAGTGTTCGTTATCGATCGTTGTCTGCTCATAAATATCGATAAGAAAGAGATGTTGCACAGGTTTGAGCACGTGAGCTTTCGAGGACGGACGTAACCAGAGAGTTCGGAAGCAGGTGGCGAGGTTTGCCCGGTATTTCTCGAAGCCCGCAATCGTTGTTGTGGGGGGGCCTGCTCAAAGAAACTCGACGTCTGTACAACGAGTAATCCGTTCATTGTATGCATCATGCTTTGTGACATTGCTGCCGGAGAAAATATTGGCAAACACTGTGGTGTCTAAGAGGTTACCTTAAAGGCCGTGCACATGCTGTCAATTCATTGACGCTCTTAAACTGTCCAACTGCTCCTGTCTTCGGCGATGCGCACCTTCAGATCAAGAATATGTCGTGGAGGGGGGGGCAGCGCAACTGATCATTGCCGCAAAAGCGATGTCGCTATTCCCGAAGAACTGCTCATTGTTGCGTCCCTGAAAACAGCTTCTTGTCTCGCAGGTGGGTGCGGCGCAAGCGGGCCTCGCCGCGAAAGCGATGGCGCCGAAGACGGCGGCCGCGGCGGCGAAAGCGGCGGTCGTGACGAAAGCGAAAGCGGCCGCGGCCGCGGAGCAGATGCGAATGGTCGCGCACGGGGTAGTCAACCAGTTGCAAGTGAGGGGGCGGGGTGATGTCCTGCTGACGTCAGTTTTCGTGATGAGTGCCGGGGTGTCTGGACCCGCATATAGCGTCAGCTTATGGAGAGTCGATTTGGCGTCCCTTCATTTTGGCATTCTTGACTTTGGGCTCGATTGCTCATTGCAGAAGCCGGCGGTGCGTCTGTCGTCCCTGTGATCGATAATCTGCACGATTCCACAGCCAAGACTCGATAACCTAAGTTCACGAGATAGTCTGCATCATAGTAGCGGAATACTTTGTCGAGGCCAGGTACTGTCGAACGGACGTTTCCGATTGTCCTAACAGCCCAGGCTCTGGATGGGCCCTAAAGAAAAAAAAGGAAGTCTCGCCTGCCGACCGCGACTGATCCGACCTCTTGAGTACCTCTTCCGGGGTTGTTGGATCAGGATCTAACCCTATGATTTTGTTGCAAGCGTTGAGCTGGACGCAGTGCGGGTGACGGGGTGAAACGTGATAGAGCGGTCTGGCAAAGCCGCTCTATCATGTTTTCAACCACCATACTAACCACCGACTCATCATCAGCAGATCTAACCCCATTCCTCGAGCGCAGGCAATCAAGCTGCGGGCAGTGCGCGTATCGTAGTACGACGCGACACAGCGGTCCAACTTTTTAACCACCTCTTAACGACCTTTTCCCGTGTTCTTAAGTAGCAGACTCAGCCCCAAAGTTTCTCAATTTAGGCGACGCTTTGCGGGTGGTACGGGTGACAGGGTACAACGTGCTGCGAATGCTGCAGCACTCTCTTTGTGTAACCAGTTCTTAAGCACCTTTGTAGGTGTTGCTAACCAGCAGATCCAACCCCATATCTTTCATTGCAGGCGATTGCTCTGCGGGCGCTACGCGTGACGGGGTACAACGTGCTGCAGCACTTTCTTTGTGTAACTAGCTCTTAACCACCGTTCCCCGTGTTGGTAACCAGCAGGTCTAACCCAAATTTTTGACCGCAGGCGATCGCGCTTCGGGCGGTGCGCGTGACGAAGTACAACGTTTGCAGGGTCCAACCTTATCACCTCTCAACCCCCTTGTCCTGGGTTGTTGACTAGCAGATCCAAATCCAAGTTTTCCACTGCAGGCGATTGCGCTGCGAGCGGTGCGCGTGACGGGGTCGACGTGGTACAGCGGCCTGGAGACCTTTCCAATCATTCCTTGACCACCTTTCGTGGGGTTGTTCATTTAGCAGATCTGACCCCATTTTTGGATTACAGGCAATTGCGCTGCGGGCGGTGCGCGTGACGGGATACAACGTGATGCAGCGGTCCAACTTTCGGCGGCCGGGGCCGTGGCTTCTGCTCGGGGGGAGTGCAGCGTCTGCGCTGCTGGCGTATGCCTACAGGTGAGCGCGGCTGACGTCACGAGTGTCGGGTGGATGACGTCACGGTTTTCTTGGGCTGCTGGCGTATGCCTACAGGTGACCGCGGCTTGCCAGAGGCCGCTGACGTCAAGGGTTTGCGAGGATGTCGTCAAGGCTTCGCTGGATTGGACGGTGCCTGTCGACAAATTTGAGAGAACAGTTGTTGGGTGCCACTAGTGTGCTGTTCGACGTTTTAGGGAAGTTCGAAGGTCCAGAAAAGAGCCGAGAAGACGAGCAATCCCGAAGACCTTTTTTGGTCGGTGTCTGTGGTGACATCTCAAGCCGTGTTTCAATGTGACCGACGTGGCTTCATCTTCTGAACGGTCTGCTCGTCGAGCCCTGCATACTCTACTTTTACAGAAAAAGTTTCTTGAGCTTTAATCTTTTGCGAGCATCAGGTAACAGTGAATACCTTTCGCTCGTCCTTTCTTATGAGTGCTTTGCAACAGGTCATTCCCTCTTGTGGCCAATCAATTTGTCGCCCAGCAAAACTTCGACTGAACGGAAACAGATGCTTGTCTAGCCTTGCTCAAGCGCTTGCACCTTGACTTTTCGAGCAGTTTATGAGGGTGAACGCCTGTCCTTGAGCACCCGACCCGCACTGAACACCTAACCCCGGTTCCCTCGAACCCGCTGCAAGGAGCTGCAGACGGCGGTAGCATCCTCTCCTGCGTGTTGCATACCGCTTATTTCCATCTAACACGTGATTAAACCTTATGCGACCCCTTAAGCGAAGTCCGCTATTCAAGCACTGCTCAACCTTCTTCTCCTAACCCGCAGTAAGCAGATCGAATCCGCGGTGGCGGTTATCCTCCACTCGTAGGTAACCAGAGATGCATAAAACCTTGAGTCACGTCCTAAACAGAGTGCGCTGACCAGAAGCAACTGCTTAACCTCAACTTCTTAAGCTGCAGTAAAGAGCTGGAGTCGGCGGCGGCGATCCTTCCCCACGCAGGGTAACCACATACTTCCCATTAATCCGAAACCCAACCATTGCGACGTCCTAACCAAAGTGTGCTGACCAGGAGCAACTGCTTAACCCGACTTTGTTGATCCGCAGTAAAAAGCTGGCGGCGGTAGTGGTCATTCCCCACACATCCGTCAACAAATAACATGAACACAATTTAGTGCGACCTCTAACCGAAGTGCGCTGACCAGGAGCATTAACTGCGTAATCCAAATTTGTTAACCCGCAGTAAGGAGCTAAAGATGGCGGTGGCGATTCTTCAACACATATTCGTGAACTCTTAAACGAACACAACCTAGTGCGACCTCCTAATCGAAGTGCGCTGACCAGATATAACTGCTTAACCTCAGCTTTTGATCTTAACCCGCAGTAAGGAGCTGGAGACTGCGGTGGCGGTTCTCCCCCACGCCGCCCAAGTGGCGCGCCTGGGGCGCGGCTGCCAGAATTTGAAGGAGGCGACCGAGAAACTAGAGGAGCGCAAAATGTGGCCCGGCTTCTATAGGGTTTTGACCGGCGCCAACGACCGGGGCCACTTACCGGTGACAGCGCTTCCAGGACTTGAAAAGTCGTGACTATCGAGCCCTTGTACTTGTATCGAAACCAGGTCGGATGTGAAATAATGCAGTGATGTGGCCTGGCTAATACCGGCTTCTGACTAGTGCCAACAAGTTATAAGGCCAACACTCATATTGTGGCTCGAGTACTTACGGGTGCTAACGGTACCTGACAGGGGCCGGTGACGGGTCTCTCCTCTGATGCGGAAGGGTTTTGCACCTGATGAGGTGTGGCCGGCGCAAGGAACAGTGATGAGTCGGAGCAGACCGGTCTCCTCTCAGTCCATGTGGAAGAGCAAGGAGAATGAAGGAACCAAGCGTCTGCTCGGTCTCGCCTATTGTTTGCGATCACCAGCAGACTGCGAACAGGCGCCGCGAGCAGACTACGTGTTGGCGGGCGGAGTAGGGCTGTTGAACTGTTGGAGAGCTTTGCGAGAGTGACACTATTCAATGAGCTGGGCAGCTCGCATCCGGCACAGGTCGTAGCGTCACCCCCGTAGGCTGCTTCGCGTTTGTAGCATTTGACAGGAAGAATGACGGTTACTCGGGAACGAGGCCAGGCCCAGTACGTGGGAATCTCTTATCAATCTCTTGTCCCCCTCTATCATTGAACGTTAAGAGTCAAGTTCAATGCGCTGTTCCGCTGTGGCAGAGTCGATCCGACGTACCGTGACGTTTACGCGGCCGCGGCAAGTTGTATCTGCACCGCTGCCCGTCCGCGGGGTTTGCGAGAGGTTCGCGACCAAGCTGCCACGCAGGAGAATGTTGATTGGATTCTGTTTCTCACCATCTCAACCGTCCCATAAAGAATATCGGACGGCTCAGATCTGCTATGGGGGGTAACGTACCTCCGGGCGATCAGCTCACGAAAGAAGATCGTCACCATTGCGAGGGATCCTGCAACTCGTCTTCAGAGAAAGACACCATCTTCTCTAGCTCTCTGCGGAGGAAGAAGAGAAGGACTTGCAAGGAGAAGGGAGTGCCTTCCTCAGCAACCCTGTTTCGCCACGCCAACAAAAGTTGCACGCCTACACTCCGGATTGTCGACTGTTTGGTGCTGTATGTTCTGCGACGGGTGTCGGGTCTCTGAGTCGGGGTCAGAACGAGTATGCTTTACGGGACTCCAAGAGAAGGACACATGGAGTTGTGACTTACTGTTCGTCCACACGGGGCTTGCAGCACACTCCCAAGATGGATACATTGCAGAGTATCGTGGTTCAGAGGAACAAGCCGAATCTGGTTGTATGGAATGCCTTGGTTTGCATCATGGCCGGCATCTAAGACTTCGAAGATTTGAAAGCAATTATGGCCAGTCCGATACAACATGCAGAACTGGAAGATCACTATGTCGACGAGCATCTGGGGGCTCTACATGGGGCGTTTGGAAAAGTCAAGGTTATGTCAGATCGGAAGACGGGAGAGAAAGTTGCAGTGAAACTGTTGCAAAGAAGCAAGGTAATATTAGCATATGGCTATCGATACTGGTTAACTACAATACGTGCAGGTTGCTGGTGCACCTGGTTGTTCGCTTGGCTTCGTGGGTCCAAGCGGATTCGTTTCTGGGGAGCTGGTCCTCTGGATATTTACTACAGGAGCGGGCCCTAGGGGCTGGCTGGAGCTTTGACATTGTTGCAGGTCCAATTCGACAAGTTGGAACCGCTCTTCGTTTCCATCGATGTGGGAAAGCGTTGCTATGCTGCTTGCACGTGACCCAGAATTTGCTCTGTTGTCAATCATTGGATCCCGCAGGTCTCTCATCAAATCCTACCATAAGAGTCTGCCACTTAGCTGCTGACAAAGCCGCAACTCCTTGCATCAGGTTACTGAGCAGGTTGAACGTGAGATTCGACATTACCACATGCTTCGTCATCCTTGTGTGGTTCAGCTACGAAGGGTGAGGCAGCTCTGTTGAGGGGTGTCTTCCAAGGCCTTCCGGTTGGCAGTCCTTGACCTCTTTCACCTCATGCTGGGAGGCTTGTACGTATTCTGCAAGGTCTGCAAGAGATGGAGAATAGTCAATGCTTCTTCTATTTGCGTTGGGTTCTCAAGGGTGAGGCCTTCAACTTCCAGTAACTGAGCTACCCTCTTTGCGCTTTTCAGGTTCTCTTGACGCAGTTTTATCTGGCTCTAGTCCTTGACTACGTGCCAGGAGGCAGCCTGATGCGCTTTGTGGACAGGAAGTTACTGTCTGAAGTCCAGGTACGATTCTGACTTTGCCTTCCAATTCATGTTCAGACTTGGCCAATCAGTAGTGTTTTGCAACATCTGTTTTCAAAAGGTGGAACAGGAAAGCTCTTTCGTCCTTTGTTCATTGCGAAGTGTTCAGACAGGCTGTGCTTCTGTTCCACAGGTCCGCTTCCTCTTCCAGCAGCTTGTAGCTGCTCTTGAGTTCTGCCACAGACAGGTGAGGGATCGTGGCTGCACTTGATGCCTGACAGATCTCTTCGATGCCCTGCTCAGCTGTTCTCTGTATTTCTTGCGAAAATGCGGTCACGCATGTACCGGAGGTATTAAGCTAACCTCCTGAATCATTCAAGTACCCTGCATTGACATTTTTGATGCGGTTCATGACAGGGCGCCCTGCCGCGGAGCCTTTCTTTGGATTCGATCCTTGTGGGGGGTCAGTCGTTCCCGGAGCTGAAACTGACGGATTTCGGCTTCACAGCGGTACGCATTTTGGTCAAGTGCCTCTCCCAACAATGCAGAATGTGGGCATAGTTTTCCATCTTATGCAAGAACGCTCGCGAGTTATGTTTTTTGTGTCCGTCTGCAAGACTTCTAGCAGGATACGACGATCGTCTTTGGATGCAAATGAAACTGCATGCTTTTGTAGATTTGCCCTGCATGAAGTCCCACAGAGCGTTAAGAGGTTGTTGAAAGAAGGGTCACACCCTTTGTCCTCCGTGTCTGTTTGATGCAAGTTTTCAAGTGCTGCGGTGCTGCATTTGCAGATTGTTGATTCCTTACAAGACGAGCACGGCCCAGGGATCACTGTGTATGCTGCACCAGAGGTCCTCATTCGCAGTCAGAGTCCCACAGCGTTTAGGCCATTCAATCTGAAGGTGAGCTGGTGCGCAAGCACATTGAGAAGACTACACTCCCTGTGCCAGCAGGCAGGCTGCACAAAGCCTGATTCTTACAAAGAGCTTGGCTCCTGAGACTGAAGAGGTGCCCAACGACCCTCCCTCTTGCAGGGCCGTGTGTGACCAAGAGAGTCAGGCACAGCCAGGCGCTGCTGCACAGGGATCGTGTGGCAACGGCCTCGCGTCTCTGAGGTAACATGCACGCTGAAGATCAGGCGCTGCATGTTCCCGCACGTGTTCTGCTCTTTCTGAAGACTGTGCCTAGGGAGCGCAATCAAGACTTTGACAATATCATCCTCAAGAAGATCTCATCTTTGTCACTTTTGGAAGCTGCATTCAGGCGGCGCAATCATCCTTCCGCTCTTGACAATTTTGCTTACCGCTCTTGACAACTTTGCTTAAGCATTGCAAGGTCGCAGACAAGTTTGCAGATCAAGAAAGTTGTCTTGAAGACCTAGAGTTTGGGGTTGACAAGGCAGCCTTTCCACGTCTTGCCACTCAAGAATGAAAGCCTTCTGTTCCGCGCACCAATGATAGCTGGTTTGGGAAATGCAATCCGGAACCATTTACTGATTGAGCTTGGGTGGCAACAAGATTTGCAGACAGTTGGAATCCCGTTTTCACGCACGAGTGTTTCCTTATGATCAGGACGAAGAGGACCCGTTAGAGAGATCAGTATTCAACCGCTTGTCACATCACAAAAGTTTGCCTGAGTCAGTATCGACTCTGCTCTCTTGGCAGGCGGCTGCGCAAACTGCAGATCTTTGGTCGCTTGGTGTCATTCTGGCCGCGCTTCTGTTCCACGCGTACCCATTTTCGGACCCTGAGGAGCCGAAGAACGTGGACAGGACGTTCAAGGTACATTACGGGCATAGTTTGAGTTACTACAGATGGCATTTTTATTTTTCAGGGCTTCTTTGCGATCGGGACCGTTAAAGTAACTGTGGTCACATCAAAGCGTCCTTAAGTTTTGTTCAAGTCGCAAGTGTTTGACCACACTTCTTGGCACACACTGCAGGACTTGGGTCTCGGTCCACGTTGTCGAATGCATTCTGGCTCAGCGCTCTCGTTCTGATGAATAAAGGATTCTCTCATGTTCTCTAGGGAATGCAGTCTGTGCTTGCCTCATTGTCTGAGCTGCACCAATTCTTCTTGTTACAGCGGATCATCAACGCAGATTACACCATTCCTGAGGGCATCTCGCTTTCTGAGCCGTGCAAAGACCTCCTGAGCAGGCTTTTCAAAGTCAAACCCGAAGAGGTCAGTCCATTTTCGGTCCCCTCTCCCTTCCTCCGTCTTCTTTTCATGGTTCTCAGCCCCTGCCTTTCTTTCCATCCTGACCTTTCCCCTCCTCTCTACCTCCTCTGCTGTCTTACCCCTGTCCCGTCTATCTCTCTTGCCTCTTCCCCCTCTCTCCCCTCTTTTCTGACTAAGTCCATCTCTCCCAAGCAGCGCGCCTCCATTGCTGACGTTAGGAAGCACGAGTGGTTCCTTTCTCGCATCCCTAAGCAGCTGCGCGTACCGTACGAAGCGCTCCCCCCGGCTGACGGGTCTCAGTCTATAGAAGACATTATCGAGATTCTGGATATTGTCCGCAGCAAGAAGTTGCTGCTCTGAGTATATAATAGATATTCCCAAGGCGAAGTCGTCAGTCCCAGTCAGGTCTGAGTGACTCGAGGGTCTTAAAGTTGGAATTTGTGGAGGTTTTCTCGGGTGTCTAGCCCATACAGCTTGAGACGTTGGCTACTGGAAAGGAGAGCACTGAAAGTTCCTACACTGAGATCAGAGACAAGTAGCGGGATTCCCTCCTCCGGTCAGAGTTGGCCCCGCTGCTGACTTCTGCTAGGTGCTCTAATGTGTCTGCGTGGTTCCTCCGGTCAAGGTTCCCGCATTGCACTTGATTACCTAAGGAAGAACTTGTACAAAATGGACAAGTTTTCCGAAGATGGTTACTCTACCTTTCTTGGGTCGATGTTTCAACGACCACGCTCGTTTGAGTTGCGCTTTCTGGGGATGCATGTGCGATCAAAAGCTAAGAAGACGACTAGCTTGAGACAGCAATGACAGCAAAGCCAGCGATGGATCTCAGTAGACCATTAAACGCAGTGACGAACCTAGAATGCCGAACAACGAGGCTGGACTGTTGCAGGCTCGCTGCAAGGCTCATTGTGGTGCAGATTGCTCATGGCCAAGACTAACATGTCTGCTGCAACTTTGACACTTGTCGTCACTAACTCTGATGGTGGCATTGCCCAGCTTCAGTTTCAGTTCACTCATAGCCGGTTTGCTACCTGTCGTTCAAGCCCGCATGCAGGTTTTCATACAGCACTTGTGGGATCCAAGGGTTCATGGAGAATAGCATGCTTGAACATGCATATGTACACCTGGTACATGCAGCTGCCACGGACTCGCATGCAATCATTTTTGCCTAGTCATCAGATCGAACGCCTAGCTCACAACGTTTGCGGTACGTACCCGGTAAGCATATATGCAGCTCTGCCGTCCGCGGCCCGGCCTTGGCAACAATTATGCATGTGTACGCATGATCATGTTCTAATTTAGAGAGCTGAACATACCGCGATACTATCCAGATTCCAATCCTCAGTTGATACGCTGCTAGACTGTGAGTCGACAATGCCGCCAGCACGTGCGCCCAAGTATTCACGATTCAATTTCGGACTGGCCTGCCTGCACCGTCGTGTCATGCCCATGGGTCCTGCACTCGCAAGCCCAAGACCGCTCTCGCAATTCAAGATCATTCTGCTGATCACATCTTACAGCCGTTGTTATCGCTTGATCTATCGTAGCCCGCGTATAGTCGTCCATGTGGGAAGGCCGGGCCTGCTGCATAGTTTGGTCAAATTGTCAAACGAGCGCATCCAACAGGATCTGAAAGGGACCTCAACGTTGCCAGCACTGAGCTGTGATGCAGTATATTCGGGGTCCTACGTCGGTTACAAAGAGCCCAGCGGTCCTGCAGCCCTCGAAAAACTTAGCTTCGTCCGCTTTCGGTATTCTCCTCCGCCAGCTCATCAGGAAATAAGGGCGCGCAAGCCTCTTAGGGTCAGCTTCTTCCGCTACGTTTTCCTTCCCACTAATCTGCGGCTGGTCGTTCGGGACGATGTCACTCGATTCCCCTGAGGCTGTAAGCTGCCTGCCGTTTAACACTGAGGCCGCTCCCTCCTCCCTTGCCCCATTGGTAAGAAGATACTTGAGCGTGTCGATGAGATTCTCGTACTGTTTGACGTCTGCGAATGCAATTGCACAAGAAGTCAAACGTGTGGTCACCCTATGACATGTTCGAAGTAAAACCAACAGAAAAACGTTCGTCAAACCAATTGGACAAATTGGAGGAGTCCGTAATTCGTGTAGATTCACACTGACTCTAGACGGGCTCTAGACTCAGACAGACTCTACATCAAAGGAGAGTCGGATAGCACCCCCTCTTGAACATAGACAGTGCACGTCCACTCTCACTTAGGGTGACCAAAGGTGCAACTTTGCAACTGTCGATACGCGAGCCTTCAATAGGAGAGGCTTCGAACCTTGCTCAACGGACTCGAAGCTTTGGCGGGGCAAAGGTTGAATACTCACACAGAAGAATATCACTCGCCACAAGCACGTCCCACGTATGACTGTTCGCCTCCAGTGGAGTCCCCCAGGTGTCTGGTCTCCGTATGGTCAAGGTGGCCTTTGCCTGAGGATTGGGAAATCTTTCCAAAGAGGTTTGCACGTTCAAAGCTCAATCCGCTGGCAACTAAGCTTTCCTTCGACAATCTTAGCAATGGAACGTACATTCAACCATTCTGCACGTCCTGCATCATACGTATTCCTTTGCGACCTCACGACTTAAGACTCCCGTGTCGTCACTAAGCTCTCGACTTCCGTCGGATATGGTGAGCAATCTTAGGACGGGGTTCGTGCCGCTGAAGCAAGCTGGCAGACCTCTCTTTTCTCTGAAAACAAGCAGAAAAAAAGCTGCTATATTATATGATGGATACGTCTGAGGTGGGGAGGAGGGTCGAGGCCGTTCCTTCGAAAGTTGTACGCAATGTTCTCTTCGATCTCTGCATCGTCGTAGTCGCTGGTCGTCACTCTGCACCGCAGGGCTTTCGCCAGGAAGATTGCCAGGATACCCGTACCACTGCATGACCAAACGTTATCTGATACAGCTTCTCCCGACCAACCTGCCAGTTTTAGTGTCATCTAATTTCACTCAGCAACAGACTGACTAAGTCACACTAATATTTTCACTATATCTAGCAGGTTGCTCGGAAGAGATTTAACGATAAAGATTAGGAATGAGTTGCGATGTCGTCAAGGGGTCGTCAAGAGGCAGAGGTGGACACACTCGGAGGCTTCAGCCACCGAGTCGATAAGAGGAAGCAGTAGTGCGAGACAGGAACATGTGTAGGAAGGTTTGCAAGGCAGATGCTCAGCAGACATGCGATCACTGCAACCAAGGGACACGTCAAGTGTAACAGCATGTGCTGTTGAAGCTGAGACTCATTTGCAATTGGACAACAGGAAAGCTGTACAAATTCTCTGAATCTCGACAGTACAGAAGTTGCTACAGCTTCTGGCCGTCTGCTGATACCAGTCTGTAACTTCTGAGATAGTTTACTTCACCTGCCAATTTCCAAGACCTTCTTTCCCTCGACAAGCGTCCGGTTCTCCACCAGCCACTCGGCAAAGGAGGCCGTTCCTGGCCATACCAAGTTGGCGTTCACAGGGTGGAAGTCGAACTCGCGGATGATGAGTGACTGCATAGTACAGACAGGGACCTTGAGACCCGCAGCTTGAATTCCCCTCAGGCGGAACGCACAATCTCGAAATGGCTGGGGGACAAGCGACCAGGCTGTCATCATCGTCCATCTTGTCAACGTCAACAAATTGACGGCTACGATTCGTCCTTTCCGGCGCAAGAGAGGAGGCCCAAGCTTAAGAGTCCGGTCCTGGTCGCTAGCAGCTAACGCCCAAGTGCACTCTCAGACTGGCTTCATTAGGTGAAGATCGGACGGCTGTGACAGCGTTTCGGCCATCTCAGAATTGTGCGTTCCGCCTGCCCAGCCTTATTATGATGGTTCCGCGACTCAATTTATTGAAACCTGTTTTGGAGGCATAGGGCTAACAAGGGATGATCCAAATCAGCACTGCACCCTTCTCTAGTACAAAGCACCCTTTTCCATTACAAGGCTTCCATTAAACTGAGCTGCAAGG
Source organism: Klebsormidium nitens (assembly GCA_000708835.1). Classification (NCBI taxonomy): domain Eukaryota; kingdom Viridiplantae; phylum Streptophyta; class Klebsormidiophyceae; order Klebsormidiales; family Klebsormidiaceae; genus Klebsormidium; species Klebsormidium nitens. Next base: position 231,959 of record DF236980.1, on the reverse strand, counting down.
TGCTTGAAGTGTTCTCACCACTCCAGGGAACTGGTGCTCATTCTCAACGTACTGTTGGTTCTGCGTAGCACCACTTTCTTCCCCTGCAAATCCAATCAAATTCTTCTTTAAGTAGTGCAGCCAACTTTTGTGTTCACAGAGAGGTGTTTAGAAGTTCTGCCTGTCGGGAAGGGAGGAGACTCTAGTAAGAGCAAGGGCCCCAGCCAGAGAAATCTGAAGGTGACAGTTCGTCACTCTAGGTGCTGCTAGAAAACTCTGTTGAAGTGGTGGCAAATCTGCCGCAAGCTCATTGTTGTCTGCCATTCTGGTTCTGAGGTTCCAGCAATTGCGCCTTTCATCGAGCTTTTCCAACGCCTGAGTTTCTGAATCAAGATCCTGCTGTGGCCACTTGCGCCCATGACAGAGAAGAAAAGCTTTTGACAGCTTCAGACGGGAAATCAGCTGTACATACATCTCATAATCCTCAAAATGGCAAAACTTACCATTGGCATGTGCACCACCACCACCATCACCATCAGAATCGCTTGCATTCCCAAAGAGGTCCATCATGGGAAACACTGCAGCCTCCATCAGGACAGCCTGCGGCGCTGCGCCTTGGTCGAGACGGAACCAGCTGCCAAGGCTCTATTGGAACTGAGCGCTACAGCCAACGATGGCCTGAGGCGGATACTTCTGCAGCATTCTCAAAGACAAGCTCAAGTGAAAGTGTGCTTGTGACAATGTGAGAAAGAAGAGAACGCAGATAGAAGTATCAATTTCCGAGTAGCGCGCTCTCTCTCGAAGATTGACACCAGCAACAAAGAAAGTGGCGAGTCTTGGGCACCGGCAGACGACGGCCGCGGTTTTCAAGAACCATATGTACATGTACCGTGATCTGAGGGGCCTAGATCTGGTAGGGAACCGGCACGGGGTGACGACGACGGGTCATGTGAGTGTCATCTCTAAAATGGACTTCCCAACTTCGCAGATTCAATTAAATGTCAAGCTGCACATTGCATTTGAACAGCGCCTTGCACATTGCAGGCCTGCCACTTGTGAATCAAATATTAAGGCGGCTCTCGCTGCTCAGGATCACGTTGTGCAACTCAGAGAGGAGACCTCTCAGAAAAAGTGCGTGAGGCGCCGTCCTAAATGGCGCTGACACATGCTGGGGCGCCTGGGACGTCAGTAAGCATAAGTAGAGCCCTTCAGCGTCCACAGGAACTTCGCCCAACGTTTCCGTTTTGCAATTGCAAGCAGGATCGACGAGCACAGCCGATCCTCTCTAGGCGGCCAATTTCCAATCTCAGCACTTTCCTTCAAGGTGGCAATGCTGGGGCTTTGCAAGATTTGAGCAGTACCAGGTCTTCTAAATCTTGCAACACTAGGAGAGGTGCACGGGCAGCACTTGCTGAAAATGATACAGAAAAGGCAAGCTCAGATGGGCCAAAGGAGAGAGTAATTGAGATTGACCCATTCGAGATCCCAAAGGCTTCCCCCTTGCAGACAGCAGCCAGTCTGGCCCTCACGTCCCTCATTGGTGTGCTTCTGTTCCGTTCAGCAAGAAGAAGAGCAAAGCGGGCCACCGGGGTGGTGAGCAGATTTCAGCTCCTTCTCTTCTCCAGTTGCTTGGATGCCTGCTGGTGTACCAGTGCCATCTTCAGGAATGTGCAAGCACTTGACTCCATGAAGACACGCTGCAGTGCTAGTGGGGCCGACACAGAGTGCTCACACTGCAAAGCTTTGCAAAGGACGATGAAGCTTTTCAGACGCTGCCTGATTGTACCATTCGCCATAATTGCAACTTTGGACAAAACGGTATGACATCAACAGATTCATCCCTCCATTGATTGAGTGTCCTGCGAAAGCAGCTGGGGGACAGAAGGATGCCAGGAATGTGCAATATCAGAAGCACCTCAAATTCGTGTGCCACGTCTTCTTCTGCGAAAGGCTGCTTCAACGCAGTGTCCCATTGTTGTTATTTTGCAGTCAGCTCTCCAAAAGAAAGTTGTATCCAGATTCTGAGTGCTGAAGATCTATTACGTGGTTCTCATGAAAGTCATCAAACGCAATTTGTTAGGTTGCGATTGGTGATTTGCGAGAGAGTTGTCTGTAAACAAACTACAAATGGATGCTTTGCACAATTCAGTGATAAGGACTTCCAAGCGTCTCAATGGTTAAGTTTTGGCTTTGTAGCTGGTTCTATTGTCAACGAACTTCCTTCGCAGCTCTTATGGACCCTTTCATGAGAAAGATGGTGGTACATCTCACAAAAGCTTAAAGCAATCCTGTTGTTTGCTTCATTGGACAACCTAACCGGTTCAAAGCGGTGCCCTTGTGAGAATTGTTTATGACCATGTGTCTTGGGCCTGCTAAGATACCAAGCTCCTGACATTCAGATCTTCACACGAGACACCTGCGCACATGAAATAGGAGGATTACAACCACCATTCACCAGCGGTGCCTTTCACAAACTTCTCAGCAGTCATGGAGAGTCTCTCCAAGTTCCAGTGTCTCAAGCTGTTTCTTGTACATTCCAGCAACATTTAATCAGATTGATTCATCTGCAGCGAGTGCGGTCCGACAGAGAGGAGGTCGTGGATCTGCTAGCAGAGGCCAAAGCGAACTCTCTGGAGTCCGTCAATCCCAAAATCCCCTCCCTCCCGGCCTCCAAACAAGACAGCGAGGCTTCTCAGAAGAAGAACCCTCTGAGCGTGCTCAGCGGCGCAGTCGTCGCGGGGGTGATTGCTGCAGGCTTGTGGCTGTTCACCACAAAGGTTGAGGCGGTCTTTGATGCGCAGAGGCTGTCTACAGATTACCAGGTAAGGAGAAGTTATTGAATCGGCGCACAAGAGACTGTTCCTTGACGTGCTGTTCTACGCACTGTGAGAAGCCCTCTTCGTGAGTGTGTGTAGGACTGACGGGCGAAGAACTTCATCGTGACTTCTCTGTTGTCGCTTTGCTTGTGAACGGAGTCCCGTCCGCAGCCACTGCGAATGTTGCAGAAGAACTTTCCCCAGAAAATGAGAGCCTTACTCGTCGACCTATTCCGCTGTCGAATCAAGAAACGGATTGAGAACCGAAGCTCGAACTGCAAGGAGGATGCTCAGGCAATGCCCTGTCAAAGTCTGAAGAACGAAACGGGTCGTATTCCTTCCAGAGTAATCAACGACCCTTCTGAGATCACAATCCTTGCCTACGACTCAAAGCCAGTTCATGTAGCAGCTCTTTGGTTGGTGCCTTCTTCGTAGTTCTTTGACTTAGTGATGAGCACGCCCGATGTACATCAATAGTAGGTGCGTGGGAAAGTCACATTGCTATCCAGTCAAGAAGGAGCCGAAATCCTCTCAACTTTTCGTTTTGGATGGTGGGAATCGTATATCTCAAGATTCACAAGTCTCGCACTGCGCCTTAGGTATCGTTGACAATTCATTTCCAAACATGAAATGGATTCGAAAGATGATCATGTTGCTGAAAGATGCTTCTGTACTGGTTTTGCAGATTCGGCAAATATCAATCACTGTCAGGTAAGCTTTTGTTATATTTGCACCACAGATAAGCTCTCTAAGCGAGCTGCTGATGGTATGTGTAGCGTTTTCCCAAAATCGCGTCAGCAACCGGTGCTCATGACAGTCCGGTATCTACTATAGTTGTACGTTGCTAGAGAAAGCCTTTGTGCGTCAAGCTCGTGTGCTGCACTTGCCAGTTTGTGGAGACAATGAGTGCCCAGAGACAACGAGTGTCCCTAGTTACCACCCTCGTGGCACGAGTTGCTTTAGAGCCCCTGAATATGAGCAATCACAAGACGCTGCTTTATCCACATCCGATGTTACCTCTGTGTTCTGCAGGACCATTGTGGTTGGTTTGGCTTACTTGAGTACGTTTGTTTTTGCCTTCAACTCAGTCGGGCTAGTGCTATACGCTGGTCAGTTGGCACTCGGGCTTGACGAGGAAGGTGATAAACAACCAAAGAAAAAGGAAGCACTGGTAGCTGAGAAAGAGTCAAAGGGGGAGGACTAGAGCCTTGAGAAGAAGTCTAAGTCTACCAACTCAAGAGAGCACCAAGGTTACTCCAGAATTGACATCGAGCCGATATACATATGCGAAATCTGCAAATCAGTGCGTTTACAGCCTTCAATGACAGAGGATTTGACGGGCCTGATTGGTCGACATCTGAGCAGCGAGCCATAATGCGTCACCATAATGCCACACTCATTCGGCATAACCATGAAGGGGCCAGCAACAGTGTCCCAAGAACTTATATGTATTTCATTTGACCGGGTGCCCATTGCCATGGGCTACAACCCGCGATACTAGATGACGATGTTCGTAGTGCACTTGTGCATCGTTCCAAGCTGCATGCACTTGACCAGATATATCACCTGTGCTTTTCTGTCAAGTTGAGAACATAATGAATGATTATTCTGGACCCTCGAAATCATAGAGACCGTTGAAAGAAAAAGGTAAGAGTTGTTCGCATGGGCTCAGCCACCCCATTGATTGCGTATCATGCAACCCCGGAGACCACATAGCCACGCACATCCCCCAGGCCCAGTCAATGGCTACCACGGATTGCCCACTGAATTGCAGAGCGTTGCGGCCCGTTGCAAAATCTTCCTCTCCTTGATACCTCTAGTCCACTGGCCCAATTGCTGAAAGTTGCATGAAACTGTCTTCAGTGCGGTGTATGCGCAGGCCCCATGCAGTGCATGTGGCCAGGGGACCAATCAGGGCCCAATATCAGGGCCCAATATCAAAAGCCACGGGACGTACCCTCGGGGGGTTTTTAACGGCTTCCACAATGTCTAGATAGACCAGCTTTGATGTAGGACTTTGGATAAGAGACTAACCTAAGTGAGAACTTACCATGCGGAACATGATAAGTCTATCTCAAAAAAGCTTAGGTTGTGTCGTCGTTAATTAGCCTTGCTTCAATTCACATAGGATTGCTTCTACGGCTCACAAAATTAACAACGAGGAACTTGTACCCGTACCGGTAAAACGGTCGGTTGTGAAATGAAATCATCAGGGCGAAGAGCCACTTGTGAGCCCGCAGGTCGCGTACCCCCCATGCCAATCATGCGACTGGGATTGGGTACGATACCCTCGCGCTGAACCATTCGGCTTCGACCAATGAATTGCAGTACTGGCATGCGCGAGCGCCAATGTCGAATGGAAGTCCCCCAAACCCGGGGCGGCCGCCGCAAAAGTCAATGCATAAGGCCTCATGAAGAAAACAACAGAATTTAGAACAGATCGTCCAACCTACGGTTATGCATAGCAAACATCGCGAGCTAAACGGGTGGCCTAAATTGCAAAATTCCAATGGAACGGGATGTTATCAGTCGTATAGCATCTAACCTTCGTCTTGCCAGATCAGCAACGGGAGCTCAGTCGGTGTTGTGCGGCCTAGCTAGCTGGAAAATGGGCGGCAACGCAAAATTTCTCCAATGGTGGTTGGGTAGCTTCAGGGATGCCGCCCCCTGCTGACGTCTTTGCCAGAGCCACATTGCAAAAGGAATGCAAGCTAGCATGATCTCATGAAGCTCTGGAAGAGAAGCACTAGGTTCATCGAAATGCATTGGGATTGCCACCCTTGTCGACAGCTGGTCGACAGCCAAGTTGCGCGTACTGCATGTCTTCATCAGAAGAGCTGACATTCAGGAGGCTTTGAAAGGTAAGGTCAGCTGAGAGCTTTCCGAAGGTATCTGGTATAGTCTCGAGAAGTCACGTTGCAGCAATGCCTGGCTGCAGGGTAAGATTCGAAGGGCGACTTATTTCACAGAAGCCCTTCATTTGTGTCGGAACTGCACTATAGACTGACGTCAAAAGGAGCACTTCAACGAGGTCGTGAATGTAACAGCCAATTTGAGAATTCTGATTCAGATCAGAAATTCTGCAGAAAGGTTTGATGATTCAAATTTTCTTTGCCTTCAATCGATCGAGTTGTCGCCCCATCAGCTATTTGTCAAGAGAGTGGCAGACATATCTGCACGGTTGCTGCATTCAGTAATCAGATGTTCACAATCTATACAACAAAGGTTTTGTTCCATGAATTGCAAATCGGTCATCAAAATCTTACTCAAACCCTCTGAGGGATGAGGCGCTTCTTGTCTAAAGAAAGCGCTCACCAAAAGACGTCTCTTGAGGCATGCAGATTCATAGCAGAATTTGTCGGAGGATAGATACAGCAGAGTTTTTGCCACTTTCAAAAGAATACTAGCAGTGCTGCATTCTACAATGTACGGCCAGGGATCCCTACGTTTAACAATGTACGATTTGATTCAGTCTCACCCTACCACCTTATCGGGCACAATCATGAAAGCACCTAGGGTTTCTTTGTCAACACAGCTTGTTCTCCTCGACAGAGTGGCACTCCAATCGAGCTCACGCGCTCTGCTGGCAACACTGTCGATTTGTCAACCTGCAACAGCGACATCTGGCAGCATCAATTCGCACCCAGCCTTTGTGAATCCTCAACCTGGAGCAAAAGTCCAAGAGGCAACATGTTTAGTGGGAGCGACGATGATGGACTCCAGCAGGTGATGAGTCTTCCCTCTGATCCGCGATCGTGTTATGAAGAAGTTGAATTCGTGAGTGCAGGCTCTTGTCCCACTAAAGGCATACATGGCAAACATTGCATCATTTGGTAGACTTACTCAAAGAGGTGGAAGAGGAGTGCCCCTTGCCTGTAGCTCACGGCATAATATGCTGCAGAGAATGGCTGGGGACTCTTGAGAAACCTGATAGGTTTGCTGCTGAATCCAATGACTCCTCAGCATCAGTATTTGGTGACACCAGAGGAATCGAAGCCCATTGTAACATCAGGCTTGCACTGAGGGAGCAAACATACACTAAAGCCACATTGCCGCCACGTCTTCTCTGTCCAGGTTCTAGTCAAGCAATCTAGCGCTTGACCTTTCAAGTCATCTTTTATGTAAGAGTAACAATCCATTCTGAAACGCCAAGCTCAGCGCTCATTCAACCAGCGACTCTGGACTGTGGTCTGCTGGATGAAAGCTCAACAAAGCCGACCAGCTGACTCATATAACTTCAATGCCCATCCCCGCTGCAGGCAGCTTTCTGGCATGGTGTCATTGGATGAAAGCTCCCAAAACTAGCAGACCTCTAACAAGTGTCCATTCGCTTCCCCTCCCCTGCAGGGCAGCTTTCTGGTGCTTATGCACAAAGAGCTGAAAAGGCCAGCTGACCTCCAACTACTTGCAATTGCCCCTCATTTGGTACTGTGATTGTCAGCTTGTAAACAGTTATTGTCTTTGATGTATTGGCAGGGCAGCTTCCTGTGGAACGGCGACACCGACCTGGACCTCATGGAAGACCCCGAGCTCGTGTCGCTTTTTGACAACCTCCCCGACACCGAGATGTCGCTCGCCGACGCCATGCAGTTCACGGATAGCAGCCTGAGCGACGCCGCTGCGCGGAGCCACTTTGTGTATCTGCCAGAGGAGAGCCAGCATGGCTTGGGCGACGCTTTGGATATGCAGGCGGGGGGGCAAGGGGCCAGGGGCGGGGAGGGATTTGCGCAGCTACGGGAGGTGGCGGGGTTTGGGCAGGACACTGGGGAGCAGGTAAGGAGTTTGGACTTGAAGTTCTCTGTGCAGACGGTTGGTTTGCGGGGGTGGTTTCAGAATCTAGTGTGGCGGGAACCTGTGGTATGCTTATCTGGTCTGCTTGATTTGTGCATGCCTCCCTTAAAGATAAGTCTGGGCAGGCTGCCAGACTGTTGACGTGGGATCCTTCCCAGAAGCATTTTAAGCGCACCAGTCTGGAACAATGAAAGCTAGCACTGCACATTCTCTCATAGAGCGACGGGCAAATTCTGAGGTATCAGGCGGCAGAACCATGATGTAGGTGGGAGGACAAGGTGGTCATCGAGGCTGCGCAACAGCGCGGAAGCAGCATTGCTTGGTCGGAAGACTCATCATCTTAAGATTCTGAATCTGCAGGCGGTGGAAGGCGCCTCCGGTCAGGCCTCGCTCGACAACCTGTTTCCAAAAGTAGATGACGGCACAGAGCCTGACATCCCGGCTCTGTTTGAGGGCTGGCAATTTGTTGACACCGACACGAGGGGCGCGCCCGGCCCATGGAGGCCTCCCGATCCAGACGAGTTGGGGAACATACAACCCAGGAGCGAGGTGAGGATGCATATGCAGTCACCAATTCCAAAAACACAATAAAAGGTTCAACAAAAGATAACTGTGTGTAGATATAGATAGTAAAGAATTTTCATGACTTCGGAGACTAGGGTGGAGCAAGTCAGAGGATGTTGGACATTCAGCTGTCTTTCAGAGCCTTCTGTTGGTCAAGGATTGAATTGTGCGATGCAGGACGATGTGGAAAGTCCTCTTTCAGTAGGAAGATTTCTTTTGTGGGTTGCGCAGAGTGACGCTGGCTTCAGAATGCTTTACGCAACGATGCATGGAAATATGCCTGTGCTGCGGTTAGTCTGCATGCTATGCTGGGCACTGCCTCAACAAACTGTCGCACTTGAGCTCCTGAAGGCATCTGCAGACTATTCTTTCTCCGCAAGTGTACTTACCATAGCCCTGCATCTGTCTTTCCAGGACGACAGTGACTCAATGAACGGCGACGAGCAACCCAAGCCCCCCCCCGCATTCCTGGGATCCTCTCAGCGCCGCCCCCCCCTGTCCAGCCCCACAGAAATCACACGCCAAGGCGTCTCCCAACTGCAAATACACCGCTCCAATTCAGCGCCGAGAAACCCCCCGCCGCCCCTAACCGCTCCGATCGTTCCTCGAGGATCGGGTTTGCTTAACCCGGGGGGCGTGTTCACAAATAATCCGGGGGGCGCCCCCCGGCCCTTGCGGGGTGTGGGGCCGGGGCAATTAGGCGTTATGGTGACGGCGAATGGATCCGTGGAGGGGGGTCCTTTTGGCCCGGCGGGAAGGGGGGCACTTGGGGTCCGGAAGGGCGTGGCCAAGAACGAGAAGAATGCGTTGAAGTCGAGGCGGCACAGGGCGAGGAAAAAGGTGGGTGTTTGGCAACAAACAGCTGCGCCGCTTCGTGATTGTGAGAACGTCCTCTATTTGCAATGGAGCAAGTGCAAGTGCAAGACGGCGAGTCCGGAGTATGTCAAGAATCGACTTTGATTGACAGCTAATCTGCTATCGCCTCACGATTTTCCGGTTTCACCGTACCATGTCCCTCGTGTGCAAGGACTGTAGCGTTAACACAACTGATGAACCTGTTCTGGGAAGCCAAAAGTTCGTCGTTATAATGCCTGAGAGTCCTGCTCTCAAAGGTGCCCAGTCTTCCATGTCCCGGCCAAATTTCCGGGCCGGTTTTGACAACCGCATGATTTCCAAGCCTGTACTCGTTCCGCCCAGAATAGCATCTCACTGTTTCCGCCCGGATTCCGTGCAGGAGCAAGAGCGGACCCTGGAGCGGCGGGTGGGCGAGCTCGAGAACGACAACCAGGCGCTCAAGAGCCAGCTGGACCAGGTACGCACCAGCATCGTTGCTCACCGGTAGAGCGGTCCCTAGCTGGCGTCACGATGACGTGCCCATAGATAACTTCAAAAATATTCACTTCGTCTAATACTGCCTTGCTGTTTGGTTGGTTAGCAGGGAAAGGACCAGGATGCCCTCACGTGCGGGCCCAGTGCGACCAGCCGTTTTGTGCATTTACCTCTCTCCTTCACCTTATTTTTCGATATTGGAAAGTCCCTGTTCACAGAAAGAGTCGGGCTGCTGACCAATCTAGTTTTCGACCAAAACCCTTCGGTTACTGCTGGAGTCTGGAACATTGGGAACAATCAGTTATTAACCAGCCCGTAACCGGCAATGGCTAACTGCCAAAATAAGAGTGGTTTCCATTATTGTTTTCTTGGTTGCTCCAGGTGCGCGCCGAGAAGGACGCACTGCAGCGACGGCTGGAGGAGGACGGCCGGCGCGCGGTGCGCGAAGTTCAGGACGAGAACGACGCGCTGCGGCGGGATTTGGCGCTGGTGCAACGCGCGATGGAGGATCTGGTGAACGATCGTGCGGCCGGCGGGAGGGTCGACCGGCAGCGTGGGGGCGATGCGAGCGAGGGGGGATGAAGGGGGGGGAGGAGCGGACGGGGAAATGTAGCCCCTGATTTCAACAGAACACTCATCCGAAAGTGGGCTGCTCGAGAGCAACGAACATGGGCTCCAGGAGGAAATATGATCGACGTTGAAATATGCTGCTTCGAGGGGAAACATTCTGCGTGGCCTGCGGGCTGACGCGATCCCCCCAGCTTTTGACGGCCGGAATGATTGGCCAACGCAACGAAGGGGAATTCGTCGAAAATGCAACTGACTTCTGCAATGGGGTCTGTGCACATTGCACCGCGATGAGATGTGAGTCGACAATAAAGCTCTCTCTGCTTGGGCTGCCCAACAACCTGCAGCGAGCCTGAGCGAACAAGTGGATTATCGGAGGCGTCGCGGAAGGCTCCTCAGAAAACTGATCCAGTTATGATAAGGCCCTCTAAGCCCGAAATGCACTTCGCTCAGTCGAGCTCTGCCTAACAAGAGTCGGAGCCGGTGGTGGGGTGGATGCCTCAGAGGTTGGTCAAAATTGCAAAATTGCCGGGGACATTGAGAATTACGTTTCGGTATCTGTGTTCTCGAACGAATCAACTCAAGCCTCTGCTTCGATATTGAACAGAAAACAACTTGCTTGTGGGCTCGGACGACAGTGTCGTCATATAAGTAGCTTTAATACGTACAACCTGGAATTCATAGCTGAAGAGATAAGAAAAGATAGAATAGCTCGACATGGACCGGACAGGTCTGGAGAATAGCCCAAAAAGTATTGTCGGTAAAACATGTGGACCATGCTGAATGTGACCCGGAGTATTGTGCCATCACCAGGCTAGCCAGCTCGATCGTGAAGCATGCATGCAGGCCGCGAATTCATAGCTCTAAGTAAATCGGATTTCACAGGGCCAGGCTAGCATATGTTAAACGGCACTGGCTGCTGCCGTCATTGGACCACTATGCTTTGGAAGGTCTTGTGCCACTCGATTTGGTAAAGTTGACATGCCAGGTGACCTTTTGAACTTCGTAAGCGGCTCATGCAGCGCCGATATGCCAGTATCAAGGTGGCGGCCAATCTTTCAAGCTATATATATAGTCGGAGCGAATTGCACTAGCTCCTGGAACTAGCTTGCAAGTTGGAAAGCGCACGCGGCCCTTCAGCCTGCATGCGCATGTAGCTCTTAAAGCGCATCATTGCTTTTTACTTTATATTGAAGCCCCTTTGTATGTGAGGGCCACATGTATATACGCGCCGTATAACATTCATGATTTGAGGCACGGTGCACGTACATCATTCATGTGCAAGGTGCTCAAAAGCAATGCTTGGCTTGTATAGATGTGTACCCCGGCCTATACCGTCTACTTATAATGACGAAGTCACATTCGCGTTAAGTTTCAAACCGTCATTTGCACGTCCCAACATGCATGCATGCACATGCATGCATGGCGGCACGCACTCACAACTTGCAGCTCTAGCTTATACATGTTCGAAGATCAAATTTTGGCTGCACTAAATGATCAACCGTATGGCCGTCTATGTACTTTGCTGCATACAAAGTGCACCAGATCTACAAGTCGATTTGATCAAGTTGACCTGCTGAGGCCCGCTCAGTCTCCTCGGGGCTTACGAATGACGCTCATCAGCTTGTTCAAGTAAGGATTAGTAAGATGTACACTCGTACCCTAGGCAGCCGCCCGATTCCAATAAGCGATACAGATTGATAAGCGTCAATAAGCTCAGACAGTCCTCCATAATACTCAAACAGAAACAGACACAAGATCCTTAGTCGACGTGTCTTTGCCATTGTCGTAAGGGAAACGTCTCCCAGAGTCTATTCGCGATGTCTTGACTACTCCGCCAGATAGCCTGGACTTTTGTAACTAGAAAGTTCCAGAACGAGGAGGGCCAGTAGTACGGATGAAGAAGGCGGAACGCAAGGCTGATAATCTGGCGAAACTCCTTCCCCACCTGCAACAAAAAGCGGGTGCTCAGGAGGCGGAGTGGTCGCGTGATGCTTAAGGATCTTGTGCAATCAGCACTGTATGGTCGAGATCTGAAAAGAAGCACTTTGACCTTCTTTTTGAACTTCAAGACGAAGTAAGCGACATCATTGTTCTACACGGGTTTTCCGAAGAGAGCACAGCTGATCGAGCCGAGGCCACAAAAGGGACAGCTCAATGGAGTGACTCTTCTTAAGCTGCCGCTGCGAAGACGTGCACAGCGCTGTCTGCCGCAAGCGGGTCGTGAGCGAAGCTTGGGGCCCGTTCCGCCAGAACGAACGAACGGAATCCGGGTCGGAGCTGGCGTGGAAGATTGTGGTGCAATCAACACGAGAAAGCAGATCGAACGGCCTACGCAAACACCGACGTTGCCCCTTGAAAGCATGTCCTCTTAAGATTCTTATCTATGCAGATTCAAAACATATCAAAGTCCTCTCCGAGAAACGAGCCCCGGCACTCGGAATAAGAGCTGCGGGGAACTTACGGGAAACAGCGTGTCCAGCGTTTTGGTGGAGGCGTGCCTGACGGAGCGGGGCGGGTAGAGGGGTCCCCCTGGAGAGGTCATACTGTACAGAGCCGATTGCAGCCGGATCTGGGACGTCGTCCGAAGTGGGAGACCTGTAAACGGCGCGCAGACAGTTCACTTTCTCAAGATTTTGGTAGATATTGAGAGCCATCCATGCTGCTTCCGTCTCGCTCTAGTTCCGAGTCACTCGACTGTCCCTCGTGACTGCAGCCGGATCTGGGACGTCGTCCGAAGGGGGAGACCTGTAAAAGGCGCGTAGACAGTTCACTTCCTCAAGAGTTTGTACTGGCGCTTGTATCTTTGCCACGACGCGTTGCGTTCTTTCCATCTCGGAGTATCTTAAAAGAGCGCTTTTGCCTTGAGGCAAACATGGAGAGTCTGAAGAGGCCGCTCAGACTTTCCAAGCGGTCTGACGCAAGGGCGGGAAAGGCAGCGACTGTAGAAAAGGCGGAGCTAACATGAACCTATTCCCGAGTCGAAAGGCAATGTGGAGGGCAAAGAGTTGTCTGACACTGCTGCCAACTCAGGATTGCTTCCTGAGAAGTCTGGCAGGCGGGCGATCAAGAGCATAGACGGAAACGGCCATGAAAGCAAAGCTTGGAGGAAAGAAAGGGGCCAAGCGCATCCATGAGCACAAATTGGCCAAAGAAGTTGCCAAACGGGCTAATAGTCTGTAAAAATTGACGGTTTGGATACGAGGCATGCGGAACGGATGTGCTATTGACAAGTCTATCGACATTACAAGAAAGATCTAAAGCCGCTACCCAAACGGCCGCGATACCAAGATATCTTCCAAGCCGGAGCTTTTGGTCGTATAAAGTATAAAAGAAATCAATCAGAAAGGAACGGCACATATAAGCGCTAACGACAAAGAAGAGCTTTTGGGTGTTATACCGACTGGACTCGAGCATAGCTCACCTTTGAGCGCACGTAGGCTCTCTAAATAGGTCAACAACACCGGCTCGACCTTTATCTTCTGCAACTGCAGGAGAAAGCGATCGAAAATGCGAGTGAGCGTTCGCGTCGACGTTCTGCACGAGTATACGCAGGTACCCAGTTTCTGCACGGTGAATACGTAGAACTTCTGTGCTCCTTGAGCCACGCGATCGTCCAAATCCTTTCTCACTGCTGTTGACAACCGTAGGCTTTGGTGATCTTTGTGAGCTTTTGTGGAATTTCAGAAACCTGAGGAGCTGCCGACCCGAAACTCTTTTTGCAGGGCCACAAGGGGCCACAAATATTGCGGGAGCTAAGAAACGGCCGTCGCGGAATGTGGCTGTTGCCCGCAAAGTGCCATCCGACGAAACAGCGAAGGCGCAACGAATTAGACCAGCGAACAAAGGACCGTTCTAAAAAGCCAATGATTTATCAGTCGTCTTTCAACGAGAACGCAGAGCATCAAGCCCGGGGCCCTTTCCATCCAACAGTTGCGGGCTGACTGTCGACAAAATCAATCACGTCCAGCACACAGACTGCAAAGAAGCCCTTTGACACTTCCTCTGTTTGCCCTGTTATCAAGCGTAGAACAGTGCGGATTTGTACTACCGCATCCTTTGTTGTGCTTTTTATTGCACATTCGGTCAAACCTGGCCGCCTGACCCAAGTCCGATAGGTACCGATCGCAGAACTTGCCCGATGCGCAGAACTTGAGACCCTTCGATGACCCAAAAGCCTTTCATCGAACGGCCCAACTTCTGCAAGGCCTGGCCGGCCAGTCCGGTCAGAGCCGACCGTAAAACTCTTGCGAAGGCACACCCGCAGAACTTGGGCCGTTCGATGGAGCCCTTTCGCGTCATCGAACGGCCCAAGTTCTGCGGCTCGAGAAAGTTCTGCGACTGGCTCGATTCGAACTCGGGTCAGGCGGCCAGGTTTGACCGACCTGCAATATTTAGAGTACTGAACTCACGTGGTTGGTAACCTCCGTGGCGAAGATATCCAGCGGCAGGCTCCACGACGCTCTCCGCACCGAGTCGGGCAGCGTTTGGAGGAGGACCGCCAGCTGGTCAGCTGCACACCAGGTTTTCGCGGTGAGGGTTTATATTCTCAGAATGTTTTTGTGATAATGATGATGCTGACTATGGTGATAGCCTCAGGGTTCTGAAACATGCAGTTTTTGAGGTTTAGGGTCTGGGCAACTGGAAACTTCCGCTCTTGAGGTTTCAAGCAAGACCGCCAGTTGGTCAGCTGCAAATTATATGTTCAGCTGTGACACTTCTCGGTCAAATTAATGAAACAATAGCAATGTTGATACTGACTATGATTGTAGCCCAGGGCTCTGAGATGTGCAGGTTTTGTATTCTAGGGCCTGGCTAGTCGACACCTCTGACATGTGAGATTTCGAGAAGACTGCCAGCTGGTCAGCAGCATACATACCAGGATCCCAGCTGTGAGGTTTCTCGGTTCCGGATAAACCAGCCGGCTTAGGATTCTCGAACACGCAAACAAGAGAATCCCGTTATCTGACAGGTTCTGCGATCAGAATCTCAGGCGATGCAGATATGTGAACACACCAAGCAGACACTGAAAGCTACAAGCCAATCATTGACCAGGCTGCTCAGTAAATGCTTCTACGCGCGTTTGACAATGGGTCCTGACTTACCATGCTCATAGAAGAAGAGAAAGCGGGAGGCGAGCTTGAACAGGTCACTGTCGACCTGTAAGCGAATGTGATGTGTTCAAACTTTCTGAAGCGCTGAGCTCTCGGGTCTGTAGAATATCGACGATACAAACGACATGGAAGACTCGAAGAAGCGAGCTTGGTTAGAGCCGGAGAAACCAGAGTACCGGGGGTTTGAAATGGTCGAGATCTAGAAGTGGGGCCTCTGAAATACCTCACTTGGCGTCTGACTAGGCAAACCTGGCCACCGGAGCCGGTCGATTGGCCACAACCAAATAAGAAGCTCCTTTAAATGGGTACCAAACTACTACCGAACAGAGCATGAGTAACAAATTGTCGACGGTCGAGAACACCTACCGAAAGCACTCCTCCAATGGGACGAACGAAGAATACGCAACAACAGCAACGAGGCATCGAGGAGCGACCTCAGATCACGGATGAATTAGGAGTCTTTCAAAGTGGCAAACAAAGATAAGGAAAAGAAGGGAATTCAACATGGGAGAACCCCGTGGGTGGCCGCACCTGTGCTGGGAACTCTTTGACGCGGGCATCGTTCAGGACGACGTCATACAGGATGTACTGCACACACCAAGAGACGTCAGCATTCCGAGCCGCGATTGACCCCGATGTCGACAGTTCCAATCAGCAGGGGAGAACAGACATGAACTTGTCTCAGCATGGTTTGCACTCGATGGACGATGTTCTTATACCCTCAAGCTGACGAAAAAGGACCTACTGTTTCCAGACGCTTCTTTTGAGTGCTGAAAGCCCACCATTGTACGGCTCAGATGCTCATTCACTGGCATGGTGTTAGAATGCATCCGCAATCTTTAGTTGGGCGAACAACGAGGAAAGGACACCAATATTCGGGTCTATGTCGGGGTCACCCGCAAAGGAGAAGCTTACTCGGTACAATGGCTGGAAGCGGACAGCGTTGCTTTGGATATCAATCCTGCAACAGAAAGAGGTGATCAGAGACAAAAACAATATTCCCCCACCGGAGACGCTCGCCAGTTCTTCTTGCAAGAGCGAGAGATCGTGGATCGTCGAGATTGCAACACGTGTCCCAGGAGGTCCGGAAGTGCACAACGCTGCGACGTCAGGGTGTGTTGAAAATACCAGACCTTTGCCAGGAAACAACTGCAAATGAATTTCCAGCAGCTAAAGAGACAGCCAATGGGTTTTCGTTTAGTACGGCCGGAGTCGCTTTGCATTTGGAACCGGCGTACAGAGACGGGCGCTCACCAGAAGACGTGGCTCGCTCCGTTAAGGAAGGCCTTGTTGAAGCGCAGCATATCGTCTGATTGAACTGGAGGGGTTTCGAACAGCTGCAGACATGGACGGCAACGCTTAGGTTGGGTCCCAACCAAATCAGGAGCCAACGATTGCGGCTTGATAAATGAGCGATGTAGGAAGCGAGATAAGCGTCCGAAGTTGAGCAAACCTCCATTTCACTTCACAAAGACGATTATGTGTTCTCTCAAGCTAGATCGGACGCTGATGGCAAGCAACTGTCGTAGCTATTACGGTGTAGCTTGGAAAGATGTACTTGTCAGCGGAAGGGCAGAGGGCGACCGAAGCATTGACCTCACTTATCATTCCAGGTGTAAACAAGCGAGAAGTCGAGGGCAAGGTGCAAGAGCGCAAGCGTTTCCCATTCAAACAATATTTCCAAGCCGTTTTATTGACGAAAAGTGCTTGCGAACGTATTGCATGCCCTTTGCTGGCAATGCGTTTCCTCAGCCCATTTCCTCTCATCCTCTTTTCTCCCGCTTTGTAGACCCTCACCTACCGGTAGAAGTTTCGCCGCCACCGAAATACTCACCCATCGGTAGAGCAGGAGTGCGAAGATCTGGAACGTGAAGTACTGGCTCCAGAGCGCACTGATCAGCGGCACAATCTCCTTGGCGTCGTCGGGCGACTGGAAGTAGTGCTCCGCTAGGACCTCGTAGTAGCACAGGCTGCGCTTCCGCCGGCGAGCTTTGGCCTCAATTGTCGCAGTGTTGACTTTGTACAGGTTCGCTGCAGATGCAGAGAATATGCGAGTACAGAGGGCATCTTCGCAATGTCATCGCCCGGCAACTTTTAGTAGGGTCCAATGCTCGGGGCACGAAGTCTGATAGCGACTTTTTGGCGACAGGATAGCGGAAAGCCGCGCTTCGATGTTGCTATGTGAAGTCAGGCGTTCTGGGGCCCCAGGACGCCAACTTTCAAGGTGCAAAGGAGAGACAGGGGATAAGTTGAAGAGAAAGAAAGGAGGGGCAGCTCGGAGCGGGAAAATGGTATGGAGAGAAGCGTCAGCTTGCTTGAATCTGGTTTCAATCGCATCAGTATATGAGTGGGAAAAATTGTTTCCGGGTGGCAAGAGGAAGGGGAAGGGGCCGAAGTTGGAGGAGACGGAGGGGCGAGAACAAACAGAATAAAAAGAGGGGCTTTCTGAGCACCTGCTCTGCCGCTGAGACGTGCGATTGGTGTCAGGGAGAGTGCCCTTCCTTTTGCTGCTTGCAAATGCACATGAGGGCCTTGAAGAAAACAAAATCTTTCAACCATCGTAAAAACCTTGAGAAACAACTTTTGTTGCAAACCTTCAACCTCAGGTTTGAGTGGACATGAAAACGAAATCTTCTAGGGGGACCTCTTAATGAAGCAATCACAGCGTGATAGACTTTCAAAGAGAGGGACATCCGCCTTCAAAAAGCAATGAATACTACCTTCCATTTCAGTCCAGCAAAAATAAATCGTGAACATCCTTCTTCACTCCTCACCTTCTGCTTTTGTGTTGACCTCCAAAGCGATATCCGTGAACAGGTCTTGCAGCTGCCGAACTCGTTCGCTCCCTGTCTTCCTCACAGCCTGCGCAAAATCAAGGGCCCGACATAATCTCTCAACACATTCGATCGTGACGTGCTACTGAAAGAAAGGCTTGTTATTTGCTTTACATACTGCAGATAAACGGAGAGGAAATGGAAAATGTGGGCCATTTCGCCTCAAGCCCCTGTGCCTGACGAGCAGCCTCTGCGAGAAAGATCGAGTAGAAGGAAAGGGAGAAGCGATGACTTGCTCCCTCAAAGGCAGCCTGGTACAAATGTCAAGCACTTAGTGCCGTCAGAAAGCTTTTTCAGATGGAGCCAAGAGCAGGATAATGAGGTTAGGAAGGCTCAAGTGACATTGCCCCCTATGCAAGCACTCAGAACGACTGCTTTTACGTTCAAAACTTGAAAGAAGAGAGTTTGCGCCTGGCAGAAGGGCCTTCAAGTTGCAATTGATGTGATGGTAGGTATGATGGTGAAGCTGAGAAGGTGTCAGGAACATTTCTTACATAAGAAAGCCCTCTTCTCCTGAAAGTCACGTGTTGCCTCTAAGCGGTGGCTTTTGAAGAAGGACTTCTTACTTCAATCAAATGACGAATTAAGTGTTGAGGCCTGTTTGAGGTGCGTTGACAATCTTGATGGGGTAAGAAGTCGCCGTCAGAGCTAGGTTGGACACTCTGTCTATTGATATTAGTACATGATACTAGAAGAAGAGAAGCGCGAGCACAGGTGACAGAATGTCCAGAACTCATGTAAGGCAGAAGCTGGAGGGAAAAGTTTTAAGAACTTGCTCACGTGTTCTCTACCATGAATTTACGCTTTCTGAAAAACCTTCAAAATGCAAAAAGTTTCCAATTTCCCGCCCCAAATTCATTTCATTCTGCCACCCATGCAGACTTCGGTTTGGCCCCCTCCTTAGGAAGCTTTTCCTTCTGTTTCAACGTGGCCCTCCTCCTTGAACTCTCTCACCTCTTCTAGCTTCTTGCGGACCTCACTGGCAAGTCGTGCTCTGAATGGGGACTGCGGTAGTGTGGGATGGTCATCGTCATTGAGCGGAACAGCGCCCATTCCTTTATTACTTTTCGTTGTGAGTACCGCTCGCTCAAATGCAGCAGCGTTGCGCAGATAAGCAAGCTGTTGTATGACCCAGAAAGTTGCATGCATCAACGTGCATCTACGTGCATCCTGGCGGAATGAGACCTAGAACTGTTCAGCAGGAAAACGCCAGAATGGCCCAGCTCCAGCTCCTTGGTTTGAATTGGTACATGCATGGCAAGCTCATGAAACAGGGTCACCAGCTCAGGCTAGCTGTGTTCGACAGCGGCACCTGCTTATGCATACATAGGTGCTTCATATGTCTGTCATACGCGCTTGCTAAGCTATTTTTGCGTTTCCGTTTTTGGGTTCGGGCTGTTTCGGTAGTCAGGTCGAGACCATTTATGGTCCAATTTACAAATCATCAATTTGAGGCGGCATAGCCGTACAGCAGGCCCCTCTATACTCCGCCCATATACGACACGGGGAGTGCTTGGACCCGGAGCAGCAAAAGAAGAGCCCAATGCCAATGGCAAAAGAGGTTCGCAAGCTGTGCCGCCCTGTATCTGGAACTTGGAAGCATTGGAAGTGAAGGCATTGGAAGTGAAGGCAATTGCGAGATAGACATCAATTCTTCCGCCTCTCTAAAAGGAGTCACGGTGCACAAAGCAGTTGTTTCCTTGGCCTGGCACCTGAAGGAGTTGGGAATGTGGCTCTTGGGACTGAACGTGTTTGCTTGAATGTAAGCAGGAGACTTGTCCACAGTGCTTCTGGATGAGACTCACTTTGAGGTACAGGTCTTGTGCAAAGCCTGTGAGGTGCGGCGCCAAGGCAGGATGCCCAGGAGCAGCCTCAGTGACCTATAGCTGATGCTCGCAATCAGGCGCATCACTTTCTTCCCCGTTACAGACCCTCACTTTCAGAGTCCCAAGCCGTTTCTACCTCGACTTTTGCCCTTGCGCCGACCTCAAAAATGGCATCTTCGCCCTCTGCGCGGGATGGCGCCGCCCACTCTCTCGTCTTCAGGGTGATGCGCCTCTGCAGGCCAGCTCTACAAGTAGACCTCCCCCTTCGTGTGCACCCTCATGACCTCATTGCTGAGGGCGGCGCCATACCACCGCTCACAGGCCCCCCTCCTGATGGCTCGTTCTCGGGAAGGGCAGAGTTGCACAGCTCGATGGATGCATTCGGAGTCACGGGGATGCTCGTGCTCCCCCAGACTTTCGGCTCCATCTACCTCGGCGAAACGTTCTGCAGCTACATCAGCGTGAGCAACTCCTCAGGCCTTGAAGTGACTCAGGTGGGGGTGAAGGCTGAGCTACAAACTGAGAGGCAGCGGGTGACTCTAGCAGACAATACGCACTCTCCAATTGCGACGCTACCACCGGGGGGCCGGTATGATTTCATCATCGAGCACGACATCAAGGAACTGGGGGCTCACACCCTCATATGCTCGGCCGCTTACGTAGACCCGGAAGGGGAGCGCAAGTATCTGCCTCAGTACTTCAAGTTCCTGGCGTCCAACCCGCTGTCAGTCCGAACGAAGGTGAGCCGCTAGCGAGCTTCTCGGGATCTCATGTTTTTGGCGGGGGGCATATTATGTCCTTTGATGGAAGGGGTGTTGGGCTCTACCTGCTTGAAGCACAGACACTGTGGCCTGTTCAATCCACGCAATGAGTTTCTCAAGAGCAAATTTTGCAATATCATGCATCGACCTGCAATCCAGAATCTTTCAATTTGTTGCTTGATGTACGCTTCTGTCATTGACAATCTTCTTGTGTTGCTACAGGTTCGGGTGGTCAAGGAGAGCACCTTCCTCGAGGCCTGCATTGAGAACAGCACAAAAGGCCCGCTCTTCCTCGACCATGTGCGATTTGACCCCTCCCCCAATTTCTTCTGCACCCCCCTCAACCCCGACGAAACCAGTCCGGCCAGCGATGATCTTCCACGGTAAGGCACCTTTCTTAAGATTTTCACCTCTCGAAATCAGAGAGCATGTTCTGGGAAGAGAGCCGCCTAGGGCCGTGCCCCTACAGGACCCAGCATATGGATCAAGCCACGGGACTGTACAAGTGTTCCGAGAGTCATGTTCGTAGTTCTGGGGGTCTTTCGCTTTGAGGGGCTTTCTTTTGTTTTATAAGTTGGTTTTTGATGCAAATAAAGAGTACAGATCAGTGGACACCGCCGGACTCCCTGGCCACCACTCACAATACTAAGCGCCTCATTTTGTTCACCCCGTTGGTGGTTTCGAGTCCTCCGCCTGGAGCGTTGCAGCCTTTAAAATCACGAACACTGCATCCTGCCGGTTGAGAAGAGATCCTTTCCGACTGAGCTCAGCTCAGGAGTTTCTTGGAGAGGTGCACTATCACAAACCAGCTATTACAGAAAGAACCATCTCATCACGGGGTTGCCCAGCCTTGTAAACCATCGAAGCCTCCGGCTCACTCCTCACCCTCCCTCCAGCTTCCACAAAGAGACCAACCTCATCAAAGGCGGCGGCGGTTCCAAGTACTTCCTGTACCACCTCACGCGGGTCGACCCCAGCGCCCCCGGAGCTCCGAGCCCGAGCGGGAGCGCAAACGTCCTGGGGAAGCTCGATATCACGTGGCGCGGCACGCTCGGGGAACCGGGGCGGCTGCAGACGCAGCAGATCATGGGCAACGCGCCCGCACGCAAGGAGGTCGAGCTGCGGGTGCTGGATGTGCCGCCGCGGATCGAGGTGGAGAAGCCTTTCATGGTGAGGGGTGGTGGGCAGTTTTGTCTTCATGTTTTTTCCCTTTAAAGTTGAGGGGCTGGAGGCGTTGTGTTTCGTACGACTTTCATTCGAAAGAGGTGGAGAAGCCGTTCATGGTGAGGGGTTGTGTGTGTTCCTTTCAATGGAGGTGGACAAACTTCACTGGTGAGGGGCTGGGGGGGGACTTTTTCCGTACATTGTTTTTGAAGGGAGGTGGAGAAGCCGTTTATGGTGAGGGGGGCTGCGGTTCTTTTGTTTGTTTGTGTGTTCCTTGAAGTTGAGTGAAAGGCTGTTCCCGGGAGCAGAATTTTACCATTGAAGTTAACTCGGGCTAGAGATGGAGAAGCCGTTCGTGGTGAGGGTTTGTGGGAAGCCTGTCTTTGTGTGCGTTCGTTTGAATGTAGGTTTAGAAACCGTACTGGCGAGGGGCTGGGGGTTTTCGTGTTCGTAAGAGTTTCTTTCGACAAAGGGGGAGAAGCGGTTCATGGTGAGGTGTGGTGGGAAGCTCTGTCTCGTTTGAATGGAGGTAGAGAGAGTTTACTGGTGAGGGGTTGGGGAGTTTTGCGTTTGTAACGAGTTTCCTTGAAAAGAGGTGGAGAAGCCGTTCATGGTGAGGGGAGCTGCAGGCTTTTGTTCGTTTGTTTGTTGCTTGGAGTTGAGGTAAAAGATTCTCCTTGGAGCGATTGTCGGAGATTCAAGGTTTCCCCTGGCTAGAGGGGGGGAGCAGCCGTTTCTTAGGGTGAGAGGGAAATGAAAGGGCTGCCCTTTCATCATGAAACCTGAGGCTTGAGGTAATACGGGTAAGAGGTGGAAAAGCCCTTTGAGAAAACGAGGGGCCGCGAGTCCTCGCATGTCGATATGTCGGCTGGGGCCTCATTGAGGGCCTTGGTAGACGGAGGAGGAATCATCGTGACCAACAAGGAAAGAAGGGGGACTTTGAGTAGCGGGTGTTTTCGGTTTGCGCTGTGGCCTCATCCTGGTGCCCTTCGGTTTGAATCGGAAAGGCGCTACTGATGAATGGGAAGATCTGATAGTTCAGGGGGCAAAAGTAACATTCCCGGGAGCTTTCTCATTCGATGTTTGTTCAGACGGACTTTCAAGATACGTATGAAAGTGCCTTTCCCCTTTGCGGGTTCGCTTCCTTTCTGAGGTACCTGTACGATTCGTTGGCGCTTTGCACTTGAATTCGCTGAGTGCAGTGTTGAACCAGATGCTTCGCTTCCAGCTGAGTCTGACGTCGAATCTGCTCGAATACAAATTTTTTCTTTATAATCTGTCGCTTTGGTTAAAGGGTGCAGTTCAAACCGAATAAGGGGTCCGTCCATGTATCCGAGGAGATCGGGGTGTTTAACTTACTCCTGTTGGCGTTCTCATGCTTGACGTGGGGCTTGCGGAACTTGTGGTAGAATTGCTTCTAAGTTCCTCCTGTGACAGTGTCTTCTCCCAGAAGCGGTGCGTATCATTGGTTTAAGTCCAATTCTGAGTTACGGAGTATTGGTACGGAAGTCTGGTCGTTTGAAGACAAGACGAACGTCCTGAAACTGAGCCTCAAGCTTCTTCTGTCAAGCCTCAAGTGTTTTCGTGGTTAGGAACTGTCTTCGTCATGCTCCCGAAACCAGAATCTGGTGTTCGTCTTGATCATCCCGGGGGAGGAGGAACTTTCAACGGATACTTTGTTCAACTTCAGCATCCCGAGAAAGGAGCAGCCATGCCTTGTCCATTGCTCTTATCGACGGACTCAGACGAGGTCATTTGATTGGCATCATTCGCCAAGAGTTAATTGTCCTTTGCCAGCGTTGCTTTGTCTTCTCCAAGCACAAGTTTGTCTGGATCTTGACTGTTTTAGAGCTTCAGCATCCTCGGTCTTGGTGGCGGCATCATGCCTTCACAAGAGTCGCAAGATCAGGTCATTCGAACAGTGTTTCTTATCTGGCTGAAGCGTGTCTTTTTGTTGCAGCTTTCATGCCGGATACGAAACGGAAGCGACAAGGCGGTAGGCCCCGTTCGGGTCGGGTTTCTGATGGCCCAGGGGATTCAGCGCATGATAGTCACGTGCGGGCCAAAAGCATACACGCTGGAAGAGCTTCCGCCCCATTCTTCTCACGAATTCGGCCTGGTAAGATTCAAAATAACTCTCTTCGATATGAGAACCATGCGGAGCATCTCTTTGGCGGTGTTGTCAAGAAGTTGGGTAGTTCGTTGACGCTTCAAACAAACCGATGTTAGTCGGATTCCAAAGGAGCGGCCTGTCAGGCTTGAAACGTGAAATAGGACGATTTGAGGCCGTTCTCAGGTATGGTGCCTTTTCTGTTTATGTTGTCAACATGGGGTCCATGAATGGACAGATGACCGATTGAGCTGTTGCTAGATCGTGAACCGTCAAAAGATCTGCTGCCTAACCGATGCGAACTCCTCTTTTTGCAGAACTTTGTGGCATTGGAAGCGGGATTGCAACGATTATCTGGTGTTGGCGTCATAGAAACGAGGGAAAGTCGCATCATAGATACTCTTCCGCCTTCAGACTTCTTTGTGGAAGTTAAATGCTGACAGAGTGTTGGTCGGGCTGTGTCAAACGTTGATGTGTACGATGAAGCTCGCCAGGAAATGCAACCCTTACCCTTGGTTCAAAAAGGGTTCGATGGTCATAAATATGCTTGATGTCAGTTGTTGATACGCTTTTGCAAGCTGAAGAATTGTGGAGTTTGCCATATTTACATTGAAGCGCTGCAGCTCGAGAGGGGAGCCAAAGTGGAATCCATGGTGCCCGTGGTGCTGAATTGTCCAGTGTTGGCGCACACATTATACAAGCTTCTGACGTGTACTGTGTGCAGTTGCGCACTTGATACTGAATCTTGCAGAGAAGATTCAGTTTGCTAGGATAATCGCTTGACGAGCTTGTGTTGCACTTATGGTCAAAAATTGTTGGCTTGTTGAAGCGACATGCAATGATTCGAACCGTGTCGCCAACTAGAGTTTAAACATGCTTAATAGGCTCGGAGTCGCGCGCCGAGATCATTGACTTGATAAACTGCAAGCGGCCACCCCGTCATTGATCACAAAGATGGATCGAATTGCATGAGCTGGCTATCTCCGATGCACGCATGCAATCTACAGATATCATCAAGAATTATTGAACGCGGTCACCAGTTGCACCGTATAACCAGCTGCAACCGATTATGTCCCGTCCTTCTTTGTAGCTCCTGAATTAATCATTGAGGTTATTAGTATTTAATTTAAGTTTTAACGTAAAAGCATTTCCAATCCACGTGTGATTCTCATACATGTTTGTGGCAGACGCGTCGACGCGGTCCGTGAAAAGGACCGCGGGCTCAGTATGGGTGCGCAAGCTTTGAGCCGTTCAGCGCAACGTGCATATTGGTTGTACATCGTTCGAAATATGCGAGGCATCATTGCCGAGGTAGAGGCAGCGTACTACATGTAAGCATGTACACTACCGTGAGTCAAATTGTAGCTTCGGAATTGCATGTTTAGCTCGAGGAGGAGCTTAATTGCATTCATGCATTGCTATGTACTATTCCAAGATGGTAAGCGCGATACGTCAATGTTGTACACCTTACCACCAACTTCAGAAGGCAACGACAAACAAATGGGGATCATGCATGGATGCCCTGTGCAAGGCCGACTGGATTATGCTTCAAATGAGTGCATACAAGCAACCATACAATCAACTAATATGTCGTGAAAAGTTCGTCTGCGCTTTGATGTATTCAAGCAGCCATTGTTTCGGCTGTTTCGGTACCGGTTGAAGGTTTTGTTTTTCCTCTTCTCAAAGCACTAGGCTACTTGGCCTTTATAATAATCATAGCCAGACTTCTCTTATCGGCTCTAGATTCTGCATCGCTCTGGCCATTCTACTGCAATACTTGAAGAAGGGTGCCGTTTTTGAAGCCTTAGTATAATAGCGACCAGATCATCTATTGCCACATTCCTTTGCACCATCTCAGTAAGATCGATATCAATGCGTTCAAGCTTAGGCGAAAGCTTGAACATTGCCAAGCATAGACTACAAAGCCCCTCCGCTTTCTCAAAGCCTACCTTCAACCTTTTTAGACTTGCCAAAGGCTCTAGTTTCGAGACCACTTTTTGCTCTAACATCAAGGACCTAGACAGATACAAGGGAATGTGTAACTCTTCAAGGTGCTTGAAACAACGAAAAATCCCCGATAGCTCCACCTCATCCTTGTAAGCTTCACCTGAGACTGCTGAGTAGGGCTTTCCAATACTAAGCACTTTGGCATCCTTGAACATATTCAAAAGATGCAAAAAATCCTTATAAGACATGTATGCTTCCTTGATCACCAACGCCGACACCTTCCAGTCTGTTTGCTTGACAATGTCCCAAGCCCGCTCTAAATGAAGCTCTTGAAGCCTCGGCACACTGAGCGTTAGCTTCCAAACATATGCAATCTTCAACCCTAGCAGTTGGGGTGCTTCAATGTCAAGGAAGTTTGTGTACGAAGCACCTCCTGAGCTCTTCTCCATGGTCCGGTGATGCTTGTCAAGCTTTCGGATAGTATGACGGGGCATTCGAGCCCAGACACGTCTTCCAGGTTCAAAATTTGTAAGCATGGGCATATTTTGGTAATGCTTGAGAGCCACGCATCATCTAAACCGACGTTCGTCAGGCTCAATGTAGTGAGCTTTATAAGCTGATGCCTGCTTGAGAGCAAGGCCCCGCGGAATGCACCTGCTGCATCCAGCAGATAGTTTAGCTCCAATGTCCTGAGCTGGTAGCATCCTGACAAAGAGCGGAACAGGTCGTGTATCCTCTCGTCGTGATCTCCTGGTTCTGGCTGGAAGGTATCCACTATCATGAGCCGTTCCAATTGTGGAGTTGCCCCTAACACACCCTGCAGTAACAGCGGGGAAAGGTGACCCGCATTTACGCAGATCGACTTCACAGCTCTCCTTTCTTGGACAAAGCAGATCAACTTGCTTGCGTGCTGCCTGTCATTTAAGAGCAAGCGGTCTACCTCAGGGATGATCCTGTCAAAGCGGGAACACACCGCCCTCAACGTGCAGACCAGGTTCAATGAAGCCAAGGCGTGGTCGGAATCATGGGTCATACAGATCTGATGCCTCAATCAATATCCGCAGCACAAGATCGTCTGAGAGCCTGTCGAAAGGACAATGTGATCCTGCAGCCCCAGCGGAGCCCCGTGCATCCATTCTGCGCCCGACTGGGCTGGATAACCAAGAGCGTCTTTCGAGCTGCGCTCCAACATGACCGTGCTTGTCTGCTCCCAACCTGAGGCTCCCCTCTCACAGCTGCGACAAATACTAGCAACTCCAACCTGACCAATGACAGCTTTTCCCCTTCGAGACCACAACACAAGCTGGAACTTGATTTCCAGGACAGTCCTTGAAATTAATTGAGATTCAGAAGGAAGACCTTCTGGACTCTTCTGAGCTTTGATTGAACAAGCAGGTGCTCCAAAGCTTCACAAGTTGAGTACAACTGTGACCGTCGATGGTTCACCAAAGGCCGTCGATCATTACCACGTGAAACATGTGGCATGCCAGCCCGTCTTTGATTGGGCAAGGCTGCTTTCAGTTTCCCGCGTTCATGCTTGGATTCTGCAATTTCAAAAGGATTTTGAACGAGTGTCAGAACAGGATAGGGCGCTGCGCAGTGCGCTGATGCCAATGGCAATGGAGGGCATGCACTGTGGGGAACAATTCTTCTTTAATTCTTCCATCCACTCCCAATTTGAATCGGAGAGCGGAAGCGCGGCATTGCCAGCATGGGCCTACTTAAAAAGACTGTGGAGAGGGAGCTACTCAAGCCAATCCTGTCTGCTCACATGGGTCTAAGGTGCTTGAAGCTGTGCTTGAAGCTGTCTTCGAAAATGCTGCAATATTGAGCCTGACTCAGTTTGGTCTGTAAGCATTGCATCTGACAGGGTCTAGGAGAGCGGAACCTCAGCTCCTGGACATCCTCGTCAATCGACACTGCCCTTACCAACTTAATAAACTACCTTTGACACAACCAACTGCAACTGAGACTGCAACCAAGATGTCGGGGGTTGGGCCTCCTGCCCGGAAGCCCTACAAGCCCAGGCAGCATCCCCGTGCACCAGTAAGTTCTACAGGGAGCATTGTATCTACTATTGATGGCTGTTTGCATTGGCTTTTGTCATCGCTGCAAAGCATGGCAGCAGTGCACTAACCTGGTGTTGCTCTGGCTATGATTCATATCGAATCGCCTGACATCCCTCCAGATGCGTTGTTTGTTAACAACGCCCTCTTCACTTCAGAATGAACAATTGTGTCTATTGCATTACAACCCAGTCGCCCAGATTGTTCCTGAGCAATTTGTTGCAATGCAATCTTTTAACCCCCTTCATGGCAGATTGTAGAATATGCCCCAAGATGAGCCAAGAAAACCTATTGCGTCCAAGCCCAATCGGCTCCAAGGAGGCTCTGTTCAGAGCATGCAGTGATGATGTTTATATCCTTCTCAGCCATCACCATCATATCCTGGCAGGTCTCCTACACCTATACAAGGCTCAGCGAGGCAATCCAAACAGTAGGCACGGGCAAGGTGGTAAACATCTATGCTGTTGTGACGGACTTCGAGCAGCCTAGGAAGACCAGCGGAACAGACAACAGTAAGTTCAGTCCTTGATGCCGTGTTTGACCAATATTGCGGGTTTGTCCTCTGTGTGGCAGATTTTTGCAGAACGTGTCCTTGTATGTCGTGCTTTCTCCCCCCCACTGCCCTGGCAGCCCTTCCTCCTGATTCATAAGTGCCCCTTCCATTCGTCTTTGCTTCTTGCACAGTTCGTTGAATTCTCCTTACGCACTTGAAATACAGCAGATCTAAGATTGTCAAATCCATTATGGTCGCATGCCCCGCCTCAGGCGCTTCCCCATCTCAAACCTCAGGAACAACCAAGCAAAACCCTTATTCTTAAAACTCAAAACAAGTGCATATTCACATAATCAACTCCTTAATCGTGTCACTCTTAGTCTCCTGGCCACTAAGTATGCCATGCTACTAAGAATTGACTTCGTCCAATCGCTTCAAGCAGACATATCCAAGCTGAAAGTTATCTCAATCCCCCATGTATAGAGCCTTTCTTTCCCCCCTGCAGTTGCCACCCTCACAGTGGTCGACATGTCCTACAGCACCCCTGGAATGCGCCTGCTCTTCTTTGCAAAGGACATGGACTTGCTCCCCCGGGTGGCCGCCCCGGGGGACGTCATCAGGATACACCGCCTCGAGGTATGCCAGCTGGAAGTTACATCATCATATTGCTCCCTCAAGGCATATAGGCCCGTTTTTGGGTACTTTTCGTTCAATGAACAATAAGCCCAGAGGTTGATAAGCCCTCTACTTAAACCAAAACCTGAACAGAAGGTTTACGCGCTCCGCAGCCGTAGCCACCCGTATCCCACCAGTCTCATCGCGTGTCCGTTGTCCTCCTTGTGCTCATTGTTCACTGCGTCGATCAGAATCCGATCCTTCTGCCTAACCGATCAGCTACCCTCTGACAGAATATCTGGTCATACTCGATGATACCAACAATTTCAACAGACCCCCAGATGTTGATCCAGCTAGTACCCAGGTAATCGAGGCTCAGTGTTGGGCTTCTGTCCAATACCAGCCGTCGACACGAAGGGCATGATAGCAGAAACAGTTCGCTCGTACAGCCGCTCGCAACTTTCGTACAAAGGCTCTGACACTGTAAAACTACGTAAAAATTGTGAGGAATGCCTGCTCACAATTGGTCCATCGTACTCGTATCTCTCACTGTGCGCAAACATTCAAAAGTGTTTGTGCCATATTGCGGACCTTTTCTGCTCCCCCTCCGTTGCAGCTGAAGGAGTGGGGCAGCACCGTACAGGGCCATGCAAAAGTTGGGAAGAATGCGCACTACCTGCTCTTTGATGGACAGCCCGACGGGCCGACGGAGCCTTACGCACAATCGTCGCCCAACTTTACCTGGGAAGAGCAGGACATGGGCTTCCTGCGCACACTACGGCGCTGGGGGGCGACGCACCCGCTTGACCCAGATGGGTTAAGGAGTGGGTTAATTTTGAGACAGGGTTTGATTGTCTTGCAGTCAGCGTTTTCGGTGTAAATACCCGTGCGCTGACTTTGTTCCACAGGGTCCGGTCTTAGGGGCAAGTGCGTTGATTGCAGAGAGAGCACTGCTTTTTCCGTTGTGGGCAAGGTTTTGTCACCGTCGGCTTGAAAGATCATTAAACCTATGACCTGTTCTATTTACCATCTAAGTAACCCAAATGGATCATGGTTCGTCTTTCTTTGGCTGCAAATCCAGTACCCTTAAGGACTGACTTCGTTCGAAAAGACGTGTGGGCATTTTGATTCTGATCCATGACCTCCTTACTAAAGAGGATTAGTAGGGTCGATACCCTGTAACGACGAAGGCAAAATCCAGATTTGTAGCCTGAGTCATCCAGATGCATTGAACAGAGTTACAACCAGACTTGTACTTGGTATTTATTTGAACCGGAACAAGTCTGCGTTGCTTTGTGGTTGCTGCTGTGGAAAAAAACACCTATATGAAGCTCCCCCCAATGAATAGGAGAGTCCGTTTCTAGCTCAAGACTTTTATTCAAGCCAACGAGACTGCAACTTCGGTCAAGACCGACTCTCCCTTTTCTGGGAAAGGAAGCGGTGCAGGAGTGTGCCAAGTAAGCTTGAACTTTGAATCCAAGAAGGCAACACCCTGAGCCCTAACATTTTAAACATTTCGCCATTTTAACATTTCTTAAAATTGTTAGAGAAACTTCCTAAATATCCTCTGCAGACAAAGGACACCAATACATGCGGACCATCGCCTCTATGGAGGACGAGGAACACATCGACGTTTATGCAAAGGTAGAAGTCTGCACTCTCCTCTTCCCTTTCAAAGTTCTAAATCGCTAAACCTGCAAAAGCTTGCAATTCCCTTCGGAACCTATGTGAAAAGCAGAAGGTCGGTGGGCGTGGTGTCAATCTGTTCGAAACAAGTCGTGCCCGTGCATAGGTTTGATTCATATATCTTGCCGCGTCTTGCGCGTTGAGGAGGGATCACCACAACCCTGATTCGACGATCGTAGCATCGATAACGTAGAAATGACACTAAACTTCAAACTCTCTTCTCGTTTAAGATCTTGGTCGCCACTTCCAACATGGCAAATCCTGGATTCCAAATTCTCTTTCTGAACCTTCTGTTTGTGCCGCAGGTTCTTTGGGTGGAGGAGCGCGGCGAGGGGGGCGCTCATCGACTGACGTTACACGTTTGGGACGGAACAGACGCCCGACCGGACTATATACCCGAGTAAGTCAGCTTGACCTGTTGGTTAAGCTTGACCTGTTGCTCTTTGACCCATTTCTTGCTGGTCTTGACATGTCCCCGGAAACCTGTCAGGTTTGGGGCGTAAGAGGTCCACAACTCTGCGTGTCTGGGAAGTCTTAAGCTCTTCTCCTCCGGCAAGAAGGGTCTTCAAGAAGGGAAACAACTTTCTGTTGGCCGTTGTCTCCGGAATGTTTTTACGCTTAATTTCTAAGTCAAAGCAACCAGAAATCTTCTCGCTCTTGATCATTAGAACGTCACAACATAAGCTGTGTCAATTGTGCAATGGCCCAAAAGCCTCTGCTCAAAAGAGCCAGCGGGTCCTTAGCAGAGAACCAACTTTGAGAATTTTTCGTGGAATGCGGACGCTAATTACGATCCCTACTGCAACATGTCCAACTCAGGCCCCTCTTCCAGAACGCCCAGACGATGACACTGACTTGTGTCTCCTTCTCCCAAATCAGCCCCCTCCTTCCGTGCTCGCCTCTCCTTCCCCCCTTGGGAAGAACCCTTCCGGTTATCCATCCCTGCTGCAATGAATTCTGTTTCCCTTCCTTCCAGGTCCACAGATGACGACGCGGATCCGTGTTTCCTTCCCCCGAGCCAGGCTCCCATTTCCGTGCTCACCTCTTTCTCCGTCCTCGATCAAAACGACCCTTCCGCTTATCTCATCCCCACTGAAATGAATCTGACTTCCCTTCCCCTTCCAGGTCCCCAGACGATGACACCGACCCGTATCTCTGATGGCACCGACCCGTGTCTCCCCCCGCCGAGCCAACCCCACCCCTCCGTGCTCACCTCTTCCCTCCTTCTCGGGACGACCCTTCCGCTTTTCCTGTCCCTACTGGAATGAGAATTCGATCTCCCCCTTCCTTCCAGGTCCACAGACGATGGCACCGACCCGTGTCTCCTTTCCGAGCCAAATCTCCCCCCCGAGCCATTCCCCCCCCTCCGTGCTCGCGTCTTTCCCCCCCATCGGAACAGCCCTTCCTGTGATCCGATCCCTTACTGAAATGATTACGGGTTTTCTTTCCATCCAGGTCCCCAGACG
>DF236980.1:163998-199573 GCA_000708835.1 Klebsormidium nitens | reverse complement strand
GGGTTTTCTTTCCATCCAGGTCCCCAGACGATGAAACCGACCCCTATCTTCTTCCCCCGAGCCAACCGCCCCCCTCCGTGCTCGCCTCTCTCCCCCCCCTCGGAACGGCCCTTCCGATCGTTACCGACGACAACGTGCCGCTCGCGGCGCTCTCTCTAATGCCGGTCGCCGGAAAGTGGTACAAGTTTAGAAATATTAAAGTGGTGCGGGAGAAAGGGAGTTTGCGGGGGTACTGGGGCAAGAGCACCAAGGTGATGGCGCTTGGGGAGGGGGAGCGGCACGTGCAAGAGAGACTCAGGTGAGATTTGAGATGAAACAAAACCTGGGGGAGTTTTGTGGGTCGATGTTTTGAGGGGTAAACCAAGGTGATGGCGCAGGGGGAGGGGGAGCGACACGTGCAACAGAGACTCAGGTGAGATGGGGGTGGACGGTATAAATGGACGGATCGTTCAAGAGATGATTGTTTTCGGGGGGGGGAGTATGCAACGTTTCTGCTGGGGCAAGAGTTCGACAAGAACAGGGGGGGAGCAACACGGGGGAGGGGGAGCAACACGCGCAGGGAAGGCTCAGGTAAGAAGGAGGGGGACAGGAAACGTGGGGAGGTCATTAGAGCGATGACGTTTTAAGAGGGCCGTATGGGGCGAGAGCACCAAGGTGAAGGCCCTAGGGCAGAGGGAACGACACGTGCCGGAGCGGCTGAGGTTAGGAAGGGAGAAGTCAAGGGTGGGGACCGACTTTGTTACTTGAATTAGGGGGGGAGAAGTCGCAACGTTGTATGCTGGGGCAAGAGCGAAGGCGCTGAGGGGGGGGTGGCGATGTGTGCCTGAGCGGCTCCGTTGAGGAGAGGGGGCATTTCAGGGGTTATTAAGTCGGACGTCGATCTGGTCAGTGGAAGTTGGAGGGCTTGACTTCCTCTTTCTTATGCATAGCTACATCCATGTCGAGGAGTCGTAAAATTTCCAATAGAGACGCCAGATTTTTTTCGGTCTAAGTACGAGACGCACTGTGATGAGACGAGCGAGGTGTCTAGCAATTGAAAGGAGGTCATTGCCAAATCAGCTGACTCAGGAGGCGCCGCACTCAACCCGTTCCGTGTCAATCGCCTTGTTGACCAGTTACGATAGTCCGGTGGAGAACTTGCACATAGACCTGCTTCCTTCGCAGGACTTACGACCGACGCGCGAAAGAACCCAGCCGGCCTCTTCATAACTGCACTATACCGGTACAAGGGGCACCGTCAACCAACCCGATCGGGCGCTTTCACTCTCAGTCAATACTGCAAAATGGAATAGGCACTGTCAAGCAGCCACCTTGGTATATTCACAGCAGGCCTAATCTACGTTCGCAGGCACTATGCCGAGAGGGTGAATGGGCCCGAGCGCATCACGGACGAGGTGGCGTGGGTGCAGCAACGCTACTCCGTGACAGATCATGATGACGTCCCCTTCTCCACCTTGCGGGAAGTGCTCGCAACCCCGGCGGAGGTGCGTTGGTTTTCACCGCATCTAGTTGTTAGCAATCAAGTGTTGACGTCATATCACCGCCTTTGGGTGCATGCTGGTCTGTTGGAAAGATATGTTGACGTCCCCTTCTCCACCTTGCGGGAAGCGCTCGCAACCCCGGCGGAGGTGCGGGACATTTTCTCGGTTCTAGTTCCTTCTGAGTGTCACTTCCAACTGCTTTTGGGTTTGTTAGGAAGACATGATGACGAACCCTTCTCCTCAGCAACTGCAAGATGCGCTCGCAACCCCAGGCCCAGCGGAGGGATGGAAATTGTGTCGGTTCTAGGTCCCTCTCATCGGATGCTGACGTCACGATGACTGCGGACCAGGGGCATGCTGGTCCGTTAGGCAGACGTGAAGTTGATAGTCGAGATTGACATCCTCGTTCTTCAAAACAAAACTTCTTTTCTTATTTCATTCCACTATCTTCCATGTATGATGAAGGATAGAAGCTCGCAATTCGCGGGGAGACGCAAGTTTTATTAATCTGCTGTCCTATTCTGAATTACGACGATACTGCTCGACGGATGTGCCAATCTGTTGGCCGGTGCACAGAAGTAGGTACGCAAAGAAACACATTCCTTCACCTTCCGAGGGAAGCACTTGCAATCCAGCGAAAACGCGGATGTTCAGTGAGTCCTGGTTCCTTTTCTCTGGGGGACTGGCTCGTAGCACCCGCTTGTCCATTTCGGTTACGTCTTGATGCATACGGGGAAAATCGCCTCTGTTGAGGCGTCCTCTTCTAAAACTCTTGCAACGAAAAACCTTCTCGTTTCACTTCCTCTCACGCGGATGCTCACAGCTTCTGACTAATCATTGCAGTGACTAGTTTGATAATTGGAAGGTGCCACGTGGCACTTGCTTACCAGACGGAGATTTTGACGGTCCTTTTACCACCCGAACATTGCCGATCCTGTCAAGCCTTCGTAAGTGACGTCATGCACATCTGCAGCTGAAGTGACGTGAGGTGAGCGTCAGGAGAGAGTTGTTGGGCTACATTCCGGTCGCCCAGAAAATCTTGCGTCAGCGGCTCTTCCGCGGCGACCTTCAAAAACCTAAAGCACGCTTCAATCAGCGCCAGAAACTCCCTTGTTTGGGCACCGCCTCGAACTTTGCTGAGACTTTCTTTTCGTTTCGCTCCGTTTCAGGTCCGCAACTCCCGCTTCCGGTGCATCGTCCGCGTCCGGTCCAGCTGGCCCCCGCGCACCGAAGACCTGTGCGTCAGCATGACGTCACTCGACGACGCGCTGAGGGCAGCGGTAGAGGCCGACTTAGAAAGGGGAGTCTGTGGGGAGGCCCCGGGGGATAGCCCGCGAAATCCGGAAGGGGTTTCGGGGCCTGAGGGGACGTCTAGAAAGCGGCGGAGGCGGGAGGAGTGGGTGTTTCGAGCGACGCTGACGCTCGAGGATCCGACGGCGCGGCTGAGTGCGGAGCTATTTGGGAGGGATGCGGTGAGGAACGATGGCGGGTTGATAAGCTTAATTACCAGGGTGTGATTAATGGGGATCGACATATTACTTGCTCATATCACTTGAGACTCGCGTGTGAGGATCTGTTTAAAAAGATTGCAGTGAAGAACGCTTCACCAGTTTGTGGCCTTCAAGAAATAGTTGCTTTCTCTGCTTGGAACTCGGGTGAGAAAGACATGTGGAACCTATTTTGAAGCAATCGTTGTGGGGAATACTGCGAGCCTCGATTACTTCCTATATTCAACGGTTTAGACAAAAGAGAAGGACGCATACGCTTTGGAGTGCCAGGGCCTGACAAATTGTTCTCCGAAATGACGACCCAACTCGCTGAGTCTTCCCTTCGAAAAGGACCACGTCGGGCGCTGCAACAAGATTGACACTCTGACCGATTCACATCTTTCAGCTGCCCAAGCACGCTGACGCGCATCTTTTCGGCGACCCGCAGGAGACGTTCTTCGGCGGGTGGTCGCCCCGAAACTCACACCAAGAGGACGACGGCGTGGACGAGCTTCGGTGGAAAATGGGTTTAGCGCTCGGCCAAGCCACCGCCCCAGAGGACGGAGACAACGAGGAGCCGCAGCAGCCAAGGGTCAGGGATCCCCCTTGGCTGGTGTGCTGCATACAGTCGTACGTTCCGGACGATCCTAGCTCAGGTGGTCTCAGGTGCTACCGGATATTTGACACGAAGTTGGCGGCATGAATGTGCTTCCTGTGCATCTGGTGTCAGGAAGTATCTCCTGGCTGTCGCGCATGTTATTAGCGTTGCCTTCAACCCGATTAGTCGCTTGCATTCGAACATCTGAGTGAATTGGATTGCGCATTTCGGAGCAACGCAGTGCCGTGCGAACGCTGCGGCCGGCGCATGTCCCAGCGACTAGGTAGCTTGGATGATGGCTGAGTCATATATTGAGCGGTCCATTCTGGAATTGTATATTGTAAAGGGAAACGTCACAATTATCCATGTTAGCACAAAGTTGCGGGTGCCATGGCAGGCGGCCCCGCGTGTCATCACATGTCGCCACAGGCCAGAATCTGTCCTAAAAGTTAACCTACTATAGTGTATTTGCATGTGCGGCTACGTAAATATACACAACGATCATTCAGCAGTAGAGCTCTAATCTCGATCATCGCCGGATCATACACCTAATAAAGTATCAGCATATTTCAGTGGCTGACGCCAAGTTGCCTGTAAGTGGATAATTATACGACACGACACTGTTTTGGGGACTCCGAATCTTGTATATCCTCAGTCAAATATAAACTAAGTGGACTCATCCTGCATCCAGAAAGGTTGGTCGGACCTAAACCACAGCCAAGTCTGACATCAACTTAGGAGTATGTATTTGTTTAGATTAAGTACGCTCAGGCCTCTGCATGGAAGCATGTCGAGCATCGAGCCCTCCAAATGCACGTAGCTGCAAGCTAACGGCCTCGTGTCTGCCTTTCCCCTACTATATTAACACACTAAGCAAGAACGTCGACGTGTTTGACTGCATGGTCAACCCAGAGATACCTTTTGACACCCATTTTGGCCGCATATTGCAGCACTTTTCAACAACTCCGGAGCCTGCTACATCCACCCATCGGTTACGATGAGCTTAACCCCAACTCGTTGCTAAACCTTCAAACCAACCGCTATTGTGTAGGTGAAAACATATACATGCAAACTAGGGTTACCAAAAAGCCGGCCTCGCTGACCCCTTGTGGTTTCCATTTGACTACAAATGCATGAGCCTAGAAAATGGTTTGCGATATCACCGTGTCGCGCGTTGAACGAGAGCCGGACTCTGCACAAATCAAAGCATGAAAGCAACTCAGAAAAGAGGCCCAGCTCTCATCGGACTGGTCAATGGCCTCTGCCACCGATGAGCAGCAAGTAGCGTGCCAGCGTGTCTGGCAATCCGGCTGAAGCCGGAGATTACTGGCTCGGTGAGAACAACCAAACCGTGCTTAAAAAAATAAGGAGCACGTTACATGTCTGATTAGTGTGCAAAACTTTCCCGTCAGCTCGCCGAGGGAAAGGGATCGGAAGTCGGCGTTTCCACACGATCGTGACCCTCCACCTTGTGTCGTTCTCGGAGAGACGAAATAGCTGATTACACCAGCTGAATGCCGACAGTTCTGCACTTGTATAGCCTATTCCTAGCACGTGGACTCTGCAAAAACAACGCCCCTAGGCGCTCGTCAGCAATGCCGATGGACGTTCGAGTTGCTGGTTTAACTGTACGCACCTGTAACGAGTCTTCGAAAGGCCATAGGAAGGAAAGGCTGCTGGTGTCGCTCGGATTGCTCCATTGCCGCCGGTCCTCAGGCGACTCGTCGCTCTCTGGCTCCGCCTGCAACATACACCAGCCGAGAATGACGTTCCCATTTTCCAGTGCTGCATTTTGCTGGGCATTTCACGAATCCAAGGGTTCAGCTCTTCAATCGCTGGACGTAGTGTACGTTTCGGTTTTTCGTTTCACGCTCTGGATTTGCGTTCCGAAATGCCACAGGTCTTCAGATCGATTCGCGCAGTTAGCCGGCGGACTTTTGAAGACAGCCAAAGCTTAGGTAGGCTCGGCTATGGCTACCAGGCTTCACAGATGGGGCGACAAAGCTCAAGAGTAAATGAGATCTAGAGCCTTCAAACAGCGGTGCGTTCTCCTTCCACAAAGTGAAACAGCGTGTATTTCACCAGCGTGTGCGCTTCTGGTGGGAAAGGCAGAGGCGCTTTGGCTTTTCCAGAAACCATCAAGCACTCTGTCTTGTAAGAGGATTACTTCTGCAGCAGCGGCTCTGCATCCGGCCTTTCTCAAAAACAACTTAACCTGCAGCGACGTTGTTCACCGCCAAACCATTCATTTGCCACAAGATTCAGCTGAAAAAGTTGAGAGACTGTAATTGCACCTTGTCTCCCGTGCCCCCGTCTCCGTCCCCTCTCCTCCGCTTCTCCTGGACCCCGCTCCCGTTCTCGAGCTCCGACTGGAGCCGCTTCCGGAACAGCCCGCTCAGCGCCTCTGTGACCACGGGCTGGACGGGGAAAATGTCACTCGTTAGTCTTAACAAACACCTGATCTTTAAATAAGGTGAAAATGGGGCAAGCCGATTGCTGGTCTGAAGAAAGATTCTTCAGGATTCCACATCTTGGTATGGCTGTAAAATAAACACTGTTCATGCAACAAGTTATGTCGGACTTAAGCCCTCCCGAAGTAGGATTGACAGAACTAGCATGGGCCAACTTTGGCGCAGATTCCAAGAAGATTTTCAAGAGGGATGTCTGTGAGGGAATATGCTGAGAGGGACCGCCCTAAAGCGAAGCGGCCTCTCTTTCATTCCATTGAACAGGCTGTTGAAATAACAGCGGCTCAAATCATCGAGGGTTATGCAAGAAGCAACACTCGCAGGTCTCGTCGCTCGTGTTTCTCACAAGGGCAGATTGGTGAAACTGTAGCCTGCTTCTCTGATCCGCCTTGTGATCTACTACTGGCTCTATGTTGTCAAGAAAGAGCGCTCAGCCACTCATTAAAGAGACCAACTTGTACCAAGAAACGTCTTGAGAGCGGCAGCTTGGCGGAGAGGACCAACAGCCCGGACAAGAAAGCAGAAACCACACTACGGAAGAATGGGTAGAGAAAAGAAAGCAAGCGGACGACTCGATGCATGATGTACAAGGCATTGTGGCCACATTTCTGCATGTTGGCATATGCGAGGACTTCAAGAGAGAGACGAAGGACACAGCCAAGTAACGAGACTTTAAGAGATATCAACAAACCGAAAGCAGGGTCATAAGAGGACGGTCTGCCTCACAGTAGCATGCTCGAGAGTCGAGACAACAAATGCTGGTGAATATCAGCAAGGAAAGAGAAGAGAAGAAGCCAAGAAGAGAGACTTGAAGAAGCAACGAAAAGGGACTAAAGCAACCAGAAAGAGAAGAAAAGAGGCCAACGGGACTGTCACAAAAGAAAAGAGCAGAAGCAAAAGGGAAGAGAAAAAACCACAAAAATGACACGACAAAAAAGGGGATAACATTTGGCGTGCCTGCATGGCGTCCTGCGTGAGGAAGTCGAAGAAGGCGTCAACCGCGGCGCGCGTGCCGATGGAGCAGCAGCCGGACTTGAACACGTTCTCCAGCATCGTGTGCAGCTTCTTGATCTTGGGGAGGTCCCCCCGGATGGAAGCAAACACGACGTCCATCACCTGAACAGGTTCCAGCACGTTAACGCTTTGGAAGTTTCTCTACTCTTCGGGGTTTTCTGTGCCCGGCACTCCAGCTTGCACTGGTTTGGGGGCTTTATGCACAATGTCTTGAGGTTTCACCAAGCAATGCTACGGTTTGTAGACAATTCCCCAACGGTTTTTTAGCCTAACAACTGTGTTTCAGACAGCCAAGCAGCATGAGATGGCTACATTGGAACGAGTTGAGGCGGATATGATCGGATCGGTTGAAAGCTACTCCCAGATTGACAGTCCAATCCAGCCGCCTGTCGAGATGCCGTGTGCAAAACCCCCGACTTAATCATGAACAAAATTGGTGATATGTCAGTAGCCTAACTAACAGATTCTTACAAACAAGAACGATCGCCCTGGTAGTTGTCAGCCAATGTGAGGTCAGTTCACCTTGAACAGCTCCGGAAGGTCCATCTTCTGGGCGCGCGCCGCGTACTTGTCTGCGCTGAAAGGAAACCACTCCGGAACCTGGAATAGAAGGTGCGTTTTGAAATCTAGTTGTGGTTTTGACTGCATTACAAGAAAGGACAGGAAAGGACAGGGAAGGACAGGGAAGGACAGGAAACAGACTGAAGCATGTTTCAGTTAGTTCCTTATTTCGCAGGTTTTCTTGATGAAAGGAAGGCAGGATTATTTTGAATGAGAAGAAACCAAGAACCACTCTGGCACCTCAGGAGGGGTGTCAAAAAGTTGTGTTGGCTGTTCCCTTTTTCAGTTCCTCCCAGTGCGCTTGATTGAAGGAGATATGAGCAGCGGAGTCGCTCCAACCCTGCCGGGCTGCATTAGACATATGCTCAAAACCTCTTGATGAGCTTGCGCTCCAGTAATAGCTTTGGGCATTAAAAGGAGAAGAAGCACAACCGTGTATGAGGAAGGGTCAGAATGTCTCTGGCCGTTTGGTCGATGAAAAACTTATATGGACACCGCGGGCGGCAACATGAAACGAATAACGTATCTTTAGTCTCCTTGACGGTATGGCGCTACAAAGAACTAAAACTATATGAAGCTCCTGTGTCGCGCCTTCAAGGAGGTTGGGAGTTACTGGCTGCTACATTTGCAGAACATGCTAAGGAACACCAACAGTTTTTCAATGGACAGGTGGGTGTTTAAGGGAACAACTTGACCCCAAGGTAAAACCGCAAGTTCAAAGAAGAGAATGACACTTTGAAATCAGGTGGTCTCAGAGAGGTTGAGGTGCCCCTTGAAAAGCTGAAAGAGTCTCAGGATCACATGTAATGGGTTCAGAGGAAGCTGTTAAATTCTCTTGGAAAGTCGAAGATCTAACAGCGCACGCAGAGGAGGATCCCAAAGAAGCGGCGCTCACAGTGCTGGGGTCGGTGAGGGCGTTGATGCGGGGGATCTTGTGGTTGTTGAGCTCGTTCATCCCGTTGATGAGAAGCGCCACAATTGGATGGATCTCCACGTGCTTTGTCTTGGCGGCTGCGTTGAACACCTGCTCCGCTGTCAACAGGTTCGGCTGCAGCGAGCCGTCCGTCACCACAATCCTCCTGCGATCAAAATCATAGGTGTTTCGTATCTCTGCTCTTCCTTTCTTTGTCATTGTTGTCTGGATGGTAATCATGTACAGTGTTACTTTGCCGCCAGTACTGCAGCTTGACACTCTAAGTGGGGCGTCACCGCCAATTGGCACCATGTGGAAAGACAAATGAAACTCGCACTGAGAGTAATTCTTTCTTTTCCATCTGTGGTTTTGCATTGAGGTTTTTAGGCGCTGCGCGTCTTCTTTGACTTGCGCCTGCAAGCTGGGCATCAGAGTGGGGCTAAAGAGGCTTTCAAAACAAATGTGCTTGCCCCGATCTTTGGCAAGAATGCTTGGGATGAGCCGCAAGGGTAACTTTATGAGCAAAGGCCCTTAGATCCCTGCTGATGGGACTAGCATTCCAAGAAGTTTCCTTCTCAATACTTAGAACGCTTACTGAACGCTGAAACAATCAAGCAGGGTGCCGCCATTTGCTTTTGCGCCCAAGCTGTTATAAGCTGTGGTCCCGTTCAGTATACAGTTCTGATATCTGTGTTCAAACGGTTTGCGAGGTAATCGAGATGGAACTGTTCTCTTTCAAGGAAGCAGAGTGGAGCGGGGATGAGGCGTTTCAATCGGTGTTGAGAAGGTAGGTAAAAATGAACATGTATGGTAGGTTCACAGGATGGTTGCATTGGGGTCTTTATTGGCAGATGCTGCAAAAAGGCCTGACCGCACTCTCAGCTTGTCGGTGGAAGAGATGCACTGGTGCAAGAACCATCTGTGAAGAATGCAACTGTCTTGAAAGCAAAATGGAAAGAAAGGAATCACACAGGAGTCAAATACGGCTTGACAATAAGTGGATGATAATATGTTGACAAACAAATAACCTCAGGATCGCATGTCTTTTGAACAAGTTTGCAGGGTATCCAAGCCTTGCCACAATGCAAGAGTGTGCTGGTGGCGGTAAAGTGGTAAGTTTGCTGCCCAGTCTATCAGCCTCAGTCAGATGTGGTATTTTTGGTCACAAGGATCAGAACATAACCGCCTGAGATTCTACACATGCGAAACACCTTCTGGACGTGAATGTGCTAGTTGCAGAGACAATGTCCAGATTCTTCGGCCAATGTTCGGATGGAATTCCAGCAACTTCTGGGCAAACCGCTCGTTCATTTTTGGTTCTTGAGAGGCAGGATAACTTGTCAAACAGACTCTCATTTGCTTTGGTTGAATGGTTTCAAGAACCCAGGCAACGTGTGCCTAGATTCCTTCTACAAGGCTAGCACATTGCAATGGCAAATTTGAAGGCCAAGCGGGGAGAACCTGGAAAGACTGGGTGCTTACTTTCCTGTTGCCTTTTCCACTTCATCCATCAACCCAGGCCCGTAAGGCCTCAAGTTTGGGGAGCAGCCACCCACGGGACCATTGTCCTCTGTCACGCATATCCAAATGTGCGACTTTGCCCCTTTCTTTAGAGCATACGCCTCGAGTGCCTTATTTACCCTGTCAGCAAGCTCCGCCTCGGAAACGTCGTCCCCCATTGCTAGAGTCCCTGGAAACCTGAATCAGCTGGCTTGCAAATGAGCTCGTGCCTCATGAGCATCTGCATGAAAGATTGGCTGGCGTCGTCCTAGGCAACGCACCAGTTGGCGTTTCTCCCACTTGGCAGAAGTCCAGCACGGCAGCACGTCAGGAACTGAGCAAGGGCCGAATCGAAAGGAGGCGCGGGAAAGTGTGAAAAGGCACTCCCGGCCGCTTATAATAAGGTATACGCAATTACAGGATACGGTACCGTCGGTACGTCGGTAGCGCGGTATACCGTACAGCTTGGGCAGATCGACGGATTCAACATACCAAAGAAAGAATGAAACTTCGAGGGGGGGAGAAAACCAGCAGACGCAGAAGGGGGGTGGATGGAAAAGCTTCGAAAAGTATGCGCATTGACACCACTATCGCCGTCGGACTGAGGCTGCATGCGCTTTCCGGTCCAGTCTGGAGATCAGTTTGCAGGGGCCGCCCATAGGAGACCATTGTCAAACTCCTTGCCCCTCACAGTGACAAATCAAAACCTTGTTGGTTTGCACAGGGGAACAGGGTCAGTGCTTGAGACCTATTGCTCAAAGGGTGGTGCATTGTCCATTTCTCCAGCAAAAAGCAAGGGCACTCTCTGGACAGCTGCCATAGTCAGGCGCAGTCAAAAGTTTCCCATCTTCCAGCTAAGGACTTTGTCAGAGATGTCGGACGATCCTCAAGAGGCGGAGGGCAATGGGGACCCAAAAATGGCTTCCCGGGACGTCCAGCAGCAGAGCAAGGCGCTTAACTCGATTACGGACTATGTTGAGGAGAAAGAGATGGACGCCTCCAAAGTAAAACAGGTACGACAGCTGCAGTGCGGCCTGCAGCTTCCAGGCAATTCGCAGAAAGCTCTTGTGGCGTGACCTTTGGAAATCAACCCAAAGATCCTTTTGGAATACTCGCAGAGGGTTTCCAGGGGTGTCAAGAAATTGTTTGACAATAGAAAGCTTATCTTCCGGCGTTTCCGAACGGGAGTACTTTGAGAAATATTTTGTACATTTTTCTGAGTCAAGAGGGCAGAAAGAAGTTGATGGTGTGACCGCTCCAGACATCATGATATGCTGTTGTGGAATGAGGATCATAGACTTCCGCTTCAAACTCAGCAAAGAGCGCCACCATTTGATCAGCATTCCCCTCAGGAGAAGCTTTCCTAAGCTGGCCGTTGTGAGATCCGGAGGGGCTCATCAGGACTTTTCCCGTGTGCTTTTCCAGCCTTCCTATCTCTGATTATTACTTTCATTTACCCTTTTTCTTTTCCACAAGTGGTGGTAAGCAACGTCCGAAGGAAAGTCTCACAGATGCCAGTTTATGGAGCTCTAGGGCTCAGCAATGACTGATTGAACATTTCTGAGGAAAGTTCTTTTAAAGAGGTGCCACCACCTCTATAATCTCCTCATTAGTCCCTACAAAGTCACCTTGAAAATGTTCAAGTGAATCTTTGCAAGGTCCATCCAATCGGTGGTGCTCCTTCTTTTTCCAGGCCATGGAGTCCATAAATGCAAGCGATGCGGCTGACAAACAGGCGCAGCGGTTAAGGTGAGACGGCTGAGCCCTTCTATATCAGTCAGACTTGTCCTTGAAACCGAAGGTATCCCCTGTCATGTTCGCACAGACTTTAGTACGACTGGCGATTCCGAGGGATTAGCTTCGGAG
This sequence comes from Klebsormidium nitens, assembly GCA_000708835.1. Lineage (NCBI taxonomy): Eukaryota > Viridiplantae > Streptophyta > Klebsormidiophyceae > Klebsormidiales > Klebsormidiaceae > Klebsormidium > Klebsormidium nitens. The sequence goes on along the minus strand of DF236980.1, from coordinate 187,685 downwards.
ATCCAAGGGGTCAAAAAACTTGGAAACTATTGGCGTTCGCAAAAGCTAGACGCTTAGCGGGCTCAGTTTCGACCAGTAGGGTCATATCTGTGCGAAGTCCAGTCGGATACGGATTCCAGTTTCAATGTACGCTCACTTCTTCATCAGCATCGGATTCCCTTTCCTTCAGCTCTTATTCTGGTCCCGTCTCGTCCACTTTTTTCATAGTTTCGGTTCTACTGAAGGCTGAAAAACGGTTGTGGTTTTTCGCACTCCATTGTAGGACAAATCCAATTCCTGCAGACAATACGGATTCATCAGGGGAACACAATAAGCTGACCTTTTGAGTTGCAAAGGCTCACAAGATTGATGGATCCGTGTGTGCAGAGAAAAGGAGCTGGCGGCAGTGAAAGTCAGCCAGTCGGATTTAGACGTCATCGTAAACGAACTAGAGGTGAGGTGTGATCCACCACAGTCGATGGCGTTTAAGTCTTCTCGAAGCTTGTAATGTTGACCTTATCGACAGCTGCTTGCGTGTCAGAGATGTTTCGAGCTCTGATATCGTTCTGAATGATCGGTCGCATTAGATTCTTCAATCTCGCTTCTCCACTTCATCATCTCAACAGTTTACTTTTCCGCGCAGCTCGACAAAAAGGAGGCCGAAAGGATTCTTCGAGAGCATAAAGGGGATGCTGTAGCGGCACTTCGATCCTATATTCAATAGTAGCTGTTCAAGTTTCAACGTACGTGCATTCGGGAGGTTCAGAAAGAATCATCGCTCACTTCTTGGCTGAAGGATTACAGCGGGTCCCGAGGGGCAGGCTTGCAAGGGATGTGTGCGCGCCAGTGCTTCAACAGTGCTCTCACATGCCCAGCATGCATGAATTGTTGTGGCTTGTAATTGAATCCAGTCAAAAGGCAGAAAAAAGAACATTGTCTCTGCGATGCCGTATATGGCTATTCCAATGTTGCCAGACGTTGCATGATGCCGGCCTTATATAACCGCTCAGTCCCTATATGACTTGTTCCGATGTGTACGGTGCACGGTGCACCCGTGCATGGCCGCTGGTCTGCATGAGATCATGGCCGGAGAAGATAACCCATGGTAACTTCCAATTTGTTAACGCCCTTAGCCTGTCGATCACTGGCAGTTGCCAAGTTGCAGTGCGGCTGGCGGGACCGAGCTCAAGTTAATTTGAAAACAAAATAGTAATATCACTACCAGACATTACCAGCCGTATACTTACGCCTCATATGGAAGTACTGAGCGCCATGCGAATCAGTGCAGTAATCCTGTGTGAAAGAAATAAACAAGTCCGTTCGGGACAACTCCTCCAGTAAGCACTTCAGCTCATCAACTCAGTTCAAAGTCAGCGAAGCTTCTTACATGTACCTATTCACAACGTTTGGAAGAACGTTCAATGTGGCTCTGCTCCGCTAAGCAGCCTTTCATTCCCAATGCACACAAGCTGCTTGCAATCGACCACCGTCTTCGCGGGGCACTTGTAACTCCTTTCGACTGCACGTGGGGCTACTCCAGTCGTCTACGAATACACCTACTTCTTCTTCCCCTTTGGCGCAGCGGCTTTCGTGCTCGCCCCCTTGCCTTTCTTTGCAGGTGCTCCTTTCGTCCCTTTATCATCTTCGGCCTGCAAGTGCAAGCCTCAGATTGAGATGCACGATTCACGTTTTAGCTTAGTCCTTATAAAAGAAAGCAGAGCCGCAACTAATCGAGGCACCTACAAGGTTAACAAGAGACCACGCGAGCGGTGTCGCAGCTAGGACGAGCTTCTTGAGAAAGCATCGCTGCAGGTAAAGCGAGACCTCCGAGACGGAGACGTACCAAAAACCAAGTACGTCAGAAGTCCTTTGCCTTAGGGGAGCATCCGAACCTGCCATAAGCACGGACTGCATATCATAACAATCCAATTGCACGGCAATTTTCTTCCTCTCAGGCGCCTCCATCCCAAGTCCTCCTGCGCTTGACAGAACCGATGGAAGGAGAATGCGGACTCTCGGCCGGTAGCTTTTGAGGGATCCCTTCGACCTATAATCCTTTAATTCCTCCCTCTGACAATTCTGACAAACGGCAAGAAAATCTGCAACCGGACCTACCTTCCGTTTAGGCGCTGCTCCGCCGGCTCCGGGGGTGATCTTGAAGAACGTGTCGAGGCGGCCCTGCGCCCCCTTTGCGCGCGACGCCTTCAGCTTCTCAATACCCTGCAGCCCAATGGGACGCAGTCGTCAAGCGGTAGTCCATTGAATTTTTTGCTTTACCCTGCATCTATCCATGCGCATTTATTATTACCCTTTCTCGATTCTTGGAACAGTTTTGTAAGATTCTTGGAATACTTTACACGGCAGTGACTTCGACTTTGCTCTTTACCCGAGTTGAATCATTCTCAAACATTCGGATGATTGTGTCGATTTGCTAAAAACCAAGTCGAAGTGCGCTGAGACGGACGACTCCCACTAAAACTGTCACCAGGCCGCCGAGAAAGTAACCAGGCTGTGCTTGTCTGCTTGGGTCATTCGGTCTCGAGTGACTCATCTAAAATGTGTCTCTGGACCCATCAAGAAGCTGTCGACGGTAATCGACGGAGTAACGTCGGGACGTGCAGGAGTGACGTAGCCAGTGACGTGGCGGGCTTACCTTGGTGACCCGCTCGTGGTTGAACCCGTTCTCGTCCACCAAAAACTTCTTGATGCCCTGCCGCGAACAAAAGCACGCATCAGCGTCAAAGTGTAAGAATCGTCCTTATCGATGCGCTTCGTTCACTTAGATACAGGTCTCGGAGACAGGTGAGGTTCATTTGGGGTAATGAGTGCGGAATGCGTGATTTTGTTACTCCAAATTTGGTTGCTTTGTGCCCTGGGTGAATGCCTAAATAGTAACAGCTCAGATGAAACGGAGGTTACCAATTCTCAAAGTGCACGGCATTCGACCTGCATGAGAAACCACTCGGTGCCGAAACTCGCAAACGGCCCGTGGAGTAACGCTCAAGCAGGGCAGCTGAGACACGGGCGGCAGGCCAAAAGTTCGACTTCCTAGATTAGTAACGATAACCGCAGTTTATATCAGATCAGCCTCTCTGAGCCGGGTGGGGTTAGTTTGGGGATGTAGTTTGGGGCACGGGTTGCGGAGCCGTTAACCTTTCCGGTGTAGAATCTTATATTAGGTTCGCCTTGTAGCGGAACTTGAGCTTATTATCATATAGTAAAGGAGTTTTGACTGGCCGGCAGGCCCCTGCGCAAGTGCAGCGGTGAATAAACGAAGTGCGTGGCGTACCTCTTCGTCCGGCGCAACCCACTTGAACTCGGGGATCTGGTCCGCGGGGGTCACCTCGGGCGCCTGGAACATCTTGCGCGCCTCCTTGTACGGCCAATCGGAGGCAATCTGGTACCTGCAACCGGCCACTTTTTGGTTTAGAGTTGCCGATTTCTAGGGCTTCCGAACTACCAGATTTTGCCACAACGTGAGAACGGGCGACGGAGCGCGGAGACGGTGAAAGAGGGCGTCGGGGCATGAATAACCCTCAGGCGACCAGATAGTGTGCCTCGGCACTGGATTGGTCGCCGAAGGCGGTGTCGGGATTCAATATTGGCCCTCGGACGTACTTTCTTCCTGAGGACGAGGACTTGATTGCACAGGTTTGCCCTTGGCATCTGACGCCCTTTCGGCCCGTTGCAAATCAAGGAATCGACGCGGCTTTGGCGGCGTCCTTCGAGTAGCAGAAATCAGCTTCAAAGTCGCTGCCAGGACGTGTGTATCGAAGCGACGGAAACAGCCCCGTTCCGTGGTGATTGATCGCCAAACGCGGATGCGTTCGCTGACACCCTTTTCAAGAAGGTGACAGAACTGACAAAACTGACAGAACCTGCCAACAGCTCTTTTGAACAACAGGCACGCGATAGAGTCAGGTACACAGCAAAGCAGGTTGAGGTAGAAGGATAAGTCTCGATTTTATGTTGAATTACGTGTATGTTGAGTTAGATCAAGTCCCCGGGCTCAAACAAACTAAAAACCCAAACCGATAGTTAACATGCTCCGCACCCGCACCCACCCTAAACCCCCAAACCAACCCCACCCGTCCCCCGGGCATGATCTAACTCAACATAGCCGTAACTCAACAGAAAATCGAGACTGCTGGTAGAAGGGGCTTCCTCACTTGGCGGTGTCGATGGCTTCCAGGATCTTCTCGATGCTGCCGTGTTGCCGAACGAGCTTGAGCGCGGTGATACCCCCGATGCCTGCACCAGCCAGGGCCCATATTCACCGGGGGATTCTCGGCAACAAACGTAGTCGTTTGGAATAGCAAAACGAAAACAGGGCAAATTTGCGACATGCTTGTACGAACACTGACAACGTTTATGCGCAGGAAGCTTGGTAAAATCGAAAATATGACTTCGAAAACAAGCCGAAAAGGTTCTAGTCGAGTGTGGCCTCGTAGAAACCCCATAAAGTGGAGCTTGTAACGGCTTCCGTGCCCAAAACGGAGCCGCGGTTTTGAACTCGGATACTGCTGCGTATTCCTTGAGTGAATCTGGGAGAGCGACTGATACTGATGCAAAACGAACACTCTTGGAGGTCAATGGCCGTCGTTCGACTATGCTTAGCAACGCCGGTAGCAAGGTGAAAGCAAGAGGCAAAACTTCGGAGCTTTACGGCCTCCTGAAAGGTCCATAGCTGACGGTATACCTTTGATGGGGTCGCAGTAGTCGCAGCCGCTGAGAATGCAGAGGTCGATGAATTGGTCCATTGTCAAGGCCAGCTCCTCCAGAATCTACGTGCAAGAAAAAAGAGATCTACGTGCAAAAAATGAAAAGAGATCTACTTGCAAGAAACGACTAGTCGAAATAGCGAGTATCTTCGTGTTTCAATTGTTTCGCTTGCTGTTGGTCCACACAAGCTGGTATGTAGGGAGGTGTGTGCAATGTCTTCCAAATCAAGGCAATCACTCTTTACAGCTTTTGTTTCCTTCAATTTTCAAACCTTCCGTTGCAGTTAACGGATTTTTGACGATTAGACTCGGACGTACGATCAGGGTCGAAGCATTATAGCATCTCCCGAGCAGCTTGACAGCTTCCGTTTTGTTCAGCCTTCAAACCTTCCGTTGCAGTTAACGGATCTTTGACGATTAGACTCGGACGTAAGGTCAGGGTCGAAGGATTACAGCATCTCCCGAGCAGCTTGACGATCTCAGTGTTAGACTAAGCGTGACTGACACCAGTGGCTCACAGCATCTCCCTAGAAACTTGACAGTTCCAGTGTTAATTGAGCGAGACCAATACTCGCCTTATCTAGCTCGAACTCCATGGCAGGGATCTTGCGCGCGGCGGGCTCCATGAGGTGGCGGATCAGGCGCGGGGTGCCGAACGTGAGAGCATCCATGTCCTCCGTGGAAGCCCCGTACACCTGGGTGGGGAACCGGAAAGCATGAGGAGCATAGTTACCCCATGAACGGCAAGTTCTAAGTACAAATCTGCAGATGTTCATGAATGCTTGCGGTGATCCTTCGATTGCCCGCGTTCGTAGACTTGTTCGCGGTTCCAGAAGTGGCTGTGAAAACCGACGGTGGGAAAGGATAAAAACGGAAGTAACCCGCTAACTCCGAGATAGTCTCTTTCAAATCGAGGGGCAGGATACTCCATCACAAAGTCGAAGACTTGTCAAGAACAGAGAAAGAACATCCTTAAGGCAGCGTTCAATGTCTTTACGGCTTCTTCACGAGTATAGAAATGCATAAGTCTGGCAAAAATGAGACACACGTCACGAGTGACCGGAATGGGATTCAATATTCATGACGGATAAGTCAAATGAAGCCCCAATAGTGGCTTGTATCGAATTGGACGGAGCTCCACCAAATCCCCAACACTTCGGACACACGGTCATTGGGCCTTACTAGCACCAGAAATGGGCGTAGGCATGGCAAGAAGCGTCGGTAGCCCTGGCTCCACCTCCGATTCTGACAGCGGACTGACCGCTCCACCTGCGGACCTTTTACGCCCAATCTCCACCGCTTTGTGCGGGCTCCCGTCGCTTCCTTTTGAGTTCCTCGCTCATTCGTATACCGGCCCCTTGTCTATCGTGCGGGTGCCCTCTCACCTTGCCCAGCTTGCAGAGGTTGGCGCACTCTGCCTCCGCCTCGGCGGGTGCCTCCACTACAGGCACGCCCATCAGGCGGAGCAGCTTGCGGCAGTCCTCGTTCTGCTGGCGGCTCACGCGCACCGTGCGCTTGCTGTACTTCTCGATGTCGGCGGCCTCTCCCGTCTCCTGCGCAGTGGCCAGCGCGGCGGTGGCGTCCGTGCGCTTTTCCAGCCTGCATTGAAAATGGATTTGTTGTGTGTAAGGAACTAACACCTGTGAGGCCATGGCTGGGGGATGGGTTGGTAGGGTAGGTTCAGGTGCGGAGGCGCTTAGATATTCTGTTGTCAACTTCTGGTAGCATCCATGGGCTTCTCCAGCCTGTCACCAGCGTGGGGTGAAGAAGCTCCCAATCAACGCAGTGACCAATAAGCTCAGTGAATGATAAGAATCAGCGCTGGGACGGGTGGGTTAGGTAGGGGTTTAGGGTGGGTGCACGTGGGGAGCGCGTAATCTTCAATCAGGTTTCCAGTTAGGTCGAGACTTCTCCTCCCTAAATCTTCTCGTCATGAAGTACGTCTAGGAGGCCGCTGGGCAACTTGAATGGAGCTGACGCACAAATCGGGGACACCCAACCTGGCTGAATCCTTGTGCCCGGTACGGTACTCAATCGTTTGATTGTCCAGGTAAACAGAATTGAGATTTCTAACAGATGACCGTTGTTTACCACTCCTGGCAGTGACGCTACAAAGTCTACCAGGTATCTGACTTGTGTCTCGATAGCAAATTCATATCAGAGCCTTACCTTTTCTTAAGCTCCGCAGTCTTCAACTCTGGTGGCTTCCCATCAAAAACATACCTGGAGAGACCCAATAAGAGATGTGAAGCCCAACCCTATCAAGCCTTTTGATTGCACCACAATGAAGCTATATTGTTCTCCAGAAAAGTCTGACGTTGAAGTTCATGCAGATAGTCCGAAGCGTAACCAGGAATGGAATACCCCCTCAAGTAGGGCAATCGACAGGTATCTACATCGCTGGTCATGGCGCCTCCCGGCTGTCGGATTCATTTGATGTGATGAACGGCTGTGGATACCACCATAGTGTCTTGGAATTTATCATTCAATGAACTGGATATGAGAATAAAGTACAGGAACTGAATGGGGCACTAGGGGAGAAAAGGATTTTTGACGAATGTGCTGAAAACCATGCCAGATTGCCGATATACTTGGGGAAATGTTAAGTAAATATCTCCTGTCGCAGGATGAAACCTGAAACTTTCAACAATAATGATCGGGACACTTGAGGGTGAATTCCGAAGACAGTAAGATACCACAGGGGACTCACAAGGGCTTCATGCCAGCCTCCACCAATCGGATGGTCCTCGTAAACATGCCTTGAAGATGACTGCACACGAATATCCCAAGAAACGCACAGTCAGTGTTCAATCTGTTGACGTGCCAGTCGCAACCAACATTCATACTCTTATCGACATACTGGTGACTTTCAGTAAGCATTCGTCAAGAACAGAGACTGTTTCAGCCTTGCGATTAGTCATTAATGCCCTTTAGCAATGTGCCTCTGCTCACCTTGTGCTCTCCCCTGCTTCGTTCGTGAGGGTCTCCTGCCCGGTCCGGCCAATCACAATCTGTGGTAAGCATGAACACCGAGTCACCTTTTTGTGGCGCTATATAGTGGTGCTTTGCACTAGATAAGCTAGTAGTGCGGTGGTTTTTGTGGCGCTTTATAGTGGTGCTTTGCACTAGATATGCTAATCCAGTTCGGTGATGGTGAAAAGATGAGAGAGCCGCACAGTCAATCAGAATCATTCTGGGACTGCCGCAAGCAAAAAACTCCTGCTCAATGGTCCTCTTGAAGGGGAAGCAATAGTTGGGAAAGCATGAGACAACTTGAATATTCCAGATAAGGTGTCTTACCAGGAAGGAGTATATGCTCATACTTGCATCAATAGCAATCCTCCTACCAAAGTAGTTTTCGAACTTCTGCTCTCGCATGCATCGTGGGGCATTGTCCGCCAGGAGCTTTGTTAAACCCTGCAAAGCAGAATGAGTTTGGATTGGGTTTGGAGAGGGTTTAAAATAGGTTTGGAAGCTCAAAGTCAAGCTGAGGACAGGAGCAAATGAATGGGCCGGGGCAAGTCCACTTTCAAGATTCAGCGATTCGAAAGGTCAGCAAGCTTACCTTCACCCCCATTCTTTGCTCCCTCAAAGTGCGCTGTGATGGTGTTCTTCTACACAGAGCTACCACTTCAAATGACACCCGGTACTCTCACTGGTCAACTATTTAGTTCCAATTAGCACGGCTGACTGTGTGGTGAAGTGCCCTGCTTAACGAGAAAGACCTTCATACAAATATTACCAGCACGTAGAAATGCGCCGCACGGAGCAAAGGTTGCTGCTCCAGAACGGTTGACAGCTAGGGACAATACGACTGGCACTGATTCACTTTGATGCACTTTGTGCTGCCCGGACATTTGTAAACATAGGACTACAATGCCAATGCCAAACGGTGAAGGCTGAAGCGTCCTTTCTTATGATGGGAAAGGGGCCGGGGCCAGGGTGCTTTTGCAGGCCTGCTTGGCCCTGCTGACGTCAAGTGTTTGAAGTCCTTCCCGCGCAATTCCGTTTTCAAGCTCAAGTTCCGGTCCAGAACTTGATCAAGAGTCCGTCGGATCGCGTTTGCAGGGGGATCCCTTCGTACGGTCGAGTACGGTGCAAGGGGTCTCTGCTTAATTGTACAGTCCTCCGACTACTGGCCCCGTTCGAGGTAGGTAGAATGAATCGACAATTAGACCACTTGTGCACAAAACAGGCACGCTTGAAACCTTGCAGGGTGGAAACTCCGTACCTCCAACAAACATTTCAACAAATATATAAGGACTTTCACAATCACCATGCCTTTTCTGTGCATGAAGCCAGCAATGGATGGCAGCATGTCTGCAATGGGCATGGGCTTGTGAACAGAAAACATGACAGGGGCCCTCGCGTGCATTCAGATGCCCGTTCGTACGGTTGCACATTCGAGGCCAGGCCCGGCCGAGGCCCACTAAAGGGATCGTATATATGGGCAGCACATGCATACAAAGCTGACTGCTGGCACAATGTGTGGGCCGACAGCGGCGATTGCAAACGGCCTGGAACTGACAGCAGTCAGATTTTGAGTAACTTGACTTCCAAGGAGGGATGGATGTGGATACCCACAACTCGGCCCAAGTAAATTATACCATAACCTCAGCGTCAAACCATACCTTGCTCCAGCTTAATGTAAGCTGCAAGCAGCGCAAGACTTGGTACTGGGACGTCAAGTGGTGAGATGTAGCTTGCCTGATACCCAAGGCCAAGGAAAAGCGGAACCGGCAGACCACACACACATCGAAGATGTGCGCCGATGGTAGCCTTTCGATTTGGAATCTGTGCATGTGCGGACTCAGACCACATGCACCTGGGTTCGTTAGTTATTGGCTGGTGGGCGAGTCTGTGCATGCGTAAACGCATGCCCCTTCCTCCTTAGTTTCGCACGGACGAACGTTTTAACTCTTGGAAGTCTTTCCGGTCACCTTTTTGACCACCAACACCGGGAAAAACTGGTGATATGAGAAGTCGCAGGTTACTGCGTGCGTGGAAGCGGCTCCCACGTGCGCTAGGACCTTCAGGGCCACAACATTTCGCTGCACAACCTGCACACGAACGGACACCCTCGAATTAGCATTCCGTTCCGGTTCCGCCTTCGATTCCGTTACTTGTATCGACCTGCTGCCACGTTGCGCAACCCCTGCAACGCGCTCTACCACCTGCACCGACCGCCTCCGTACAGGAGATTTCTCGTTCGAATCATTCTTTCGTTTTCAAACCGTTGCGCTGCGCTATTGCAACGTTCTGCTGCACCTGCTGCAAGCATCTGGGAGCTTCAGGGGACTCCTAGAGTCTCTTGAACTTTTCCTTTCTCCGCATGAGAAGGTGCACGAGAAGGGGAAAGGACATGACAGCGATAAACCGATAACGGCATATTCTTTTCAACGAAGAGGCTGCACTCCGGCAGGAGGCTCGGGCCGGCTCACACAGTCAGGGAACGCCAAGGTTTATTTCGATGTAAGTCAGTAAGAACACGTTTTGCAGCAGGAAATCTTTGTTGTAAGTCAGGTAAAAGTCGCCCAAGCCCAGACGACTCCGCTCGGACGCGCTTCTCTTTCATTAACAACGTGCCTTTTGAAGAATCAGTGCTCCCAGACGGAACATGCCGAACCAAAATTGTCAAAAAGCCGACGACGTTAACACGTGACTGAGAAGCAAAACGACACCAACTGCCAGCCAAGAAGGATCACGATGTGACGTGGCCGTTCGTCAACGGTCAGCAAACGACAAACAGTTGTATTTCATGACAAAATAGAATAATCAGTCTGTACAAAAACTGCGATGCTTGAAAATTTTACCTGCTCCAGCTGCCGGCACTCCTCAGCGCGCCGCGCCTGGCTGACACGTGGTAGATCCATTCGGGCCAGCTCGGTGGACAGGGCACGTGTCATCTCGAGCGCGTCCTCGAACGCGCGGAGGGCCCCACCAAGGACGTCATACTGGGCGGATAGCATATACTCCAGCTCGCCCGTGTACTCCTCATAGGGTATGGCAACCGGCTGCTGGACGGCTATGAAGGGGGCGAAGCGCTGAAGGTACACCTGGGGAAATCCGTGAAAGACTAGGTCTGTGATCTGTATACCTTATGTGATCTGTATACCTTAGCGTCGGTGTGCACAGCCCATTCATTGGGTAAGTCGTGCACTGGGTATGAAGAAAGACGGAGTCCAAGTTGTGACCTTTACAAGCTTTTTCGGCGAAGAGGTGAGAATAAAAGGTCCCCCGTTGTCGGAACAAGCGTGGAGTGCAAAATTTCAGAATTGTGCCCGAGCTTTTAAAGGCTTGTCGCCATGTTTGCGGAATTGCTCATATGAGAGCTGAATCCTATCAAAGAGGCAGGCGCACAAAGACTGGACTAAGCAGCAGATGCCAAAGAAGTGCCTCTCTCAGTAGCCGACAAATCTATACGCGTGACCCAGCCTCCTGTTCCGGAGCCACTGTCCAACTCTGTCAGCACTTTGCCCCGAGTCCGGCACTCTGGACCTCCTTGCTTGTGTCAAAGTTACCCGTCGCAGCTTTGCAGCAGACTCAGAGAGAGAGTCAATCACGGTCTACCACCTCTACCGGGCTTTGAGGAGCGTCAATGAGACGGAAGATGTGAAACAGATACAAAGCGCGCTCACCTCGAAGCCGCTGTTGAAAGGTGATGCGTGTTGGGGCAGCTTGTTTGACCGTTGCAAGAGCGCAAATGCCTGTGAGCAAGCAATGATTTCAGGGGTTTGAACGCGTAAGCCACAGTTGTCAGTGCTTGGTTCGGCCTCGATCCTTCTTCCGACTAAGCGCACTGAAGCGTTGCCTGCCTTTGAGCTTCTCTCAGATCGTTCCAATGAATACACTCTTCTGGAGACGGAAATGACCCGCACTTTCGAACGTGCCAATGGTGCGAAATCAGTGTCACATCCCTTCTATAAGGAACTTCGTCGGACCCTTCGTCGGACCCAGCTTGGCAACAACCACCGGGGTTTGAGAAGCTTTTAGAATGCCGATGACCTTAAGTCGGAGCATTTCGATGCCTCCTAGCAGTGATAACACGGCATCAAAATTCGCGGGCGTCTCAAATAACGCTAACCAATAAAATTGACATCAGCAAATGTCGAGACTCTGCATCTGCACACTTCAGCACGCATCTTCCCGGACTCAAAACCAAACGTCCAGCCCCGAATGCAATGCACGATTGAATTGGACATCTGAAAGCCGCAAACGGACCCGACACCGACGCTTCCAAAAGCAAACCGCCGCTGCACCCACCTGCGTCATCCCCCACGCGAGCCTCCCGTACGCCGTCACCAGGTACTGGTCCACGCCCGGTACGTACCGCCCGGTACCCTCGCCCCCTCTCGACTTTCTCCGGCCCCCACCCAAATTTTGCACCTTATGCATCGCCAAAAGGTGGTTCCCATGGGTGTGCAGTAACCCGGCGTGGTTAACGTAGACACGCGAGAGGTACCAGAAGATAACCGGGAGCTCTCCTGGGGAGTAGAGCTGCTGGGGGAAGCCGAGGGACAGGTGGCGCGTCATGATTCGACAGATCTGCTGCTCGGTCCAGCAGGTGAAGACGTTGTCGAGCCACGCGTCGGGAGGATGGTCGGGGCCAAGCGCTCCTTGCTGCACAACAGAGTCGATATTTGGGTTGAGAAAACTGAATCACAACAACTGGGAGCTCTGCAGCTAGCGAAACCTTTGCAATATTGAATTGTAGGAGTGGGTCAGAGTAGTACAAAGCGGAGATTCTCCTTCCGGATCTTCATGATATCTGATGCACGACCTAGTTCACCTCTCGACGGAGCACAACCAGGGTCGTAAGCCTGACAAGCTTAGAAGCCCAATAAACTCTACGTTTATATCTAAGCGAAGTTTTCAAGAACGGGTCACGATTTGCGCAGCAACAGACAACCTCTAAGCAGGAGCTTAAGCGACCTGGGCCAGGCCCACAATACGAGGTCGAGCGACTGCTCCTTATACCTCCGGTTCGATTCTGCTGAGGATCTTTGATGTATCGCTCATATCCTCAGTCGGATTAGCAGTCCTAACCCGCGCGTCGACATTGTGCTTTGCTCCTATACCAAAGGACCCCAGAGCGGCGCGTAGCTTGCTGCTTACACGCTAATCGTTGCAGGCATATCCTTACGTGCTTATCTTTAAGAAGATGTAGTGACGGGCTTATACTTACCGCCTCCAGCGTTTGTGCCACCCAAGCCCGTATAGCTTCGTTGTGCTGACTCTGAGCTTCCGCCTGCATTAAGCATACGTTCCTGAGAAACGAAATCTATGCCAAACGCTTTGATACTCCATCTTACCAGATTAAAAGGGATAAAACTCAACTAAACGACATACCAAACGCCTTCACACCACAAGACGTTGAGTAAATCAAGCACCGACGAGAAGCTCGAACGACTCGGGAGAGGTCGAAAGGATCGCTCGCAAAGGACAAAACATTCTGAGGAGCCGCGTGTCGCCCCCTGCGAATGGCGGGCAAACTGGCCGTCACCTCTCCCATTCCTTACGCCCAGCCAGCCATACGGCTTCCGCGTCTCCGACTTTTGTCAAGCTAAGAAATCGGTGCTACATTGAGCAAGACAGAAAGACCCTGTTGATCACATACGGGACAAGTCCCGGTTCAAGTATGGCAGCTTCTATAACAAAATTGCAGCCTCACCTCTCGTCGAACTCCTTCCCATTCCGCCAGGCAGCGCGCCAGCTTCCGCCGCTGCCGGCTGTTGTTCACGCACAGGAGCTTCAGCAGCGCTTTCACGGCCTGCACATCGATTGAAAACGTATAAGCCATTGGTGGTAATGTAGCGGTATATTCCTATTGTGTCTACTAGGCACGTCCCTGGTTCGCTCGGGCTTTTTAGCTTCTAAGGGTCTGACATCTGCCCGGTGCTGTGAGGTGAATAGGAGAGGTTTAGTATGCTTCGAAAGAAGCCCCATTTTACGGCCGCAGTAACTCTAGTAGATTATTAAGCAAAGGCAAGCGGCATGCAGGACGGCCGCTTGACAAAAAGAATCATCGAAACCAGAGTCCCCGAGCTTGTAAAGTAGGTGAGAATCGAAATCTCTCTCGAATAACTGTGTTCCTCGATAAGTCTTGTTTGCCTGCAAAGAAGGAAGGGAGTTAAGAATTGAAGATCAGCTTTGGGGCCAATACTCACCCGTGCCGCCTTCACTGCAAACGCGAGCACCCCGGGGTCTTTCCTGATCGCTCCTTGCGGCAAGTTCACCGCATCTAGCACCATTTCCGTGAGGGAGTCTCGCCCCAAAACGAGGAACGCCTCCGGGAACAAGTGCAGGAAGAGGCGTGACCGAGCCAAAATGCGGGGCTGGCGGTCGCTGAAGTCAGCGACGAACTGGATGACGTCAGCGAGGGAGCGGGCGGAGGGCGCGTGCGTGATTTGGGCGAGGTCTTGGAGGAGGCGGTCGTAGTAGTCCATCGTCTGCAGGAAGGAAGGGTTCGGGGGTTTAGTAGATTTCACAAAATGAAAACAAACAAAACAGGATAGCACGTTAAACTACAAATGTAGATACAATTGTCGCTATGAGATTGAAGCGCCTGGAGATGTTGTTTCTTACTCACAGGTACCAGGAATAGGGGTTTTGAAGCTTCAATTTTGGTAGGTTCAAGTACTGGGTAACAACGTCTTGAGAATTGGGAACTGTTCTTTCCCGTTTAAACAACGAGAACGTAAAAGTCCAGCATATGCAGTCTGTGATGCAACGACGGAGTTGATACAGTTTCGAAGATGCAGCAGACCGCTAAGAGGCTGTCGGTCTATCAGATGCACGCACGTGGCAAGGCGAATCGAATTGAGAAAGGAAGACTCTAGAGAACACAGTCGAGTGGCCAGATTTCAAGGGCGAAGGAACGAGGGTAGGAGCACCTGAGAGTCGCCTGTCAAAGCAGGGGCAATCTTCAACTACCACCCTGCCACCCTTTGTGATGTTATCAAAATGAGCCAGAACCCGCTGACCTCAGCCCACGTCAGCATCTTCATCGACCGTGGCGGCGTCGACCCCAGAAGCCGCCTATTCACACTCTCGTCGAACCCGATCGCCGCACGCCCCGAAGCCGTGGATGCCTCTGCCGTTCCCGTGACCCCCTCACGAAGGTCCCTGGTGTGAATAGGCGGCTGTCCAGCAATAATTCCCGCCGCCTCGGAGGGGCTGGGAAGTGGCGCGGACGTCGACCCCCCCTCCCGAAGGTGGATCGTGCACGGCATCCGATCCCGGCTGTGCGGGGTGTCGCTTGGCGCAGCGTACGTAGCTCCAGAAGAAACGCGTCCGCTGCTGCTGGGACCACTTTCTCTGTCGTGCTCGCTTTCTGAAAGCACGCTCGCTTGCAGACTGGCGGCTAGCGCATCCGCACCGTTGCCCCATTCCCGCCCCCCAGGGGCTTCATCCGAGAAAGCGTCGCTTGGCTGGGCCGGCGTCTCGGCCCCTCGCCTTCCTTCTAAACTCCCACTTTCCTCTCGGGTGTCGGCCATTCCCCCGGTGGTTCGATCACCCCTTCTTGTGCTTTCCTGACTTCGGACACTCCCGCTTGGCACGTACTTATCGGCGCTTGCAGCCTCCGGTTGCTTCGTGCCTCTTCCAGAGACACCGGCTCCCGTCTCCGATGAAACGGGCGCTCCCTCGACCGATTTGCGCGGTCCTTTGGGTGTTCTCTCCTTCCCAGTCGCTTTCCGTTCCCTGGACTTACCCGCCCCTTCTGCACCCCGAGAACTTCGTGCTGGTGTCGCCCCTTCTTTTGAACCAGCGAAGGACCCCTTTCCAGACGCTTCCGCTGACGTCCCTGATCCGGCCGCTGACGTCCCCGTGTCAGACGCTCCCTCTGACGTCACCGCTCGAGGCGCTTCCTGTGGGACCCCCCCTCCGGCCGTGCCCGCTGACGTCACCCGTTCCAATGCCCGCGCCAGCTGCGGGCTCGAGATGCGGATGATCGCGAGCTCCTTGGCGGCCGTCGCGATCGCCTGCTGCGCGCCGAGCGTGCCCTTCTCGTGCGTCGGCCCCTTGTCGAGGTGCGTCAGCGCCTGGTGCAGGGCGCGCCGGAAGCGGAGGCGCGCGAGCAGCGCCGCGCAGAACGGTTCTTCCAGCAGGGGGTCGGCTTGGAGGGGGGCCGGAGCTGCAAGAGTAGGGATCCCGTGAGTATGTACGGAACAGAAGACCGAAGAGTAACTGACTCCTAAAAAGGAGGTGTCTCGCTCCACAAATCTGGATACTTTAGCCGCGTGAAAGGAATACGGGGTGGAAACCTCCTCGAGAAGTAGATTGGCCACTCTCGTCGAGTCGACAGTCCCGTCCAATATGCGCAACAAGCTTTTCAACACTCAGTCTCTACTTCAAAGAGATCGGAGTTTCTGTGGTCAAGTCATAGACCACTACTCTTCCTCGCAAGACGCTGCGCACGACTCTGACCATCACTTTTCATCTCAGAGGAGCGAGGCCGAGACAGCCAGACTGGAAACACAGCAAAAGTCAGACCAACTTTTTCAAAGCGAAGAGATAGCCCAACCGAGATCCAATCTGATCCAACATGTTCACTTGCCTTCCGGCGACGCCCCAGCCGCGCCTGCTCTTGCCGCTTTCAGCTGCTTGGCAAGGGTCTCCTCAACTGCGGCTAGCAGCGTCATGCAGCGGCCGTCCTCTTCTAGCTCCAGGGGGAAGCCGAACGTCGCCCCGATAAAGTCCTCGTTCTCCTGAAGAGGAATTTCCAATCAGTGTCAAGGTCTGAGAAGCTGCGTGGTGATATAAGCCTTTGAGTCGACCGGGAACAGCTCAGGCCTCCAGCCTTTATTATCCGGGTTACGTACACCGAGTTCGATCCATCGTAGCACAGTTTCTCAAAGAAAATACAAAGGTGACCCCGAATCGTCCTCTCTAAGACATCGTGCTGGGACCTGAGAATATATTGAACCAGGCTGCAAGCCGACCAACCAAAGAAACAATGGGGTCGAAAGATGTCGGATGTCTTGCTCCAGCCTCCCGCGACAAAAAGATTTATCGGTTTTCTTGATAGCCTCATTGTCGTTCCAGTCGTATATAGCTTGCAACCACCAAGGCAAGTCTTCCCGACCGTCTGACCGTCAGAAAACCGGCTCCGACGAGCGAAGGGATCGTAACACCAGCTAACCAACGGAAGAATGTTGGCCGGGTACCAGCAGATCTTGAAACGACCACAGAAGGTTTCTCAAGAACGAGCCTATTGAGCCGACAGAACCGTTAATGCACACAGTCCCAACAGGAATCATATCAAACTACCAACATGACTCAATCCTTTTACAAGGTGCCGAATAAATTGACATTCTCACCTCATGGATATCCGCAACCATGACCAGCGTCCGAACCAGGTTGCACGTGCTCCTGACCACCTTGCAGTATGCATGGAGGAGAGGGTTCGAAGCCGTTCTCTCAGGAATGTGGAGGTACAGGCAGGAATACACCGTCTGAGCAAGGGTGTGTCCACTCTGCCAGGTCGCCTGCAATCGTCCAGAAAAAAGTGAGGCTTTTCAAACCGAAAGGGAGTAGGCTTTTGAGATACGTAGGATGTTTGAAGGGGCTCAGATCTCAGAGGGGGTGAAAATTGACATCGTCAAGTTCGACATCCAGAGTTAAGCACCGATAAAAGTCGTCTTTAACGATGTGAAACTCACTTGGGGCCGGACTGTGTTCGCTTGCCTGCTTGCCTGAGCTGTGGACGTCCAGAATCGACAAGGCGTCCAGACGATTCGAAGCGGCATCTCTTTTCAACTTCTGTTCGTCTGGATCACCAGTCTGAGCAAGAGCGCGTTCCCGCTTGCGGGTTGCCAACAGAAATTTCATTTCAACGAAGCTACAGAAGTATAGAAGCATCATGTAAACGCAGTTCCCTCCCAATCCAAGTTCGTTTCAGAAGTTTTGTGCAGTCCGGAACTGTCTGCTGCTCACCTCATACGCTAGTAGTTGATCCATTACATCTAGGAGCTGGGGGACAGTTAGATCCAACGGTGCGGAACCCCCCTCAATCGCCTCCTGCGCGCTTTTGAACCCCTCGGTGCTCATCCCGGCATCCATCTTAGGGTCCATGATCTGTAGGAACATCAAGCAACAACAGGATATACAGGTTGTCAATGGGGTGGTCATGAAGAAGGAAGCGCTGGGGCGTAGTTGACGAGAATGAAAACCACTCACAGACCTGAATTGCAGGGTCTGTTCTTATCAGGTTTGACCATGCCAGTGGCGGTTCAGAGAAGGGGACTCAGCAGAAAATGTCAGTGAAGACCACCAAGCGCTGTGACTGTTGCGTGAGTGCTGAAGTAGTGAGTTTCAGTTCGTTGAACGCAGTAGCAAGACACGCAGCCCTGAGCTCCCTGATCTTGCAGCTTACCTCAATCGCAGCCATTGCCTCGAAGAGGCTGAAGTTCTCCCCATGAATGAGCTCGCCGGGCTCCAAGGCTGCACAGATAGCTGATGTCAGCACGACAAGGTACAGTTGTTTCAGCAACAGAGAAGCATTCAGGATCAGCGTTCCAATCATTTTTGCAATCAAAGCAGGTCAAGAAGCCACCACCACCATCGCCAAAATCAGTGCGCTTGATTGCAAGAGTGGTAGATCAGTCAGGCAGTGCTCGAGGAATATCAAATCATGCCGCTCTCATGTCGAAAAGATCCAGAATCGAAAATGTGGTGTGCCAAAGGCTGACTACCCAGAGGAGCCTCACCAGAGCACGCTTCCGCCAGAAGTCCCTGGCAGTCTGCCCAGACCGTTTTGTCCATAGCTACTGTTCTGTCACTCATGTTGAGACCTCTCTAATCAAACTTTCTTGAGCAGTCCCAACGACAGGACTGCTGTGGACAAGATACAGTATGTGGTTAAAGTAAATCCCTGATTACATTGTAGAGGGCCCCTTGACGGTTCCTTCCAGCTCGCAGGCAGCTAAACTGTCTTGCTGACTGATACAGCTGAGGCTCACGAGTTGCAAAGTCTGCAACTCAGAGGGCTGCCCTCATTTGAGAACACAAGCACCACCATTTGCTCTTGCTGCCCTCCAGGTACAATTTGACATTGTGCGCATTGCCAGGAGGCTTTCCACTGCAAAAAGAAGGCTGGGAGAAGACGGCCTGCCAAAGCAGAAACCCTTCACCTCCTCCCAGTACCGCTCTGCACTACCTAAAGAATAAACCCTTTGAATTTGAACAGGAAGGCCAACCACCAATCTATTACAGCGCCACCTTCAGGATACTACTGTACCTACAGCGCTAGGCCGGGGGTTCCTGTACATAACAATGAACATCCTGTTGCATCATTTTGATGCAACTTACGATTCCGAACATTGAACATTCCCACATGTGCCATGTTTTATGCGCTATCCACCGGGTGTGCACGCGTTCATTAATACGAAGTGACCATCATTTTGATCACCACCGGGGTCGACTTTGCCGCGCGTCTGTTGCCCCCCAGAAAGTCACGGCGCCATGTTACAAACGTGTACAAGTGCGCGCGTGCGCTCCTCCGGAGTATGTTTAATCTTCCGAACCTACTTGACACCAGATCACCGCTCAGGAACAAAGTGCTTCATCAGTGTCAATTTTAGAACTACATGACTTGCTTCCGACCTCCGGATCGAAGTGGTGCATTTGCTCATTGAAGCGCAGTGCACCATTCCAAAGCAAGCATTTGCGGATGAGGGCGCTAGGGTGGCTTGCAACTTAAGCCTGTCAACGTGTCAGATTGGGGCGCAATCTAGGCAGGGCGGATGCCCGGGCGCTCGTAACGTAGGGGTGCCGCTAATTAAGCGCATGAAAGAAGATCAAAGGCATACCCCGCCTTTTAAAACCTGCTGAGAAGTCGTAGGGCAGAAAGCAGACACGATGAATCTCTTTCGGTTAGCGGGTGACATGAGTCATCTCTTCAGCATTGTACTGATCTTGCTGAAGATCTACACCAGCAAATCGTGTGCTGGTAAGATATGATTGGTTTCTACACCGTGATACCGACCAGCGTCTGCAAAGACAGTGCATTTCTCCCAATCAAGCAGGTCAAATCGACAGTCTGCCACGTACCTTGAGGAAAATGAGCTGGCAACCAGCATCAAACTTCGATACCCTTTTGCCACTTAAGTCTTAAGGAAAACAAGGTTCCACATCTGGAGTTCTGATTCGTTTTGCAAGGATGCCCTGGCCAAAGTTTTGTCTTAGGGCTGCTGCTTGCATATGCTTCAACGAGAGCATGTTGTGTCAAGTGCGGCATTTAAGCGAGACGATGGAGGGATTGTGTGTGATTGCCGCTCCCGTCTGCTTCGTAAAGTTTTGCATTGTGTTTGAATCTGATACTCTCTACTTTGCTGATCAGGTCCAATTTCTGATCTTGCTGAAAACCGACGAAGTTTGAAGACACCTTCCCTGATGCACAGTTGGCGGTCCGTTGCTCTGACTATTTCAACTTCTACAGCAACTCTTTTTCCCAAACCCTAATTTGGCCCCTAAGGAAGGCTTGCTTCCTCCTCCATTCCTTCTTTCGGAACAGGAGCTCTTGGGGTTATCTGAACTCTTCAGGGCTGTTGTATTTGTTTCATTTCAAGATGTGGCAGCCATTCCCTGCTGATTGATGTTGTAGGTGGGACACTCCTATTTTTCACGAAAGGCCGGTCAAGTTGGAAATTGGTGCCTGAAGGACCTGGAGGGATGTGTTCCCCACCTTCTGACAAGTGGAGTTCAAAACTTACACGTTAGAGTCAAAAGTCTGAGTCTGCTCTTATGCCCTGCGGCTGTGTTTCTACATTTATGTACAACACAAAGCGAGGTGACGATCTGCCTCTTCTCGTGTTCCAGGTCTGTCCATGAAAACGCAGGAGCTGTACACCTTAGTCTTTGTCACCCGCTACCTCGACCTCTTCTACAGCTATGTGTCCCTGTACAACACTGTGATGAAACTCATCTTTCTGGCGAGCTCGTTTGGCATCCTCTGGTACATGCGGTACCACAAGCAAGTCAAGCAGACCTACGACAGGGAGCAGGACACCTTCCGGCACTACATTCTCGTCGTCCCTTGTGCAGTACTTGCGCTGATTGTGAACAACGAGCTGTCGGTCACTGAGGTGAGGACCGCCATCCCTCGACCCCAGGGTGCCGGAAGATCCATCGCAGTCTGAGTCGGTCCTTGCAAGCTTTCAGTGTCCCCAGCCTGATAATTCTGGCCTTCTACATCATTGAACAGACTCATCGCCAACGTGGCGGGGAAGGAGCTTATATCTCCTGAATGCAACCTGGTGCACTTGCTTGGAGTACTCAACAGTCGCAAACAGGGCATTGAAACCAGCTCAAAGGCTTCCCATACAGGACTTGTCGGTGCTCTTCATTCCTTTGGTACTCTTCATTCCTGCACTTGAGTACGAGGAGCAAAGAAGATTCCCTTATTCTAAAGCCCTTACTGTCACCCAGGTTCTCTGGACTTTCTCCATTTACCTGGAAGCTGTGGCGATTCTCCCTCAGTTGGTGCTCCTGCAAAGGACGAAGAACGTGGACAACCTGACAGGCCAGTACATCTTCTTCCTTGGGTAAGCCGTCTTGTGCATCACACTGCTTTTCTGCTGTTCTCCTGCCATCCAATACCATGTATGGTGCAAGATATGGTCCTGAGCCTTCCTGTTTATTGTAGCTGCAATTCTCAACAGGGAGACAAGGCATTCAAGTCTTCCTGGGTTGGGAACCAACTTCTTCCATGAATCATTTTGCGATTCGAAGCTCTTGTCTTGATGGCTTTCAGTTGACCCGTGCTTGGCTCCTGGCAGTGCATACCGGGCTCTGTACATTCTGAACTGGATCTATCGGTACTGGACGGAGCCCAAGTATCGGCAATATCTAGGTAAGTCCTTTTATGCTCTCCTTTGCAGCACCATGATGTAAATTCGCTTCATGATGGCAGTCTGTGTCCTTCACTCTCTTGGGGGTTATCCATGCTTTCGTCTTGTAACAAGTGCTCTTTGAAGCTTACGGAAGGGTCTGGAACTACAGTCGACAAAAGTCCTTCCGTCCATATCGTGAAGCAAACAACTGCTCGTTTTCCAAAACCTTTGGTGCACTGACGCCTATTGTAGGAACACTGGTTGTTCAACTCTGTAGCCTTGAGGCGTATGGGATCGTGTAAACCTGTGGTCGTGTTCACTTGCGAGCTTCTTCGTTCAATCCGGGAAACTTGCAAAATTGTGCTACGACTCTCATTTGTCTCTCTCTTGTTGGCTCGAGCAGTATGGGCAGCGGGACTGGTTCAAACGGGTCTGTATGCGGACTTCTTCTATTACTACTTGAAAAGGTGAGTTTTATAGAAAGGTTGTTCTTCGTGTCTTGGCCTTCATGCGTGAAGCTGTTGTGATCCAATTCAATCGAGCGTTATCAGCAAAAGTTGACGAGCTTCTCCACAGTTCGAGGGGAATGTCACCAATCCCGTGAAAGGGGTTGTTGGTCCTGATATGCAGCAAGTGTACTGACACGGCTTTCTCTCTTGTAGTTGGCAAGCTGGTGAAAAGTTGCGGCTTCCGGAATAGTTCGAGAGATTTACTTGCTTCTACTTTCGAAGCCACTGTCCAGACATTCTTACGAATACTCATCTGGCATGCCATCAAAACGTCCTTGACGAATGAGTGCACCACTTGCAAATGGGAAGACCCTCGTGGATAACAAGCTTTGTTCGGTGTATCATGGTCAAACACAAAGACAAGCTCGATTGGTGAGAAGAGCACATGAATACAACAGAACGGAGCTTTTGTAAGTTACATGTTTGGCATCGCATCCAAACTAACAGGGTGAGTCGCATGACCACTTTAATGTGATCGCATCTCCACATCAAATGAGATTGTCAGTCAAACGAACTTGGCACATGTATGCGTTGTAAATCAATCCGCTACACATCACATATGCCGTGTACTTCGAAAGCATCATCATTCTAGAGCATCAAATATCTTCTTTAAGGAAATTGTCGCTGCGGTCCGTATACGACTTAAATCGCTGAGAATCATTCTCGCAGTCGAAGGAAAATAGTTGCGACGTTCAGGATTGCATTGCAGGGGATCGGACGGTACAAATTGCAGAGACGGCAGAAACGCCTGACGCAAAGTCACGTGAGTGGTCGTCACTTTGCGCGCTAGCACTACAATAGGACTGGGCTAGTACTAGCAAACCGAGGGTGCGTTGAGTAATCTGGCGCTGCGCGCGACGAAAACCTCTGTCTGCAGGCGTCAGATACAAATATCCGAATCGAACGGCCCGCATGTATTAAAACTTTCCGTGCAACCGCCGCGTCGACAGCTGCAGTTGCTTCGAAGTTGTTGAACTTCGGCAGGCTCACACTCCACCAGCAGATCTAGCGGAAAATATATTGAAGTTACCGTACCTAGTTGTTTCACTGTCATACCCTTTTAAGAAATTATCCGCAATATTACGTCCAACTATTAGGTAAACCTTGGCCTTCTTAGCTCTTATAACGAGTAGCGGCCGCTTATAATTGGAATGAAGGGATGTGCCACGGAGCTATCAAGTAAATGCTAGCTAATATGCAGGGTAAGCTTTGTCAGCACGTCAATCTCATGGCATTCGAAAATCTGGAATTTCGATTTAAAGCGGAGTGCTTACAGGCACTGCTAACTGACTGCCTTATGGCCAGCTGGGAGACGCTAGTCGTTCGCTTATCGCCCGCGGAGGACATTGTCACATTGGCCGCCAGGCCAATGTTCCACGCCCCTCAATTTGGGGGTCGTGTCCTGGCGGCCTATAGGGTTCCAATTTCCGCACCCTTAATTGAGGTTTCACCTGCGGAGCCGTCGTGTTGAAGGCCCTACGCAGTCGTGGGGCCTGCCGGCCGGGCACAGATTACCTTCGAATGAAGTTACATTTAACCCTTTAACAGCGGGGTAAAACCCGTCAAGGTCGCCGTACTTGATTATTATCGATAATCGCAAAATTCAAAATTACCGTTCGATCGGCGAGACTCTTTCGATCGGACGG
>DF236980.1:93697-162889 GCA_000708835.1 Klebsormidium nitens | reverse complement strand
GTATGTTGTTGCGAAAGGCAACAAAAGGCAACAGCCGCTGTTAAAGGGTTAATTATCCTGGTTATACCTCAGATGATGGTCTCTTTTCAAATACGCCGCAGCCAGTAGGGCCATAGCCTTAATAGGCTTCTCATGGCATATAAGTACATCCTGGATGTTCTCTTCTCATGGCATAAGTACATCCTGGATCGACCAGGCTAGATTTCTATCACGTGAAAGCAAATCGGACGACAAACCAAGAGGGGTTATTACGATCGACGGTCGGCTGTGCGTCAGTGCGTACAAAGATTTGCAGGGTGGCGCAGTTGCCAGTGCCCCTGGTGACGGTCACCAGGAGCATTAATTGCCATTTGGCAGGCAGCATTGCATGAGCAGATCAATCACTGCTTCTTTCAAGCACAACGGACTTCGCCACTGCCAAAAGGTGGTGGAGGACTGCTTATTAGTGCACGAATCGTGCTGAAACCTTCCACCACTCGTTCCACCATCAGCATTTCTAGTCAATCATGAGGACTCAAGCGATGAGAGCCGCCTGGCGCTCTGCGCTAACAAGGATGGGCCGTCCGAATGCAGGTGCGCTTGAACAATGTTTGCACCCGCGACGAATGCAGCGCTGGCTGAAAGGATGCATCAATCAGGAGTGGGGCATGTATTTCCAGGATTTGAATGGATGAGTTGCACGGTTAGCAATCAACATAGAAGTCTGCTAGGTTCGAACAGTAGGTTGTGATATGATATCTTGATATTTCAACAATCTCATATGCAGATTTGGTTGGCGACTGCAGGCAGAAGCGTTGCATGTGGTGCGCTCAGCCAGGGCCCCGCAGTAAGGGCAGTGGTGCATCAAGCATGCAATGGCTCACAAGGAGCGCGCCGGGGGAACTGGTTGGCGGCAACAGCAGCAGTTGCAGGTGCGCCCAACGCAACCACTCCGAATGTGCACTCATCAGCGCACAAGCTCCGCTTGGATTGGATGATGTTGGCCAGTGCGGCCGCCCAGCGAGTGGTGCCACTGATGCAACCTGTGGCCAGAGCCTTTGGCTTGTGTAGTATCAAAGTATGCACTTTAGTGTCCATCTCATCCCGGCAAAGTGAACAGTACTCTGAAGCGGAAGTGTTCTCAATGCAGCTTTTGTGGGCAGTGGTACAGTGAGCGCAGAGGAGGTGAGGACCACTTTACTTTATCTGCTTTGAAGTAGCAAGGCCTGGATCTGTCTTCCTTCTTGTGATCAACGACCTGAAGAGCAGACTGAATCAAACATCCTTGGAGATTCTTTGCAGCTTCTATCAACTCTCTCTTTACGCCGATTGTTGCATGAGTCAATCAATGACGACTAATTTTGATGGTTCTACAGGCTGAAAGGACCTTCATTGCAATCAAGCCTGATGGAGTGCAGAGGGGACTGGTGAGTCCACCAGTTATGGCAGTATGCTGACACCCAGTCAATCGGTTCACCGATCCACTAGACTTAGTGATTGAGGATCTTAGTACGTTCTGATCAACGTTTTGCACCAGATTGGTTCTCTAGTTTTGTTAGTTCGTCCAGTTTGTTGCTGACACGCAGAAGCCAGAGAAACGAAAATTTGCAGTGAATGGAAGCCAAGAAAACTCTTTCCAGTGTGCATTCCATTGTGCACCTATACTTCCTCCACGGCTGTCCAATCACGGCACTTCATCGGTCTCTGTTGCAGATCGCTGACATCATCGCCCGCTTTGAGAGGAAAGGCTACAAGCTGGTGGCAGTCAAGATCCTCGTCCCCACAAAGGAGTTTGCTGGAAAGCACTACGCAGAGCATGAGGGGCGCCCCTTCTTCGAGGGCCTTACCGATTTCCTCAGCTCGGGGCCGGTCCTTGCAATGGTGAGATTTGCGGAGTGCGTGCTTGACGTTTTGTGGCCGCCTCTCCGAGGGCTGCTCGATCTATCCTGGAATTAGAAAGTGGCATGACATGAGCGTCCAGGTAAACTTCTTTGTAAGAGGACTCCGAGGCTCTTGATCATCTTAACTGTTCATTTGATAGGCATTCCTTCCCGCACACAAACAAAGCCTGCACAATAAAAGGGTTTCAGGGCATGCTTAGGCTGTGACAGAAATCTCAGATTGTTCAGCTCTGCCTTCAGAAATTGGGACAAAGCAAAGTAAACCCGAATTCCCATCTTCATATTTCAGACCAACCTGCCGTAACCTCTCTCCAGCTTTGCTGACAGTATCAGTGTATGTCAAGTTTTCGTGTGAACCACCTCTTTCGTGTCTTAGGTGTGGGAGGGACAGGGCGTTGTCACTTACGGGAGGAAAATGATTGGAGCGACGAAACCGCTGGAATCGGCGCCAGGAACCATCAGGGGAGACTTTGGCATCCAGGTTGGCAGGTATGGCCGCAGTTTGCCTTCCAAAAATCTATCGAATTGGTGCAAAAATCTGAGAGACCAGAAGGCTCTGCGTATGCTCTTCGGGACTGGATCGCCAGTCCCAACTTCGCTAATCAGTTTTCAATGAATTATTCATTTGTCAAGGCTCGAATCATCCCATTCAGCCACTATAATCCTCAGGACTGGATTGCCAACCCCAACTTCGCGGATCAGTTCTCATGAATCATTATATGTGAGGCTCGAGTAATCCTTTTCGACTAGACTTCAAGACGTTGGTATCACTGACTTCAGCTCCTTCATTTTGAGCTGGAGTTCATAACATGAATAAGACGAGGCAGTGTTTATCTTACACATCTGTAAGAAGCCTACAGAGAGTCCTCCCAGGCTGATATGTGAGGAAGAAGTAGTCAGCTCGTCGCCCGCACCGTTACTTTGCAGGAACATCATCCATGGGAGCGACTCGCCAGACAGTGCCAAGAAGGAGATTGGGCTGTGGTTCACGCCCGAAGACCTTGTATCTTACGGATTGGACATCCACAAGTGGGTGTACGAGAAGTAGCTTAAAAACCCTCGTCAGGTCACAAGTCGACACAGTCATGATAGTGGTGCAACTGCCTTCAATTAGAGCGCGTTTGCGATGTTTCGTTTTGATTCGTTTCAAGAGACGCGACTGCCAAGTGCCGAACGAGTTTTCAGAGACAAACCAGCAGTCGCTGGATGTAGACAACTAGATTCCCGGTTTTGTTAAACAGGTCGACGGGAAGCTTGCAAGGTCAAACGTAATAAGCTATGTGGCAACGTCGTACAAAGCATCAACATGGCAGGACTGCAAATGTATCTTGTTCAATGCTGCCCGTCAGATGCATCCATCATCGCCGCAGCCGGGCCGCCGGCTGCAGTCGATCGCATGCACGATTAATGACGCTGAGTCTTAACGAAAATGAGCACATGCGGAGCTGCTAGTAGCCAGCCGCCTATATGTGTCACGGCCATGACGAAGGGTATTGAATCCGCACCATGAGCTATCGCGTGCATGTGCCAGGCCGCCATGGCGCGCGCCGGTACATGCCAGCATGGCTAGCCGTCATGATGAGTGCCACTGCATACGTAACTGAATTCGTCCTAGAGTGCCGACATGACCCACCATCATTGACTTATTTCAAGGGTTCGAACGGCCGCCGTGATTGAACCCGGGCTTTTGCAAGACCGACGCGGTCACCATGATGTATAGGACATTTCATGCATTCCTAGTCCTATGCCATGACAGCGGACTTAAATGCAACGACGCTCAGGTTGCTATTTGACGATCCGGCAGAGACAACGTCACGATCCAGCTCACTCGTCATGAGTTAAGGTTGTAATTTGCGACTCTCCAACGCGCTCGCTCAATCACGACGGTGCTGCTTCTCAACACCCATGTCCCGACACCTTTAAGCTCCAAGTAGTGGATTCTAACCGTCAGGTCGGAACGCTAGCTATGCGGTCTCAATCTGCTTGTAAGTCATCATTACCTTGCGGAATACTGTTTGTACAATGTCTGGGCCCCAGCGCGCAGTCAGGCTCGACAACTCTGAAACCCCGCACAAGCTCCGGCCCGGTTGGCGTCTCCCCAGCCGCTTCTAGAGCGACGGAAGGCGCGCTCGCCCTCCTATGCTTCGCACCCGGGGATTCAAAACTGGGCGGAAGAACATCGTTACCATTCTCGTAACCTTTTCCAGAATTCCTTCGAGACCCGCTGCTCTCAAAGGCTCCCGGAGGCCATCTCACGAGACTGCCGTGACGAGTCTTTCCCGCCGTCTCCTTTTCTAAAGCCCCCGCAGACAATCCTGCGATGCCACGTGGCAACCGGTCAGGCGGCCACCTCGCCGCGCTCTTCCTGACCGCCACCCCAGCCGTCACATCCTCTCTCCTCCGACCTTGTTCCTCGGTAGCCGCAGCTGTCGAGGGGTTTCGAACCGGGGCGACCGTTTCGCAGAAACGATCCGCTTCGAGACGCCCCGAAAGCAGCTCACCGGCCCCAACCCCACGTTCTCGGACGTCCCAATTACCGTCTCCTTGCAGAGACCAGCTTTTCCGCTCTTCCGTTTCCAACCCAAACGGAAAGTCCCCTATCGCTCCAACCTCCTCATTCACACCCGTTGGGGCATCCGGTGGATCACGGATGCTCCTGCCGCTAACCCTTCCGCGTCCGGCAATGCTCAGCGGCTTTGCGATTGTGCGCTTGCCTGCCACACCGTTTCCCAATACATCTACCGCGGCGACGTCAGCTCGCCCTTCATCCTGTGAGCTGCAAGATTCTCGGTCCCATTGGTCACTGCCCTCGTCAGCACTCAATCTCAACTCCCGGAAAGGCGCCAATTTGTCCTCACCCAGAGCCTCATCACACCCGTCCGCTGACTGAAGGTCTGGCTGCCATTCCTCGTGGTGTGAAAAGGCCCCCTCCTGCTCCGCCGCACTCCGCCTTTCCTGGCGACCGGAAGACGGCAGCAGCCGAGCAAACGATTCTATCGCCGGCCACTCTTGACATTCGTTTTCGTCAAGCGAGGCGCTTTGTTTTGGGGGCCTAGCCCACACCGTGCAATAACCCCCCCGGCTGAACTCCACGGCGTCCCTCTGTTCATCACCCAACGTTTGTCGGTCCGAATTTCCGGCAATCCGTCTATTAGACTCTCCGTCAAATTGTCCGTCGGATTGTCGAGAAGTAGCCACATGTACATTGCCGATACTGGCACGTCCCAGCCCTCTCGCGCTGGCCAAACGACAGTCGTCCATTCCAGTCTCTTCCCAGCAGCGGTCACTGGTCTCCTCCCCCGATTCTACCAAGTTTACTTCCCCTGGGGCGCAGACGACGCCTTCCATTCCGTCCTCCATTCCGCTCTCCCGGATCCCCGGATTCCGCCCTCCGTCACAGATCGCCGTCCGCAGATTTCCTGCGGTCTTCCTATGGTCCGCTCCTTCCGCTCCACCCGCCGCTTCATTCCGGTCCCTTCGCGATCCGTCCGCCCACTCTTGGGGAACACCCTCACGTAGCTCGACCTTCTCCTGTACCTGTATTCGTCCCTGGGCCCCTCGACCGTGCTCGGCCTCGACGAATGTTCGGCTGCCACGTGTCCTCCCGTCCCCCCCTGCTGGCAAAACTGTCGTCTTCTGGTCAGTCTGGATTCTGTTTCCATCCAAGTCAAGATGATCGGCCGCCAAGGATGTCTCCCGGTTTCTGAGCCACTCCGTCCCACCATTATCTTCCGGAGGGTCGTTTGTGCCGAGCCAGAAACCCCCCGGGCCGTCGTGTTCAGGCGGGCACCCGCTTTCAGCTGAAACTGCATGCCCTCTCGAAGGGATCCCCTCCGGCGACCACACACTTTCCGCTCCCTCCCAAGGCGACAAACCGCCCACAGACTGCGGCGAAAGCACCGCAAGATTCTTCGCCGTCCGCGCACCCGTCCCTGCCCCTCTCTTTTCGCTCCTAAACCCGGAAGTCTTCCCATTGACGCTCGGTCTCTTATTTTGATCGGCCCGCACGGTGGCGATCTCTCGCACCTTTGTCTCCACATACGAGAACCGCTTCGGACGCTTTTCCCCCAAGACACTCACAAGCGTCCCCGTACTCTTTCGCACCGCCTTTTGCACTCTTACGTTTCCTAGTTTATGCTCGCTGGCTGTTCCGGACTTCCTTTACCTGGGCATACCACCGCTTACTTCCCTCTGGGCTCCACCTGTCGCCTGATAGCTATTCCGGCCCCTATCCCCGGCTTTCGCTTCTTCTCGACGCAGCGTTGCGCCTCTGTTTCCCACTTCGCCTCTCTCCCAAATTGCATCCACTCGCGTAGATCCAGCGGCTTCCGTCCGCCCCACGTTTGATTCCGGGTCCCGTCTCGCCCTCCTT
The DNA here is from genome assembly GCA_000708835.1 of Klebsormidium nitens. Lineage (NCBI taxonomy): Eukaryota > Viridiplantae > Streptophyta > Klebsormidiophyceae > Klebsormidiales > Klebsormidiaceae > Klebsormidium > Klebsormidium nitens. The sequence goes on along the minus strand of DF236980.1, from coordinate 156,637 downwards.
TCTGCACCTCCGCCCCTCTTCGGCCCCTCTATCCTTTCAGCTGTTCCTGCAAGCGTTTCGCTTTCAACAGGCGACACGTCAGCAGCCACGTGCCGTGCTGACACTGGTTGCCCCGAGCGCTCCTTCCGGATCCCGCAAACACTTTTCCGCCCCGGACCGTTTCTCCCGGCCGTTACGTCCCGAGCCTCCGTCACTATCTCGCCACTCACGGACAACCGTTCATTGAAAGGCTCTCTCCTGACGTCCATTCTGCCGGTCACTTCTCGCTCGCAATCAGCAACCATGGCGCTGGGGGATTCCATTTGCGGTGAATCAAGCACCATACAATCTGAACCAGTAGAAATCTCCGGGGCTAACCGCCCCCCCCCCCTGAGTCGTCTTCCCTCTGTCTCTAGATCAGCCCGCTCTTGAAGCTCAGCACACCCAGCCAGACCATCATCGTCACCCGCAATCTCCCGCAGACCGCCTGCTGACGTCAGCGCCGGGCCCTCTTCCGCTGCTGACGTCAGCGCCGACTCCTCACCCTCTGCTGACGCTTTGTCCGTCTTCAGCGTCGTCTCGAATTCGGACGGCCCCCGAGACGTCGCCCTGACACTCTCAGATTCCACCCGAGCAACGCGCGGAGACACGTGTCCACCGTTCAGAGAGCCGGCAACTCTTCGCAAAGCTCCGCCTTTGTCGACGGCTCTCCCTTCGGAGATCAGCCTCTCCGTGACCTTTCCGCTGCCCTTTCCCTGACCCTCAACCCCAATCGCCGTCAATCCTGAGCTCACATTTTCCGAGAACCCTTTCTTGCGAAGTCTGATCCCGCTCTTTCGCGTCCTTTTCTCCCCTTCTTCCAGCGCAGCAAACCGAGACGTTTGCGGTACGCCCCGGGCCGACCGAAGCGCCTGTCCTTCACTGAAGTTGGTCGCCGTCTTGAGCTCTTCCCGACCAGATTCTTCGATAAGTCGAGCTGGGTTGGGCGTGCCCCGACTCGACGTGGGTTTCTGCTGATCAGACTCTGGACTGTCCGGAGCTCGATTGGGCGTCTCCCGAGCAGGATTTGGGGCCTGCCGGCATATCTTCGAACCCTCCCGAGCAGCTGTCAGCGTCCCCCGTCCAAGGCTTGGCGTCTCTTGGCCAGACTCGGGCGTGACCCAGCCAGATGTGAGTTCCTTCCGATCACTTTTTGTTGTTTTTAGCGCTGAATTGGACGTCTTCCGAGCAGGTTTTGGGGGATCCCCCCCGGCTTTCAACTTCCCCGGAGCAGCTCTCGGAGTCGCCCGACCAAGTCTTGGCGTATCCCGGCCAGACTTGGGCGTTCCTTGCCCAAACCTAGGCGTCACCCGACCGCTTCCAAGGAGCGACACTCTGGCCCGCGAGGAGTGCAAGCTGGTCGCCACGCTGAAGCCCCGTGTGCGGGACCCAATGACCAAGTCCCGGACGACCTGCGACTCCCGCGTGTGGCGAATGAGAGCGCGCCACGTGGCGCGCTTGAGCCTGTGCTCTCGCAGCTGATTGGCCCGTTCTTTGAGGTCTCTCCACGCGAAACGCGCCAGCCAGGAGCGTAAGGTGCGGCGCTTCAGGAGAAGGGACGCGTGCTTACGCGCTAGGAGGGAGACGCTGCGCTTGTGTCGCCTGCAAAAGTTGGTTTGCAGAGGAGTCAGACGTGAGGAAGCTTAAAAAGATGAATCGAGGAGAAGCTAGAAAGCGAATTTCTTGAAGAATCTTCGTGAGTTTGAAAATCTGCCACTCACAATGTGCGGCTTAAGAGTCCAGGTGCAGTGAATGAGTCGAATCTGGTGTGGAGGGACTGCAAGGAAACACGTTGAATTGCAGCTCGCCCCATCCAATGATTGTTCAACCGCGGAGACATGCAGGCCTGCAGCTCTGCTAACGTGGCTGTGAAGGCCGGCCCTTCTGTCTCTGCTCTTCGGCTTAGTACCTAAGAACGGGTTCAAAAACTCGGACAAAACGAGGACCTGATTACTGGTCTGAGCAGACAGCACCCACAGGAAGGGTTCGGGGCAGTGTAAAGATCGAATGTTGGAACGGAGTTCGTATACGTGACACGCTAGTCTGTCACACTTCAGCTTTTAAGAGCACTACAGTTTTAAAGGCCAAGGGTTCTGAAGGGTTCTCGTTTCCCCCAGGTACCCGATGTCAGTTTGTCCTTTTCACTGTTCCGTTCCACCGGAAAGGAAGTGTTTGCGGCGTCCTTACATTGAAGGCCTAAGTATTCAGAGCAAAAGGATTACGAGCGAGCAAGACAAGAACAGAAAACCTCAAAAGACCTCGAAACAGAGCGGGGACTTACCTGCTTTCGCTGTAAGCCTTCCAGGCTTCCAACCCCACCTCCTGTAATCTCCGTCCAACCTTCCTTTTCCCCACCTCAACTTTCCGCTCCCTTTCCTTCCTCTCCAACCCCAATTTTTTCCACTCGTTCAACACGCCACCTAATTCCACCCGTTCCCACCTTCTGGTGTGAACAGCCACCCGTTCTTGACTCTCCTCCCTAATCTTTACCCATCCGTTTAACGCCCTTTTCACAGAACTTCTCGCCCGGTACGATTCCGCCCGCGCACGTTTCTCCTCCGTAGCCCGCCTCCAAACCCGCACAAAACCCCGCAGAACTCGCGCCCGGTTGAACTCCCCGACCGTCCGCCCGCCAGCTGCCACCCTGAACCTCGCCAAAACCCTTGCCGTCGCTCCGTCCTTCTTCCGTTCCGCCCACTTCCGCCACGCCCACAGCATTTTCCGCCGGAACAGCTCCTCCTTTTTCTGCGCCCGGTGCTCGTCGACCGGAATCCGCAAAGCCTGGAAGGCCTTGGTCAGCAAACGAGCCCGGTTGTACACGTCAGCGGCGCCCGTTCGCACCGCCTCGGCGCGGTCAGCGGCGCGATGGAGTGTGAACGCGCGCCAGGTGGCGAAGCACACCAGGGCGGCCTGGAACTCCGAGTGGTGGCTTGGGAAGCGCGCGGCGACAGTCCACCGGGCCTCCGCTGTAAATGCGGGACTCCTGAGTGTCAGTCTGTATGCTCCAGCGTTGTCAAATTTGAGACGACGTCACTAGTCAGTCATTTCCAGAGCGACTGGACAGTCGTTACATGGAAGATGACTTACGGACGCATAGAAGAATTTAAAAAGCGACGCATAGAAGATCATAATAAGCGTCAAAAACTGGGCCGACAGGGAGTCTACGTTGAACAATCTGCAAAAGAGAAGCAATTACCGGCTGAACACAACCGCATTCAGCGTCTGAACACAAAACAAAACGACACCAATTTCAGGTGCCCTCCTATCTGGGAAGAAGGACGATACACATTACATGCGCTCACCCTCTGCAAAGACCCGCCGCAGAAGCACCCGCGCTTTGGCGCGCCACGCCCAGTGCCGCCAAACCCGCCCATAACCCGCCTTTAACCCCCTCCTAACTGCGTTTCTCTTCCTCCCCTTTCTCGCGGCTTCCCCCCGCCACGCTCCAAACGCTGCCTCCAATCGCCTGCGCAGTATCTCAACTTCCACCTCTGCAATCCTTTCCCGCTGCCTGCGCTTATTCACACCCCACTCCCGCCAGCCCCACAGAGCCAGGCTCAGGGACCGGTGTCTCCGGCCCCTCAGGGCGGCCTCTAGTTGCTCCCTGAGGAGCGCAGACTGTCGGGCGCGCTTCTTCCAGAGTTTGAATACTCTCAAAATCACTGCCGCCCGCCAATGCGACTCTGCGGCATTCTTTCGCCGCCGAAGGCTAGACAGCCACCCGCGAAGTATTCTCGTTGCTCTAAGAACCTCTTCAGACGCACGTGCGAAGTCCATTGCACTTCGAGTGCGTTCACACTCATTCTTCCAGGCGAGGAGTGCCCTCTGAGCAACAGAGCGAGCGTGATAGAGCTCACACGCGTCCTCCATTGTGAACACTCCCGTCCGAGGATCTGACGTGTTTGCTGTGATCTCGTTTTCTTGCCGCTGGCTGCTCCGGATTCCCCCGGCTGACGCCGACGCGAAAACAGAGCGAAGCTGACCGTACTCTTGCTTTTCCTTCGGCAGATCTTCAAGTCCGGCCGACTGTTGAGCGGTTCGGATCTCGATTGCAGAATCGATCTTTCGAAGCAGCGCTACGGCCCAGTGAGAAACGCCCGGATCGAGAGGGCCCCTGGGGCTGGAGAGATCGTGGGCTGCCACGTGGCTGAAGGAGACCAATGCCACGTGGCGTGCTTTTTTCGGCGCCCATGAGGGGGACGCGTGGTAGTGGGCAGGGGTGAAAACGCGCTCGCTACCTGCTTCAAAGTGCATAGCGGACGGTCAGAACGGACGTTCCCGTTGAGACTATTAGATCAGGTGAAATCGTTGAGTAAATGCAACATATGCTGAAAACGGCGAGATGCTGTGGTGATTCGTTTGTGGAAGAGACGCTCGCACTAGCTAGAGTTGAGAAGGAACTTTGATCAGCTTCTCAGAGGAGGATACGTACCAGGTATACCCCGAGTTATCGTAGAACCCGATCAATCAGCCTCTGGATGTCCAATTCGACCTTTCAACCGTTTATCAACAAAGCTGAGCTCATGCCGGAGACCTAGGTCGAACCACCGAACACTGGTTTCGCAAACTTCGGATAACAGTTCTTCTACGATTTCCAGATCGTTCCCCAGACGACTCACTTCACTTGAAGCAACGATCCAGAATAATTGAAGCCGTAACACAGCGAACGACTCAAAGGAAAGGCATCAATGTGCTGGCCATGCCTTAACCGCTATGTCGTAAACAAACATCGAACAAAACCTTTGTCGTTTCCAAAACCAAACGACTGAGAGCAGATAGGCTCTCAAGATCTCAAACTGGCCGTCTAGCTGCTCTATACTCCCCGACGATGCCTGGCACCGAGTGCCTCTCTGTGTCTGTTCAATCAGACCCCTCTGCGTTTGCATCTTTCAATCGTCCAATCCCAAAACCATCAATGCACCACCAACAGACAAACCTTCAAAGTGAGGCCCTACAAGAAGAAAGCTCCCCCTTGTCACCATCAGAAGTACAAAAGTTTAGTAGCCAACTCACCCTTGTTCCTCGCTCCAGGGGACATCAATCGCTCCAGCAACGTTCTCCTCTTGCCGGCTTCACCTTGCCATCCCCAAAAGCACAGCCTTAGATGCCGCCTCTCCTTCCACTCGCGCGCCCTCTCAACCGCGTCCCTCATCCAAACCTTCTTCTTTTGCCAAGCTCTCCATCCCCTCAATCCGTTTCTCAGCACTCTGCGTCTCAATTTCTCCATCGCAGCCTCTTGCGTCGCCCAAAGAATGATCCGTCTTCTCGAGTAGGCCATCCATCGTCTGAGGAAGCGTTCCAGAGTGCGACGCCGACAGAAGGAGAGGGCAGTGGCACGGGGGCGGGCAGTGCCGGTGTGTTTGGTGCGGCGGCGCAGTACGTTGCGCCAGAGGGCCCAGAAGCAGGGGCGGAGGAGGGGCTCTGCGAAGTGAGGGAGCCGACGCTCTTACTCTTTCTTAATTCTTGTAGTTACTCAGAATCTCCTTGTTTTCTGTTCTTCACAATGCGATTGATAGATAGCTGGTTGCCTCCAGCCCCAGGCCTCCTGTGTTGACACCACTTTGCCAAAGGGCCCAGAAGGAGGGATGGAGGAGGGGCTGTGTACAGAGGGAAGGAGAATTTCTATGTTGGATTGGCATCTCCATATCACAGCCCTTTCCAAAAGACCTACTGGCTTTAATCTGAAAGTAGTCGAAGTTAGTTCTCGGCTACAGGATTTTCAAACTTGGTTGACCTACTCTAAGCTTCCAGTGTTCTGATCCGGTAGCTTGCTGAAAAAGCGCTATAATCACATTCTGACCCGTCCACAGATATCGAAAAGTACTAGACAGGTGGCTACATCAAGGTCTAGGCCTCCTGTTTTCACACCACCTTGCCATCAGACACAATATCCCCGCGCCCAGCACTCTTCTTCCCAGCTGAAGCCCTCTCCAAACTCAACACCACTTTGTACTTGCCGAAACCTCCTTCCTGTTCCAACCACCTTCCTATCAAAACGGGAAGTATACGAACCGGTTGCGAGGGCAATCCTAAGCTTCCTTACCCTTCTGCCTCCACAGCGCCTCCTCCGCCAGCGCCCGCTGAGCTTGCGCCACTTGGCGAGCTCCAAACAGCGCTGCCAGGGCCCATTTACACCGCATCTTCCGCAACAGTTCACTCCCTACCTGGCAGTCAAACTGCAGCCCAGCCACCACCTTCTGCAAGGCCTGGTCACCTGCCAGCCCGCCATGTGGCGCCACGCTATTGGCTGCATTCTGCGAGCGCAGCCTGCTGTATGAGACCCACCCCTGGTGTTCTTTCTGACGCCTTTTGGAGGCCCTGCGACGCAGTGCTAGCATAGTGTCGTTGAGGAGTGCCTCTCGCTGGGCGCACTGTTGCTGTAGTGTGAATACTCTCTTGTGGAGCTGCTGAATGACACTGCTGACTGTGTCCTGCAGGGAGGCCACTTGCGAAGCCCCATCCTGTAGGAATGCAAGCCTGCAGTAACGTGAGTCTGCAAAAGGAGAGAAGCTTCGCGGTTCCTCCCACAGACTTCCATGCCTCTCAGCTGCCATTTATTCTTGAAGTGTCCTAGAAAACGTTGAAAGTCACATTAGTCCAGCATCTACTCATTGAGGGAATTCAATGCATCAGCTAATGCAGCAAATGGCTCTGTTTTTCAGCTACTTGATCCCTTAGCTCGAGCTCTGAACTGCGGTCCGCGAGGAGCTTCATAACGCGGGACACGGTGTGCATAATCCCAAATCTGTTCGTCCCTCAGCAGCTCAAAATGTGAGGCCCCTAGAAGTTGAGCTCATTACCTATGTATTTCTCCAGAAGGTGAGTGAACGAATAACTGCAGCTGCAGGCTGTAAGATCTTAGCCTGAAGTGTGCTCCTCCTAGAGACGCCATGCCAGCGCCTCCTATTAGTATCTTCCTGGCCTCCCTCACATCCGATTCCTGACTCACATCCTGCGCCAGGCGCCATTCGACGGCTGCATCCGGATCTCTTGACAAAGGAGGTGGCGTTTTAGGGTTCCGGCCGGAATCGTACCGGTACGTCAAACCCTGTGTTTTAGTGACGTCACTAATCATGGTTGATGACGTCCACGTATCTTCTGAATCACCCTGGACGCTTGTCGCCGCGACATGCACATTTTGACGCCCCCCGGGCCTTCCCTTTTCGACTTTTAAGTTTTGATACCATTGCCAATACTTAGATGCCGGGTGGTAGATACAATTCTAGTGGCGACCTGGACCTCGTTCATGTTCAGGAGTCCATGACCACGTGGTAAAATGGGAGCTCCTCATTGGTCCAGTGAATCTCGAAGACTGCCCCTTTAGAGTTTAGACCCTAGGTGTTCATAAATCTCCTGCAATGCAATGCGCCACTGTCCACACCACAGATCCTTCGTTCACAAGTTCTGCCTCCACAGCAGAGGAGAATCAGGAGACTTCTTACGTTAGGAAGATAGCCGACAGGAAAACGACTCTGAAGACACCATTTCAAGTGCCGTGTGGAACGAGTGGTGGGAGCTGAATAAGACAGAGTACAGTAGGACAGTTGAGGGAACTTGGAGCTGGCTCAAGCGGTGGACTAGGGTTCTTCCAATCTGTAATGATCACTGTAGAAAGGGACGATGCTTGTTATTTCTGAGTAGCTACCGAGATTGACGTCATCAGTGCTTCCAATTGTTTGGTTGGGAGTTGAGTATCTGGGAATGAGGTGGAAAAGGAAGAACAGTGAGCTGGCCTAAGGCACGGGATTGTGCGGGCCATAGGGGGCGCAATTGCGATGCATCTTTCTGCAAGTTTCCTATTGTGTGCCCTCTTTGCAGCTGGACTGGTTGCAGGGCAAGGTAAGAATACTTTGTAGATGAGCAATGCCGATGCAGATCAATCTGACACCAAGTAGAACACAAGGCGCTATCTTGATGGCGTGCGGGTAACTGTAAGCATATGACCATTTTTGAGCTTGTGTGTGAAGAGATGCACCTTGTTATTAGAGAAGGTGGCAGCTTCCTGAGATCTTGTAGATGTTTGCCCTTTCTCTCAACGTTGCAAGATGCGATACTCATAGAAGTAGTTGCCTGCTCCTTTGTGAAACAGGCTGTCAGCCTGCCGCCACTGGCTGGGTGGCAATAAGCCCCTGGAGCATGCCCAGCATTTCCGCTCCAATTAGAAGCTTGGCCCCCGCTAAAGAGAACATGGAGCAATATGGTTCATCTTAGTGAGACTGAATCCCATGACTTGCCAGACACTCAACATTTGAAGGATTCAGCAACAAGCAACATAATATGGTGGCGCTTCTGAATTGCAGTTGAGCGTGTGTGTCAGGGTGTGTCTGATGAGTCTTCGCTGCAGACGGCGCTAGCGGCGGCAACGTCAGGGTCTGTCGTCACAATCTGTAGGTGAGGCCTCAAGCTGTAGCTTGGATTGCCACCACCAAGACCAGGTTACCTCATATAAGTTGAGCACGAGATCTCCCTAGCCTTTTGCCGGAGCTTGAGGGCTCGAGCTTGTAAACCTGTAAAACTAGAGGCGGACTTAAATGTCCGATCCTGATCAAAAATGTTGGCAAGGGATCCCCATTGCACGGCCATGATGTCGCAGACTATAACCGGAGGTGGATAAGAAACCTTTCTGATGCGGCTCTGAACTTCCTGTGACTAGCCTTCCTCAAAGAGCCTGTGGACAGGAAACAAGGACTCCTGTTGCTGGGTTCAGCCCCCGCTTTGGGTACCACCTCTTTCAGTGACCATTTTGATGCATCAAAAGCACGATATCTGGTGGTCAATTGTTGGGTTGATAGCCAAGACGGGGTTGGATTTGGCGAACGATTCGTATTCTGCATCCTTGGGCTCTGTCAAGTTTTGATGTACTGTACTAACAGAGCCCACTCAGGATCCCAGTCAGGAGAGCACTGCTCTAATAGAATGTTTTCTGGCGCCTGATGCCTGCAGCAATGTCAACCTCACCGCCACGCTCGTCGTGAAGGCGCCACTTACAGTGCAGGGCAACTGCAGCGCCCCAGGATGCAAGATCTCGGCGGCCCTGCCTAGGACTGTGAGCGCCACTGTCCAGCTCGTTCTTGCTAGAGAAACAACATTCATGGCCCCATGGGCCATCGAATGAAAATGTCACTTCTTCAGTCTGTCGACAAGCACCAGCGCATTCTGGAACCACTCTGTGGTGGTGGTTTGTTTGGCAGAAGGGCTAGATTGAACCATCGCTTCGCTCTTACTCGCCACCAATCGAATCTGGCGCGAGCAGAGATTGCGCAGGCATTTAGACCTTGGTCCAACCCTTTGCAGGTCAACCAGATGTTTAGCGTGGCGCCGTCTACGGGGCCTGTGTTTTTCAGAAACCTGCAGCTGGATTCTGGAGTGGTAAGCACCCCTCCGACTCTGCGGTGTCTGGCAACGCACGGTTGAAATTCCGTGCGTTTCGTTCCAGGAGCAGTGCCGTTGAAACGTTGAAGTCGTCATGTTTGGCCTTGGCCGAGTGTGTCGTATCCTGACGCCCTTCCTTGATGTTGCTAGCGCACAAGTATGCGTGGCTGCACTTCAAAAGAGAAACAAAAGGATGAGCAGAATGTTGACTCGAAGGTTGACTTGCTTGTCTCCATTCAGTGCCGAAACAAAACATTATTTGTTACGGTTGTCGCCCTTCATTTCTTGAGGGCGTGGCTTATCTACACCTGCTGTTCATGTCCAGGCACTGTCCAGTCAGACTGGGACCCTCCTCACGGGAGGGGCTGTGCTGCTGAGCACCAACTCCGTAACCACCTTTGTCAACGTGCTCTTCACCAACAATGCTGCCGATGAAGGTATGCTCGCATCGTAGATTTCTTAGAAACTCGTAGTCGAAACTGAGTTCTGTTTCTTCACACCTGTAGCTTCACACCTGTTTCACGGAGGGTGCTTACAAACAAGATATTTTTGCAACTACGGCCTTGGGAAAGATTGAGGGTCTGAGAGGTCAACTCTATCATCTTGTCTGCTTGCCACGTCGACTATCTTTCCTCCCGCAACCTCGACATCAACCACTCAAGCTCTCATAAAAGCTAAACGCTTCCCTTAAACCACAGATCCGGAGACCCTAAGCAGCCAAAGAATCTTCTTTCTGTTTGCTGCAGGCGGCGCCGTCTTCTCCAATGGCGCGAACGCCACGTTCGTCGGATGTACCTTCACTGGCAACACCGCGACGGCCAGCGGGGGTGCTTTCCAGGCGGCCGGGGGCTCTGCTTCGATCCTCAGCTCCAGTTTCTTTGCAAACAGTGCGCCTCTTGGGGGCGCAGTTTACCTGCAACAAACAGCTGCTCCGGCGGTTGTGAGGGGGAGCCTGTTTGTGGGGAACAGAGCGACGGTGCAGCAGGGGGGGGCGATCTTTGTTGGGGTGCGGACAGTGAATGCGTCGATCGGGGGCAACACATTTGCCGGAAATACGGCCACAGTGAGTCGCGAAACCTGAGTACGAAAGGGTCAGAAAACAAGCGACAGAACAACGACTTCTTTTTCTACGGGACTGTCAAGAGTGCAAGAGTTGGCAAGTTACAATCGACTGCTCCTCGGAAAACGGTGCCAGCTTACGTAAACAGAGCAGGCCCTTGTCGCGAGAAGCAAAGAGAGGCGAGCCTGGGAAGCAAGCTGGTGCAACTCCTACCCCTGGCAAGCACGGGCGGAGGACTTTGCCTGAGACACACAAAAAGCTGAAGTGATGGATGACTGACACTGAGGTGGCCAATCTGATGGCTTGTTTGTCCAAATTTCACCCGTCCAAGAGCTTCGAAACACTGGACAACACGATAAGCCTTGCTTGATATCCCAAGTTCCCCTTGTCAAAGTTGCGCGGAACTCTTGTAAAAGCACGGGGTCCACTCGGGGCCTTGTTCTCAACGTTTCCCCTCTTTTCCTCCCAGGTCAGCGGCGGCGCTGTGCACGACGACGGGGCCTCTCAGAGTGGCGCGGTTGTGAGCACCGCGTTCACTGTTCTCAGCGGCAACGCTTTCAGTCAAAACACCGCTCCCCAGGGGGGCGCTGTCTCGAACAGCGTCGCGCAGACCAGTTTCTGTAGCCCGGAGCTTTTTGTGAACAACAGCGCCACTACGGGAACGAGCTTGTTTGCGGCGGGGTCTACAAACAGCGAGGCGACGCGCTTCTGTCCGGTCGCACCGACGGACCTGGCGTTCATCTCGGACGTGGGGGGAGTCTTTGCGACAGGTGAGAGACTCTATCGAATGTCCAGGCATGTGCGTGCCTTTTGATTCAAACTTCATGTGATTCATTGGCTCCTTTTCGGCCTGTGGTATATGCCAGCATCCGATCGACGAAGCAACTCACTCAAAAGCAAGCCTTGAAAGACCCCAATTAGAGTTTGGGCCAGCATAAGTACCGGAGCTCCCGAGCATCTTGCCGGTAAGAGCATTCACCAGTGACCAACAGAGAAGGCCTGCCTCTTACTGATCAGAAAGTATCCTTAACAAAGAACAAAAAGCAAAGCAAACACTGGAAGATCGAAACCAAAAGCAAGCAAAACAAAAAAAGCACAATTTGCACTCTGTGTCGTCTGTTTCTGCAGACTGCGCGTACTGCAACTGCGGCCCCAACAACCCGTGCGACGCAAACGCGGTCTGCACCCCAGGGTCCCGGACCGCCAACCTGACGTGCGCCTGCCGCAACGGGTTCAGTGGGAACGGTTACGTGTGCCTGGGGGCCAGCAATTCGAGCCTGCTGTTAGGGAACACTGGCGCGTCTACGAGCCTGGCAGCGCTTGCAAGCCTGACAGCCGGTGAGCTTTGTCGGACGGTAGTGGGTGGCGTCTGTTAAGAACAGTCTGTCTGATTGTTGACCGACATACCGGTAACTTCTTGAAGCTCAATGATTGCGAGAGAATCAAGGCATTCGCAGTCTTTCGTCTATAAGTGCGTACATTTCTCGTGGCTTGGCTACCCTGTTTGCGCTTTAAGGATGGTTCGACACCCCAATGGAGCAGTCTGTCTTGAAGCTTCTCAGCTTGTCTTCTGTCCTTGACCTGAGCCTAAATACGGCCATCCTTAACGCTTCTGAGATCTTTTCGAGCACGTCAATCAGCGTCTTGTCACCTTCGGCCTGGCCTGTCTGCCTTGGCGAGTCGCCACTGAAATAATGCCGTTTCTCTCAAGTTCTTACCTTTCAACCGCCCCGCTTCTTAAGTTCTGAGCCCAGCTCATCTCACCTCTTTACCCCTCCAATTTGCAGTTTCGAGCCCGGCAGCCGGAGCGCCCGCGCCAGGCCCTGCCACCATCCTAGTTGCGCCGGGTCCGGCCCCTTCCCCTGTCTCCCGAAACAGCACTCTTACAAACACCACAGCGGGTAACGTAACGAGTCTCGCAAACGGAACCGCTCTGAACGGAACGGTCCCCTTGAACGGAACGGGCACTCTGAACGGAACAGCCATCAACGGAACGGTTCCGTTGCCTCTCAACGTGACCGTACCGGCCCCCGCCCCGTCTGCCAACCGGACCAACGTAACGGCCGCGGGCCCGAACGCTGCGAACGTTACGCTGCCCCTCCCGGTCAACGCAACTGCAAACGTCACCGGTCCCGTCTCGGCCCCCGCGCCAGGGCCGATCTTCAACGGAACGCTTCCGCTCCCCACAAACGGAACGGTCAATGTAACCTCCCCCCCTCCTCCCCTGCTCGCTCCTCCCCCCCCGCTAGCGACAAACGCATCGTCACCCCCCCCGCTAGCAACAAACGCGTCGTCACCCCCCCCGCCACCCCCCCTCCTCGCGCCGCCACCCCCCCTCGCCACGAACGCATCTTCCCCCCCGCCTCTGAACCCCCCTCCCCCCGCCTTTCCCCCCCCAAGACCAAATGTGACCTTTCCCGTTGCTACAAACGCGACTGCACCCCCTCCAATAGAAACAAATGCGTCGGCCCCGCCTCCGCTTCTTCTTCCACCCCCCCCGCCGCCCAATCCGCCGCCGCCAGGTAAGCAAATAGTAGAACTCTCCTTCCTGTAAGCAAGTAGTGGAGCCCTCCTTCCTGTAAGCAATCAGTAGAAGCCCTCCTACCTAGATATGTTGAAACGGTCACTTGGGCTGTTGTCGATGCTCCACTGCGCAAGCTGCTGTCTTGGCACCAACGCGCTGCAGCCATCGGTTGCAATTTCGTAGGCCTGAGCTTCAAGGTTCTCAACTGGAAGGATGTCCATTTTGACTTGGTCCATCCGTGAAAGCACAGTCGTCATTGGATGTATGTGCCCTGAGCAAAATTGTCTCTCTCCGTAACAGTGACAGCTGAGCTTGAGCTTAGCCTCCGCGCTGCGCTCCTCAGTTCAGAAACCATTCCCATGCTAGTTTTCGTCTCTTACAGGAGCCCCTCCCCCGCCCCTGCCAACTGTTCCTGTCATCGTCACCCCTGACGTCAGGCCACCCCCCCCAATCATTACCACTCTTCCTCCTGCGTTCCCCCCCCCAGAAGTAGCGACCCTCCCTCCTGCGCCACCCCCCCCGGCAGCGACTCCGTCTCCCCCGGCTCCCACTGGTGGCCTGTTGGGCGGCCCAGGTATGGGCTCAATATTAGAGTGCCAATCTGACGTTGGAAGGATGTCTTCTAGATCGATGTCAGTTGCTCGTTGGCTTGCACATGTTGTTCGAAAGCTCCGTAGCAGCTAGTCCCTGCTAAGGTTTTAGTTGACGGAGTGCCTCATCCGAGTTTCATTGGTCGACCAGATTGCTATCTTTAAAGAGCTCTGCTTTCCGCCGCCAAAAGGCCAAGCCAAAAGCCCCTTTTCCTTTGAATTTGAAGGGCACCCAAACTCGACGCATCGATCCAAGAATTGGGGACTTCGGTCCAGGCAAAATCACACCCTTTATGAGCCGTTCTCCTGAACGAAGTCAACAGAACTCTCATATGCTCTTCTTGGCGTTTGTCTGCCAGCCTCGCCCCCTCCCCCCGTCTGCACGTGCCCCACCGGGCAGGCCCCGGGGATCGCGGCAACCGCTCTTGCCTGCAGCTGCAACTACCCGCTCACTGCCAGCTACCGGATGGTCAACAGGAACCTGGCGGACTGGACCACGATCTTTTCGTCGGTGAGTGCAAAGCTGCGGGTTAAGAAGCGCGTTACACCGTTCTCTGGCTGCTCGGAGTAGTTGATTAGCACCACAAATGCTCTTATCTTTTGGCTCCAGCCACTGCTTCGAAGTCTGAGACCTTGACCACGGTTTGCAATACTCGAGCAGGCCTCCTGAAAAATAATTCAGAAGCAGGCAGACTCGACTGAAGTGTTGTTTATCAATTCCCCATCGGCCCCCTCCTCCAGTCGTCTGTGATTAGATACTACCCGTATTTCTTGGCTATGCTTAGAATTAGCGGTTTTCAGCGTGACCTGTTCTGGCTTTCTGCTTTAGTGAAGACACAGCTCCTTCTTCCAACGAGATGTTGCAGCAAACAGGTGATTTGCCCTGGTCTAGTCTCTGTCTGATTCCCCATACCTACTCCTCACATGTGCCCCTCCTGTCCTTTAATTCCTGACAATTGACCTCACGATTTTCTCTTGTCCTATCCTTTATCTGCGGAAATTCAAAAGCCCTTTCCATTCGCTTCGCTTTTTCTTTTGCCCACTCCTTTTGGCCGAACCCTCCGCTCGAACGTCGAAGTTCAGAACGATTAGTTCATGATTGCCTCTTCCCGTGGACATTTACAAACAAATCCGTTTTGCCAAATATTCCGCTCGAGAACTTCAAAGTTCAAAGCTTATCAGAACGATTGTTCCTATGTTTGTCAACTTCTTTAACTGGACGATCAGAAACAAATCCTAAATTTTTCCCGTGCAGTCGTTCTCGAACGACCTCGCGGGTCTCATCGGCGTCCAGCCGTCCCAGATCCTCTACACCAACGTGGCGCAAGGCAGCATCCTGCTTGACACCAACGTCGTCCCGCTCTCTGGGCCCACTCTGGACAACGCGACAGTGTCAAGAATCTCAGGCGTGCTCCAGCAGGGGCAGCCGCTTAACCTGAGCACGGCACAGTATGGAGAGGTGCTTGTGACTAGCGTAGGGCAACCGGCACAGCTGACGAGTGAGTGCACCGCTCCTTGTGCGTCCTTGCATCCAAATTCCTGTCTTTGTTCGGACAGATTTGCAGCCGAGTTTTGCGGCTTTTGTTCGACTCGCTTTTCACTTGAAGGATTGAATGCGCAGATATTGTTCGCTTTTTCAGTCACGGGACTGGATTATTAATTACGAAGAAACTTCACTGAGTCGTCGGTGTTCCACCGTTAGCCCGTGTTTATTCAAAAAGCTTCTGTTGTAGCCAGCGAAAGTCGCGCGCTCACACTCCACTTCATTCCGTGCATCACACTCTCTCTTATCTCGTCTAAGCGGCGGCCAATCCACAAAATTCAAAGAGATATTACCAAGCCAAGATAATATAAGCTTCGACTTACACTGAAAACCCTACCCAAAAAGATACCTCCTCCGCGCCCATACCCACCATAAGCACCAAACTAACCCTACCCGTCCCAGTGCGGTTAAATTATATTATCTCGGCTTGATAATTAATTTTTTTGAGTTCAATGGCCAATCCTTGTCCTCCAGGTGGCACCCCCCCCTCCGGCAGCGGCGTCAGCGTCACCCCCAGCGGACCAACCCCTAGCAACGCCCCCGGAACGACCAACACTTCTTCCGGGGGGGGCGGTTCAAGCATCGGTGTCATTATCGGCGCAGTCGTGGGGGGAGTTGTTGGCCTCGCTCTAGTTCTCGCCGTCATCGCTCTGCTGATACGCCGGAAGAAGCGGAAGCCGCGGTTGCCCCCCCCCATAACGCCGCCGGAGCTTGCGCAGCCCCCGAAGGCGCTGGAGAGGCCGCTAAGTGCGCGAGCGGCGAGTTCCAGGGGGGGGGACAGCCCACTTCCTACCCCAGGTGATTCCGCTTCTGAGTTCTTGTTCCCGGTTAGTTGGAGAAGATCAGGGAACCGTTAGAGGACCCTCTGCTTGGTTCCTTCCAGTGTCCTTTTCCAGGATCTTTCGCCCAAAAGATCCCACGATCCTGCTCAAGGATTTTGCGCCCATTCCAGGGCCTTCGTTTCACGATCCCGCTGGAAATTTTGCACATGACTCCTCGGTCGGATTTCTTCGTCCGCTCTTCTTTCGAAGGGGAAGTTTTTCGAAAGTCTGTTTGCTGTTCAAAGCTTCAAAACAGTCTTTCAGAAGACCCACTTTTGGAGACTTATCAAGAACCCCTGCCAGAAGATCTGTCTTCAATTTGCCACCCCCTCACCTTTTTCCTCCGTGCGCAGGTCGTGAGGACATTGCTGATAAGGCCCTGTTTGGCACCTTCCGCCGCTTCGGCTACCCGGAGATTCAGGAAGCGACTGACGATTTCGCCGCCGCGAACCTTCTTGGAGAGGGAGGCTTTGGCTTGGTAAGGCTTCTAGTCTGGCAACTGCTTTCGGGAAGCGCTCTGAATCTGAGCACGCAGGAGAAAGTGTCGAGCTTTGAAGCTTTGAAGCCTTGCCCGTTCCAGGCAGTGAGTCTTCTCTTGGAGGTCTGTCCGAGGCTCATCAGCTCTTGCTTCGCGTCCCCGAAGGAGAGGCAATTTACATCTCAAGGGACTGATTGCTCACTCCGATACAACGGCTGGTCACAGCAACTGCACCCCTTTCTCAACGTGGGAACGGTAGTAGGCTCGCTTTACTCCGGTTCAGACACGATCCCGAACAAACGGACCAAGCCCTGCTAGAGGACGAGATTGATGCCTGTGGTTCGACAGACGGGTACAGCCTCATCTTGAGTGCGACCTTCTCAGGCTGCTACATTGACAACGTGTATATACTGTTTCATTTTGTGCAGGTATACAGGGGCACTTTTGCTGACGGGACCATGCTTGCAGTCAAGCACCTGAAGAACACGCAGCAGGTGGGGGTCTAACCGGATCAGTGATACTGCTCTATATTTTGCCTCTCACCTTGTGTCCTTCCTTTACAATTACTCCGGGTAGGCCAAGTTGGTGCCTGATCAGAATATTTTCTGCGAAGAATGTTTTTGAAGAATGTCTTCCGTAGTATATGATTTGAATCTTGCTTTTTCCTAGGCCTTTTCTGTGAAAATGTTGAGTTCTACACAACATCGATAGGCAATTCTGACGTTCGTAAAGCAAGGGGAGGTGTTGGCTCCCAGCATTCTGCCGTTAGCATACTTGCTGAGTCTCATGTGCGGCCATTTGTCGGCGACACAACTCTTAGTGCACATGGGCTTGCTCTCAACATGTCAACGTCCATTTCCATTTACAATCCGCTATGGACCTCACCCTGACCTCTCAATTGGACTATCTGAGCTCACATTTTTGAAGGTCAAAACCCTTCAAAGCATGACGTTGCCAAGTCCGAAGGTTTAGGAACATCGTCTGCTCTATTAAGGGGCTTTTTATACCTGCGGCTAACAAACGGCTAAACAGCTTTGATCCGCCGCTGCTTAATTGCAAAACCGAAACTGCGTCTACATCTGGGATCTCTCTTGGCAGGGGCAAGCGGAGAGCGAGTTCTTGTCGGAGTTAGGCACCCTGGGGCGCGTGCGCCACCGCAATTTGGTCGCCCTCAAGGGCTTCTGCGTTACTGCCGCCGACTGCTTCCTCATCCTCGACTTTGCGGCGGGGGGGAACCTGGACCAGGCGCTCAGGAGCCGTGAGTACCCCCTGAAACAATTTTCCTTGTTACACGATTTTCCTGGTGCCTTTCGAGCCCAGTACTTATTCCTCCGCAAATCGTTGCAGGAGTCGCGTGTCGGTGACGATGACAGCGTTCTTACCATATGTTGACATTGGCAGTTTCCTGACTTGTGGGCGTTGCGTTGGCTGATTTGTCAGGATTTTGGACTTGCCAGCTTCGTCGTTCTAACCGAAGCAGAAGCGTATTGTTGAGCAGATTTGTCAGAATCCGGACTTGCCAGCTTCGTTGACCTAACCGAAGCAACACCGTGTCTGATGCTCCCAGCGAAATTTAGGGCAAAATATTTTGGCTATTCAACATGCACTCGCAACTGTAAGCCGCTCTTCTCAAGATTACAACCTTCTCAAATCACAGAATTCTAGCTAACGTCGACCCACTATCCGTTTTGTTTGGCAGCCACCCGGCCGCCTCTGACGTGGCCCCAGCGGATGAACATTGCGGTGGGCGCTGCGAGGGGACTGTCGTACTTGCACAACGACTGCCGGCCCACCATCATTCACAGGGACATCAAGAGCGCGAACATTCTGCTGGACTCCGAGGGGGAGGCGGAGGTAGGGTTTTGTACTTTGAGGAGTTAATGACTTGAATTAAGCGTGCCATGCTAGGAGCGCGACAAATGGGAAGATGCGTGTCGAGCGACTTGTTGGAAGAAGTCTTTGATTAGCCGACTGTAGGACAAGGTCGGAGGGGTTTACCGCCTGGTATCGAGTTTTGATAAATCTTATCTCAAGAGACCAGTTTGTTAAGGAGTCTGCATTCCCAATTGCATAATGGGGGCCAATCTTCGAATGCTCAAGAATGTTTGCAGGCCTGAATGTTTAAGAGGGCCGACGTTCCACCCCAGTAGACGTGGTTCCATAAATCAACCTCGTTCAGTCGATTTGCCATCACATTGATTCGTCATCGAAGTGGTCTGCTTCTACAAGCGCGTCCGTCACGTCTCTTGTGCCTTATCGCCGTTCGCATTCCCCCGGTGCCATTTTACGCTGCTGACGTGGCTGCCTCTTGAGTTGCCAGGTGGCGGACTTTGGGCTGTCCAAGCTGCTCGACTCCGGCCAAACGCATCACAGCACGCGTGTACGGGGAACTTACGGTGAGCTCTTGGCACCGTTAGTCCATCCTGCTGCGAACCTGTGGGCAGAAATGTGTAGCGCATGGGGTGATTGCCGGCTTATACTGGGCATGGCGTGGCTTGCATGCTTCGAAATTTGTCGAGATTGAAAGAAATGCTTCCGGTCTCCTCTCGTGCATCCACCTTCTTTTTGTATACCGCGAAAGAGTGAAAGCGATGGACAGGGCGGTCAAAAGGATCAGAGGCCAGTCCGACGGATCAGTTCCTCCAACAGGATAGTGCTTGTAAGCAAGTAGTCCAACACCATTATCCTGTTCTCCAGTATCTATTCAATTGCATATCGGCAGTCCTTGAAGTCCGTTTTCTTCACTTTGACTGACCACTGATTTCGCCCTTTTGCAGGCTATGTGCGTACACTCTACCTTGTCGAGACTGCATAAGTCGCTTGCAAGCCCACTTTGCCGCATCGCTGATGCACACCTATCTGTCATTCTTGCATCGAGATTGAATCGCTTTCAAGCCGAAGCTTGGGTCTTGTCACTTGCGCTAAGTGGAAGCAAGGCATGCTGTATACCGATCCGTAAGCCGTTCTTAACTTATCTGCACGTAAGCTCGTTTTGCTCAGCCTGTCAGATTACGGGCGTCGTCGCCTCAAATAGCTCCCTGGTTTCGGATAGCGGCTTGACTTCACATACCGTCACCGTTCTCACGCGCTTATCCCGTTGTGTGCTCCAGGTGGCACCAGAATACGCTATGTACGGACAGGTCAGGCCTCCATCCGCTTTGCTGTACTTCTTTCCTCTGTCAAGAAGTCTTGGCTTTCAAATGATGCAAGATGCCTCACGATTCCTCGTCGATGCCAAGCAAAGTCTTCCTTCGTCCGATGAAACCGCACGCCTTCGTAAACCATTCTTTCCCTTTGCTTCGCCGGACGTGCATCAGTCCTTGCTCATGCCACCACGCACTATTTCGTTCTCCTCTGAAACAGAAGTGTGAGGAGAGTCGATCAGGTTGGAATATTCTTCTAGCCTGCGCCATAACGCTCTCTCCCGCTTCCCGTGCCAGGTTACAAAGAAGACTGACGTCTACAGCTTTGGCGTGGTACTACTGGAAATCATCACTGGGCTCAAGGCTCTCGATGTCGCGCAGTCTGGGGAGCGGCGCACGCTGACAGACTGGGTAAGTGGAAAATCTGGTCTTCTCATGAGCGCTCATCGACCATTTTTTACTGGTTTTCGCAGGCATTGTCACAGACTGCGTAGTTCAAATGTTCCGCCCCCTGAAGCAACAGGCAAACCTTTCCTGGGTTACGGAGAATGTCTACCTCGATGGCCTTGGCGCCGCCATGAACAGGAGACAAACGATCTCTCCTGACAAATGCAGAGTTTCGTCGTTAAGTCTCCTTAGCCCGCACTCGTTTCGAGATGCGTTCTGTGCAACACTTCTGTGTCTTTGCGAAGTTGCCCCATACCGTTCGTTGCAGGTTCTAGCGTTTGGTGCGCTGGTTGCCGTAATCTTTCTGGCTGGAGAGAGTTCCGTCACAGCCGGGAACGTTCTCAGCCAGCACCCGAACCAATTGAAGCTAGACGTCGGATACCTCGTCTGCAGCCTTTGCGGTCTTTTACAAGTGTTCCAAAATTTGGCGACCAGCACAGAAGAGCAAGACAGTCGCCACCAGAAACATTACACATAACGCAGCATATCAGTCCAGCACCTTCTCAGGCAGAGTTGTAATTCTGACGCTCTTCTCTCCGTGCGCAGGTGCTGAAGCGGCACCAACAGCCACTGACCATCATGGACCCCCGCCTGAACGGCGAGTACTTCCGAGAACAGGCCGAGAAGTTTTTGCAGCTCGCGCTCGCGTGCATCAACCCGTCCGCCGACCGGCGCCCCCCGATGCTCGACGTCCTGCGCACGCTCGAAACCCTAAACCCCAGCGGGTCGGTCCCGGCATCGCCGCTCGGCTCCCCCGAGCGGTCGGGGGATGTGCATGACGTGTACCCGACCACTAGCTCCGACTGGAGTCTCGGGGCCGGGAGCGGCACCCGGCGGACGCCCGTGCGGCCGAGCTCCGCGGGCTCGGGGAGCTCGCCCGCGGCGACTCACTTTAGCTGGAGTCAAGGGAACAGCTCGACGGTCTTGCATAATACGACGCAGTACGACATCACGGGGATCAATGAGGGGCGGTGATAGCGATGTAGAGCTAGCTTTTTTGTCGAGGGTTGAGAGATTGGCGTATGAGGTGGTTTAGGTAGCCTAATTTATTGCTCGAGGCTTTTACTTTGGTTCAACGGTGTTCGGAGTTTATTGGCGTCCGTTCATATGGACAGATTATCTTAAAGAGTAACTACTTGCGCTCCACGATTCTCAAGAACTCTGCCCCTAAGCGCAAGCAGTGTGACTGATCCTCACAGAGGCTCGCGTCACGCAGGGGGCACGTGCTGGCACGGTGACAACTTATGCGGTTGTATCTCACCGCGAGCCTGGCAGTGTGCATGAGACCATGATTATCTCGCAAGCCGGTCTGTGGAAGTGGTCTTTGTGCATGGAGCTCTCGGCCCCGTTCAATGGCCTTCATTCTACGGGGGCCCAGTAATCGTCCGTGATCATGCTCCTCATCAGGCCTAATCATGATGGTGTGCACACGTATCATGCAATGCAGTGTATCAGTTGCACATAGTCGAGCCAATCAGCGCTCAGTGCATGCATATGCTGAGGTCAGCCATGGATTGAAAGCTGCTCATCAAACCCCAGTGCCCACACGTGTGCATGTGGCAGGCAGCGGGCGCGGTCGGGTCTAGCACTAAAAAGCATTGATCATGGACGACCGCACGTCATGCATGTACTATAAGCCGCCCAGTGACTGCATGATACAACTCAATATGTTACTATGATATCATTGGCTTTAAAGATGTCGCCAGTAATGATACAGGTGCAGAATTTTCAACATGCTATCCGTCAGCGGACCGGGCCCGGCCCAGTATAACTCAAAGATAGCGAGTAAGCTTAAAAATAGCAAGTATCAATCTCCAAACATGTCAAAATTGCATGATTGAGGGTCGGCTTCTGAGCGACTCGCGCTGAGAAATGCGGCTGAAAGTAAGCTCAAAACGTGCAACGAATTTAGATCCATCCATGCGGTCGAGGCGTTACCAGGCTTGCAATCACATGGGATCAAAAGCCTGGATGCACAGAAGCGGACGCAATCATGTTGATCGAACTAGCACGCCAGAAATCGAGACTGTGTATGGTATGACCAAGCATAACAGCTCCACATCTTAGTACCGGCTCACAGAACAGCTTCAACGAATATAGTAGCCTGGCATGCTGTTGGAATTTGTTTCGAGTTTTCTCAAGCATTGGCCGTCCAACTGTCTGCTTAACCTGCACCGTCAAGGCCGCCATACAATCGGATCGGCGCCAGAAACGGACCGGATCAGAATCTCGCTTAATACGTGCCCTGGAACATTCAATTTCGAGTTTATTGGGATTCGCTAGAAGCTGGCCCGTAATGCAAACGGAGAAACTCTGATCCAGGTTGTTATTCGAGCCGCATGAGAACGGTCGCTTGGCACTAGGTTCGAAAGTAGCTTGTTCTTGCTTTGCTCCAGCAACTTTTCGCCTTCATTTAATGTTCCTTTTCTTCCCCTTCAAACCGCTCTTTGTGCATTCCTCCCGGTGTCCTTCTTTCCAAGCCCTCTTCTGACAGTCTGCGAAAGGAGAAGAACTGGCGTAACTATTAGACTCTCAAGTAGACTGTTGCAATGCTTCTTCTGATGTTGTCAAGACGAAAAAAGAGTTTGAAACCTCACGTATTTGATCTCTTTCACACGGTGTTCTGGACACGTTACTTAGTCCCTCTTACTCGCTGGCGAAAGGAACCGCTATGAGTGCTCCACTTACATGATCAGTGAATCATGACGGACTCTGGTGAGATCCCTGGTTCGGAAAACTTTGGAGCAGTAACGAGAGATCCTAGCTCTGAACTTAACGCCACAAATAGACGAACCATGGAGATTGATCCGGATCAAGTAGACAGACCTTTCAAGGATTGGTCGCTCGCTACATGAAGTCTTTTTCCAAAATTCACCAATCTCTGCACTCAATGGGACGAAGCATCGTGACAGAAATATACGAACCCTCGCAGACAGCATAAATGAAGGGAGAATCACCTCTCGAGCAGTAAACAGCAAGACGGCATCCGCTGCACAGTTTGAACTCCTGCGGCTTGGACTCCAGTCTGGTACAGTCTGCACGAGAGCACTTCCTGCGAGGTCTCCAAGTTGGCTCCGAAGATACAACTGTGCGATTTGGCAAGCGCTCTAGCCGGTCCTCTGGTTCCATCTCAAATAAAGTTGCTCCTTTCTCGAAACTTGCGTATTCAATGGCCTCGCTGCCGAGCCCGATGGGCGGCTGTGCAATTGGCCCCGAACCCTGTACTTTGAACATCTTTTCAAACTGCTCTTTTCGCTCCAAGAGCTTGAGACTCTCGTCGTCCAGAGACCTTGAGCTCACGTGCTGCTGGCGAGATACAAGGTTAAGCAGGATCGTTTCGATGCTGGATTCAATTGGCTGCTCGAGACTCTCTTCTACGAAGCACAAGATCTCCACAGCTGGTGCCGTCAATTCCTTCGGAACTGCGCTAGAGATGGCCAGAGCCAAGAGCGGGAAGAAGTCGCAAGCGTCGCTTATCTGAACCTTCAAAGCCTCCCTTTCGATTCTGAGCATTTTTTTCAGCACTGCCATAGTCACTTGAATGACCTCTCTCTTCATCGACGTTCCCAGGACTCGCATGGCTAGCCGCACGATTTCCTGTGCGAGCTCCGAAAATGGACACGCACCTCTCAGATGTAGGACGAGAAGCATCGCGCAATCTAATGTCATGTCTTCTGATCCATCTGCTTCTGTGCATTCTACCAGCACCTGCCGGAGGAAGGCTGTCCTCTTTCCTAGCTCCGCCTTTGCCTGCTCTGAAAAAGTAGCAAGTGCTACCATGCTGGAGAGGACTGCCTTCTTGTTCTGTGACTGCTGATGAGCATCCAAGACCTCTCCAAAACCGGAGTCACAAAGGGCTTCCGCACAGTATGAAGCTTCTTGAAGGTCAATCAAGTCCGGTATTGCTTTCCGAACATGGCGGACGGCGCGGGAATCCATCATCAGTGTGTTGAGCAGACCGAAGCACAGCTGTGTCTTGGAAAAGAAGTCGTCAATCTCGAGTGAATCTCGAGGAAGAGGGAAGAAATACAAGTCACCATGCACCTGCGCAGCCCTCAGGAGTCTCACAATCTCCGCAAGAACCAGCCTTTTTTGAAGGGCGAAGGTTGTGAACTCTGCGCATGCTGCAGGTCCTCTGAACACTGCCACGCGATTGTGTACAGCCTTGAACCTCCAGAGGGCAATCAAGCGCGTCTCAGCATCGTCAGATGAAAGTTCCTTGTGGATGTCTTCCAACCATTTGCTAGACTGTGGCTTCAGGAGATCTAAGCTGACGGTCTCCTTTTCCGTCACGCGTTCCTCAAATTCTTTTTTGACAGCTTTGAAATCGCGCTGGGATTGAGATTTGATGGCCTGAATGGCCGCACCCTTGGCTCCTCTTTTCCGAGCTTTTCTTTCTCCATCTCTGCGTTTTTTGAAGGAGCCTAGATGCTCGATTGTGAGCGACAAGCTCCTGCCGCAAAATTTC
Organism: Klebsormidium nitens; assembly: GCA_000708835.1. Lineage (NCBI taxonomy): Eukaryota > Viridiplantae > Streptophyta > Klebsormidiophyceae > Klebsormidiales > Klebsormidiaceae > Klebsormidium > Klebsormidium nitens. Next base: position 132,173 of record DF236980.1, on the reverse strand, counting down.
AAAGCTGATCGATCAACAGCACCCTCTCACGTACAGTGCTCTAGCAATCAAGGGCCGGCGCTGGAGATGGCCCATGGCGCCTGCTGGCGGCCCTTACAGGTTCATCCTGCGATCCGTTTTGACAATCTCACGATCAATATTTCGCAAAATAGTGCGCAAAGTGCATGCTTGCCAGATTGATGACTGGCATGCGCGCTTCCAACATCGCTTTGCAGCGTCCGGCTCCTTTTTGTCATCGAGAATGGGTGGCGAAGGTCAAACGTTTGATTGGGAGCGTGCTCGCAGGGCAATGCATGCTCCAATGCCAAGCTCGACGTGCCAGCAAGCAGCAAGCGTTGAAGCTCACGCGCACCGTACGCGCGTCACGTCGAGGAGCATACGGCAGGAACCAACGGTCTCATTCGACGATGACGTCAGCATGTCAAGAACACGTCAGCTAAATTTTCACCTTCGATCTTCAACAGACCGTCTGCTCGGTCCATCGTCACGCACGACTGTGATCCGCCCTGCAGCTCTGTGCAGTGTCATGCATTTTTAATCAGGCAAAGTGAAAAAATTGGAGTCGATATGTTACGCCCTAAGCTGGTCGGAATTGTCAATCATGGGACTCTCCGAGGTTGAAAGTTTCACGTCGCCTAAGAAGAAGTGATCACAAAAGGTCCACTACCCTCTTGACGACTTCGTGGACTCATCTTATGATGCGCATGCGGCTTCACGCAAAAGGGTGGACCTTTGATTCTGACAAGTGCACCATAACCAGTTTTTTCGTCTACACAACTGCATTCGCTTACAGATTGTGGTAAGTGCAACCATTATCATTATTTGATCAACTTCAAGGCTTCTTCGAAGACACAGCGGGCCGATGAAGCGGACCGATCAATTGCACCGATGCAATCGACTGTGACACGTACTGACATAATATGTGGAAACTGAGCGCGCCTGCATGAATATGCAATAGAGCCCGCGCGGCTCGAGAATTACCTTGTTGCGTCTGAACCTGAGACATGGTCCATTGAATATTCTGATCACCACTCAAGTGGCCGGTGGGCAGTGGATAATCAAAATACACCCAATCATGACAGCAGTAGGCGTTTCGCGCTTGAATTCTTCGGCTGCCCGTCAATCATGTTCATCCTTGCTCAGGGTTGCACATCTGGCCACGTCCCGGCGCCAGTAAACCGAAAAGAGTCGGGACTCCGCTGAATGAACCACGTCAGAAACAACCATACCGTATTGCCAAATTTGCAGTCTGCAACCACGTTGTCCCTTTGACAGCACGAGAACGGTCACCTGGAATCGGATTCCAGAGTTCCGAAAATCTGCTCTAGCTACTCTTCTCGAGTGTATTTGACTTATAACTTTCTCTCATCCTTCGATCTACCCTTTGTGCATTGCTCCCGGTGTCCTTCTTTCCAAGCCGTCTTCTGGCAATCTGCGGAAGAAGGAAGATTGGTGGCTCTGTGAGTGCGGACAATTAGGAATGCGTCTAATGGTTGATTTCAGCAGAACGAAGTTCGTTACGAAACGTCGAGGGTCGTCTTGTTTTAAGCGGCGGCTTTCGACAAAAGATGCGATCGTTTCTTGGTAGCCTGAAGAAACGGCGGGTTTGGGATTTACTGCTCAACTCCTGACGATAAGAACATGATTGACTAATTAGCGCAGGGGAAAAGACTTCAAGCTGTGCAGGTGCAGCGGGTGGGGCAAATATCCAAGTGTGTCGACACAGGTAGACAGAGCAAAGATCGATAGAACCGATGTTGGCATAACTTTTAAGGATTGATTGTCTGCGCGACTTCTCTTCCGATTCTTAATTCATCTTTTATCTCGTTGTGATAACGGAGGGTGGCAGAAAGGGATTTGAAACACTCCGCACAAAACGAAAATATGGAGCGGCTTATACCTTGTGAGCAGTACACTGCGAGACGGCATCCGCCGCACAGTTTGAAGTCCCGCGGGCTGGACTCCACTCTGGGACAGTTTGCACGAGAGCACTTTCTGCGGGGTTTCAATTCCTGCTCTTCGACAGCAGATACGACCGTGCGGTTTGGCGGGCGATCTAACGGGTGCTCCGGTTCCATCTCAAACGAATTGTCCCCTCTTTCAGAACTTGCGTCTTTGATGGGATCGCTTCCAAGCCCGACGAACGTCTGCGTGTTTGTGCTCGACCCCTGTGCTTGGAATATCTCTTCAAGCTGCTTTTTCCTCTTCAATATCTTCGAGCGCCTCTCCGCCAAAGGCTCCAAGCTTCCGTGCTGCTGGCGATATAGAGAGTCGAGCAGGATTGCTTCCATGCTGGGTCCCCTTGAACGCTTGACACTCTCATCGAAGAAGCACAGAATTACCACAGCTTGCGCCGTCATTGCTTTCGGTACTGCGCTGGAGGTGGCCAAAGCCACAAGCGGGAAGAAGTCGCAAGCATCTTTTGTCTGCACCTTTAAAGCCTCTCCCTCATCATGGATCACCCCTTTCAGCACTTGAATGGTGACCTCGATGACACCCTTTCTCGTCGACGTTTCCAGAACCCGCATGGCTAGCTGCACGATCTCCAGAGCTAGCTCAGAAAGCGGACACGTGTTCCTCAAATGCTGGACGAGAAGCATCGCGCAATCCGTCACCGTGACGTTCTCTAATCCATCTGCTGTTGCATATTCTGTCAGTACCTGCCGAAGAAAGCCTGTCTTCGTTCCTAGTTCCGCCCTTGCCTGCTTTGAGAAACTAGCAAGCGTTACCATGCTCAAGAGGACTGCCTTCTTGTTCTGTGGCTGCGAAGAAGCATCCAGAGCCTGTCCAGACTCAGTGTCATAGAGGGCTTCCGCACAGAACGAAGCTTCTTGGAGGTCTATCAAGTCCGGTATTGCTTTCCGAACAAAACGGACGGCGCGGGAAATCTAACATCAGCGTGTGGAGAAGACTGAAGCACAGCTCTGTCTTCGAGAAGATATTGAACATGTCAGGTGAGTCCCCTGGATTTGGAATGAAGTACAAGTCGCCATGCGTTTGCGCAGCCCTCAGGAGTCTCACAATCTCCGCAAGAATCGCCCCTTGTTGCAGAACGTAGGTTGTGACCTCTGCGCATGCTGCAGGTCCCTTGATTACCACCATGCGATTGTATACAGCCTTGAATTTCCAGAGGGCAATGAAGCGCGTCTCAGCATCGTGAGATGAAAGCTCGTTATAGATCTCTCGTAACCACTTGCTAGACTGCGGCTTCAGAAGATCTAAGCTAACGGTCTCCTTTTCCGTCACGCGCTCTCCAAATTCCCGTGTTGTCAGCTTTGAAATCGCGCTGGCATTGGGGATTGATGGCCTGAATGGCCGCACCCTTGACCTGTCTCTCTTAAGCTTTCCTTTTTCCATCTCTGGCCGTCTGTCACGAATCCTGAATGCTAATTTGTGAGCGGCACTTCCTGCTGCACAAAAATCATTAGCACCTCCTCGTTTATGCAATCAGAGGCCGGCGCTCAAGAAGCTCACCGCTTGGCGGCCCTTCCAAGTCCGTCCTGCGCTCAGTTGCTGTAAAATCCACCTCCGTCTGTTGCAGACCCGTGCGCATACTACAAGGTGATGCATGCGCGCCTTCCGACCTTAATGGCTCGCATCCTTCGGCTCGCCTTTGTTTTCAAGAGCTTGTCGTGAAGGTCACGACTTGTGATGGAAGCTTGCATGCTTAAGCAATGCAATGCTCGTCCTTCGCAAGCTGCAGCACGCGCTGAAGCTCGTAACAAGCATTTAGATTGTCGAGGCGTAACTGCAGGACTGAAGAATCTTCGTTGCTTCAAGGGTGTCATCATTGATGTAGGCTTGCTAAGATCAGATGCCAAATTTACAAATCGACACCTTCGATCGTCAAAAGCCCGCAAATCTTGATCTCAGTTCATCAACATACGAGACTTTGATCCGCTGATGAGTCGTGGCGAATTACAGTCCAAAAGTCAGAGTCCATGCATGTCACGTCCGAAGCCCACCAAAGTCTGCCGGCGGTGGAAGCTGGGCGGAATTGACGATGGCGCTCTTTAAGGCTAGAAAGCTTCCTCCTCACCTGGACGAATTGCTTTGGACCGTTTTGACAAAACATCGGATTTACTTTATGCATGATGCGCAAACGGCTGTTTGTGCATGGGTATGCATAGAAAGCTGGCTGAACCTCTAGCTTCCGAGTCGTGTACAGAAGAGCGATACAGCATCTCGCTTATCAAACATGGCAGCTGCCGCGAATAGAACTGCTTGTTTCAAGAACACTACTATAAAGCAAAAGCACGCGGGCCAATAATATCAGAAGGTTAAAACACAAATATGTCTGGAGGACCCAGAGGACTGATTGTTGGGGGTATAAGAAACACAGAAGGAGAATAAAGCAAATGGCGACTCTATTCTGAGAACACGATTAGCATGCCAGACATCCACCGATGAAGCAGCTCACTGAAACGGCGAGGCTTGCTTCATTGATCCATCGTAGTACCACACAAGTATATTAAGTAGCTAGCTAGCTGTAGAGCATCTTTAGAAGGAAGTTGAGACAGTGATTCTGACATTGCCGCTTTCCTCAATTACACGACGAAGGGCAACCTATATGCAGATAAAGGGATGCGGCGGGCGCCGGTCCATTGGTTTCTCGAGTCCATCGTCTCAGCGTCACAAGTCAATCATATGATACTTATGCGTATATTTATCTTAGTTTGCATGAACACTTTTGCGCCATGAGCAATGCTGCATGAATCTTAACTTCAGCTTCACCGATTGTTATAAATCCTTTGAATGACCACTGGACCACTGAATTACAAGCCTGAGAAAGCCTACATCTCTTCATGCCTAACATGCAATTTTTGGTAACGCGTTCAGAACAACATGACATGATGCAACCAGACGATCCTGACACAATCAAGCTGGCTAAAGCATTGAAGCTGCGCCGGAGTGGCCCACTGGTTGACATGAGCTGCGTTGGCCCCGCGCTGCTGGCGGTCGCATATTGATGGTATCAAAGAGAGTGTAGTAGAGAGCAATTGCTTGAACATTCACAAACTATTCTGGAGTTCTGACACATGCTTGGCATTTGAAGCTGATTTATACGTAGCAGCTGAGCATCGAAGTTCCTCCGACTAGCAGCTGAGCTCGATCAGACTGTCGAACCACGCTCGGCGCAAGGATTGAGCTAATATGATTCGACATCCCGTATCGTATCCAGCGAATCGATCCGAGCACGTTCCGAGTACGTTCTACCAAGGTCCAGCACGTAGCTCTTGTACCCATCGAGTACCGACTGAGTGGCGAGTCGTTCAACCAAGCCTTGTTTCTCAAGGGTCGCGCGTGCGTTTTGACTCCTGATCTTTCGTTGCGGAAGATCTTCAATGGACGGACAAGATGAGCCAGGTCGCGTTACTAGTACACCGACAAACGCCTCGAACGCACCTGCGCCGTCCGATAAAAACCTGTCAGAGCTTCCTGCGGCACTTGGACGTGACATCCTTGATGTTCGGACGACTGTCGTGTAGACTGGAGCAAGGCGGTCAGCGCCGTCAACCTCGAGGCGCTGCAATGCTGTCCATGGAAGAGAAAGGGTGGACTCTCAAAAGGTAGATATCGCCGGTGTTCATGGTGTCCGCCCTCGCATGCAGACTCTTGTGATGGTCTCTGTAGTCAGCCCCAAGGGAGTTCTACGGATAAAGCGCCCCCTGTGACTCCAGAGTCCAAGCTTCAAGCCTCCTCTAGTGGCGCTAAAAGCTGCGGGTGTCTCATTCAGAACGTTGAATAAGAAGCAAGCACTCTGCTGAGTTTGTTGTCAGCTGTGCTCGCTTCTAGCTGGGACTTGCGTTGGCGGCTGCGCAGGCGTGATGTGAGCAGGATGATCCCCTAGCAAGAGCAAGGGGAGAGCGACATTACCGCGGTGCCGTGTCTTTGAGAGCAAGATCAGGGTCTGAGTCTAGGTGCGAAAGGGCACCATTGAGGGCGTAGGCCTCCTCTTATCCCTGCCGCCTGCCGGCGGTAGGAGCAGGCGGGTGGTACGCAGTTTTCCGAGTTGAGATCATGATTGCGATCCTGGAAATGGCGCATGCCGAGGTTGTTCCGCCTCCGGAGGTGAAGGCAATGAGCGCTAGAACGGTGGGGACCACTTCTCCGACCATCAGCATTCCCAGCGGTGCAAGCGACGAGTACGGTAGCGATGTGGGCGACTTTGATGACCTGCCGTCTCTCCCCAAGGACACCAAAGTGCTTATCATTGGCAACAGTAGGACGAAGCGCGTGTTGGTCGGGCTGCGCGGAGTTGTGAAGAAGTCGGTGGGCCTGGGAGGGTGGCATTGGCTGGTGAGACCACTTGATTTGGCGGATGGATTAGTACTTGGGTTTGTGCTTGAACAAGTACTTAGGTTTGGTCCTGGACTTTGAGTCAATTAGGTTTGGGTTCATGGTTGCTCGGAAGTTGGTGGGCTGGAGGCAAGCTTTGGCTGGTGATCTTGGTTTGCGCTTGGGTTAGTGGTTTGGTTTGCGCCGGCTCTGCTCCTCTCGATTTGATAAGGGCCTCTAGACTTTGCTCAAATCCTCAGGGTTTGTTGGTCTGGCAAATAGTGCAGCCAGATGCCCTGAAGCAAGTTGCTTGGTTTGGTGTTTATCAGATTGAGTTGCTCATTTTTAAGCCCAACATCAGACTAGTGCATGGGAAGTTCTGTTACATGAAGTTTTTCAAAGTGGTCTTGTCCATAGAAGGTCGTGACAATCTAGCTGGTACGCCAGTTGGAATGTGTATGTCTTGGCATCAGTGGTTCAACCAGGAGTCATGTGAATGTAAAAGCACTTAGTTCTGCTGCACGACAGCTGTCCTCATGTTCAATTGACAGGTGTACTTGGAGTGTAATCTCTCACTTGCCAGATCTCCCTTTCAAATTGCTACTCTGGTTGGACCAAGATGCAGTCTCTGCTTTACAACCAATCCATAGGTTCCGCATGAGTGTTGCAAGCGATGCTTAATACCACCAACTTCTCAGAGTACTACCAATCCATAGGTTCTGCATGAGTGTTGCAAGCGATGCTTAATACCACCGACTTCTCTCTGAGAAATGTTGGATGGCCGTAGACCTTAATTGCCATCACGAACAAACACTGCGAGTATTAAGGTCCCTGAACGTATTTTAAAAGGCGCTGGTTTTGTAAACAATGACTTTGCTGTGGCAAGTCCTTTTGAGCAATCGCCACCTCGAAAGGTCCCCCTAGAAAGAGAGGGTTGCCTTTTATTCAGCTTTTGGATGCTAGGCCCTTGAAATTACATTGAACTTGCCTTTCAGAATGTAGCAATTAGTGGGTTTTAAGAAAAGGCCCAATGGATTTTGCCAGCTGTCAATGAAGGCACCTTGACAGCTGGCAGGGCGAGAGTGTCTCCTTGCGTTCTATCATTTCTTTGTTGTCTTCGTCGCGGTCACACGTTGTTATGTTTCGCCACAGTCTCTCTATCCTGTAGTTCAGTGAGAAATACCGGCAGGCGGCAGAACTCGAGAACCCAGCAAAATTTGGGACCCCTTACTCTGCACGCTGCTCTTTCCTATGGGTATCATATTGAAGCTTTGCAGTTTTGACTTGCTCTTTGTATCTTCGATTGAAATAGAATTGATCGTCAGCCCCAACTGAACCGGAATCCTTCTGATTCCACTCTTTGCAAAAGAATGCGCTTATTTCTTTTAAACATCTGTGACATCTGTATCTTGCAGCAACTGGAAAATGGGGACCTAGTGAAGCTTCAACGAAACGCCCTGCACATCCTGGAGGCGCCAGCTGGCGTCTGGGATTTTGGCGATGACAACGACACCGAGTTTGAGGGGGCCCTCCCCACGAGTCGATCAGATGGGCTGTCAGGTGCGCGAACGCGTGAACATCCCCTGTATGCAACTAGTATTACGGACACGGTTTGTTTCTCGTTCGAAGCAACTTCTTATCCAAATAGCCCACGTTGGAGGCCGAAGCGCACATCAACTGATCGCTCTTTTCGATTCTGTGATTGGAGAGCTTTTAGGACAGAGAGTCTGAAGAACGTTGCGCGAAAAGCAGGAATTGTTTACCGCGGGATCACGAGACGATAGGTTTCATAAAGTCTGTACGGTTGCAGGGCGACTCTTACGGAACTACGAGACGATAGGTTTTGGGATAAATCTATTTACCAACATGAGGACGAAGATTAACAGCTTTCATGCTTAGAGTGACGACGAGGTCTATCTTATGGCCTAATTGTCATGCGCTGACCTGAGTCTGGTTGCAAAGGTCTATTCCGAAATGAATCAGCGAATTCAATAGCGATTCGTCAATATGATCAAGGCACCCCTGAAACGTCTGTGTGAGGAATCGTTTCAAGCTTGATGCACGTCACCCTCCGCACTTTCCGCTGTCGTCGTCCCGGCCACTTACGTAGGCCTGCTGCCCGCGCAGCGTCCTGCGCAAGCCGCTCAGCTTGGGCCCGTAGCTCGCATCCTCCCACTGACGTCACACCTCACCCGTCAGCTGACGTCACCATCTTTAAGTCTCCTTAGGCTTACCCAGGCCGCCGACTTCCGCCGGTGACCTCATCCCTAAATAATCTGCTGACGTCACTATTCATCTTATCTTCCCAGGCCTGCCCAGCCCGCCGAGCGTCCGGCCCAAGTCGCGCAAGTCGGGGCAGTCGTTCCGCACCGCCCTCACGCCGACGCCCAACCGATTCAGCCTCGGCTTCAGCCGCTACGAGGCCATGCAGACTCTCAAGTTCGCGGCCATGGACGACGAGAACTGGCGGCCGGTGAGGGGGATCCCTCGCTTTCTGAATTGGTTTCCTCAGTCGTCCAAGTTTAGTCTGTAGTTGCGTTCGACCAACATTAGGTTGGTAATGTCGCGGGTATCCGCGGTTGTTCTGTGTATCTCGACTTTTGGACGGTTCCTATTGATCCGGGGCCACACGAAGCACGATCAGTCTGCTTCCGGTTTCAAAGCTCCGGTCCAGGATGTTACGCAGGGGCGGAATCCGGTTGTGATTCTCACTTCATGCTCTTCGCGCCTTTGCGGATGAGTGACTGCGCGAAGCGTTGGTGATGTACGCAGCGCTTGTTTTTGGTTTGCCCTACAACCGGCCGCTACGACAGCAACGGATCTTCGTGCAGTGCAAGCAGCCTGCTTTTCGGCCAAAGCCTCCCAGGGCGGCCTGCTCGACTGAATACCCCGAATCGAAGAAAATACTCGTTTGCGCAGCCTGGAGATAATGACGAAGTTGCTGGAGATCATGACGAGATTGCTGACGTCTCCATTTTTGCCGTCTCGAGCAGGAGGTGGACCTGACGAAGCTCGACACGGCGTGCCTGCGACGCTACCGGCGAAAATACGGGCTGGTGCGTTCCCCACGCTCTGATTTGGTGCTAAACTTTCCTGATTGTTTGGAGAGTCCTGACACAAGGTGCCACCATTTTGCGGGCTATTGCTTTGCGCCCTTCAGAACTGCTGTAGAAATTCCAAAATTGCGTGCGAGTCGTCTCAAAAGGCTCAGTCGAAGGGAGGTTCGAACAAACTTGAATCCCCTTTTCATCTCTTGTTCTGCGACTGATTGAGTGCTTACGATTCCTTACTCGTGTGAAGGGTCCACTAATCACAGGCTCCTGCGTGTCGGACAACGCTTCCAAAAGGCTCGAGAGTGCCAAGAAGCTTTCTGATCGAGGACTCTCGCATCCTGGCTTCAGCCGTCCGTTGTTTTGAAAGCTGCTCGTTTCCCCTCTTTGCAGGAGGACGTGACCCACAATTCCAGCAAGCAGGACCTGTACGTAGCCGTACGGAAACACTTCAACTCCATGGTAAGGGCCGAGACGTGACACTTCTCTGCTTCTCGCATCCCACGTTTCGACTGGCTCTCGATCGCAGTGTCAGTCTGCTAGACCTTTGATCTCAGTCTGTTTTTGTTGGAGGCAAGGAGGCTGTTGCTGTTTGAAAACGAGGTCTGAAAGCGACGCTGCGGGCATTTGCAGCAGATTTGTGCAAGTGAGGGAAGTTTCTTCCGTGTCGGAGTTTATGCTCGAACCTGTCCCATTTGAGCTAGTCGACTCAAAATCATCTACGTCTGCGGTTGTCTAAAATTAGTTCTCGATCCGTCGCTTTTGCAGAAGGAGATACTCTCGGAAGATGACATCATCCCCAGCTTCGTGCAAGCGGTCAAACGCCACAAGAGGAACCACGTGGCCTCTCATTAGAGGGCCACGTCGCCCAGTGCGAGATCAGGTTTACAGATTGCCGCGAGGTAATCGACACGGGGGGGCAACGAACGCCCAGCAGGAGCCCCCCCGCCGCATTCACTGTGAAATAATTCTGGGCCCCGCTTGGCGCCCGCATAACTTATAGATTGTTTGTCAGTCTCAGGAGGTTTTGGCTGCGCCCGCTGAGACGATCTTGTGAGGGGAATAGTCAAACCAGGCCCCGGGGGAAAAGGAGGGGGGTCGGGATTGTCATAGAAATTGCTCCCCCCGAAACGGCATTCGACGGGAACAGGTCAAATAAGGGCGCCCGGGGAGTGTTTTTACATAGAAAGTTGTTGAGAGCTTCAGAGCGGACGGACTGACTAGGTTGGGTCAAAGGCAAGCCGGGCGCGAATCCCTTCAGGTGAACAGTGTACTCTACACAGACGACATCCTGCCTGAGGGATCGCTTGGCAGCTCCAGACATTCTGGCACTCGTGTGTAGCAATGCAAAGCAGCCCTGTACGATTAGATTGCTGATCTTGGTAGGTTAGCCCCCTGTGTATCAAGTAGGTAGCTAGAGTTGAGTTGATGGAAACGAGTCTGGAGATAGTCGTCTGTGCGGTGAACTCTGGTCGAATAGCTTTTAACCTTTTAGAGGTTGAGAAGGACGGTTGCAAATGCGCCGGGTGAGGTATATTGGACAGCTAGTTGTTGAGGATCGTAGTGCTCGGAGTAGATAGATAAATGTTGGACGAGCACGATTGAAGTGCATGTGTTACTCACCGATCAATCGTCGCGTACATGAATGCGCTGATGTTGTCGGATTCCAGTCATGCTTTTAGGGCCCGGCTGGCGGATAAGCATAACTGGTCCCTTTGAAGTTCGTATGCCCGAAATTGATTAAGCACATGATTGTAAACATGTCTGTCGAGGAGCAGTGTGCAATATGAGTGTAGATACGTCTGTTATAAAGCTGCAATCAAGCCGGCCTCGAATCAGTAGCTTGGGGCCGCTCAGAAATATTTGCTCTTTCAGTAAGTTCTTTGTGTAACATTCAACTGCATTCTGAGTCGATTCTCTCGATTGCCGCGCCACATGCAATGGATGTCGAGCATGCATGGACTCAGCATATACGCGCTTGTATATAGTGTGCTCGGTGATGAGTGAGTCAGTCGCCATGAATTCACTGATCATTATCACTCGTTTCTCTTACGATGCACCATGTCACGCACAGTGATTTGATGATGTCCATGCTACCGGCGGCAACAATGAACCGACGTAGCTCGCGGCCGCCACCGTCTAGAAATATCAGACAATGTGCATGAAAGGTGAGGTAGGTGCTGTTTGCTGCCTTATTGATAGCCGGGATCAGCTGAGGCGTGTCATTGCAGATGAGCTCGAAATACTGCACCGAGTGACTAATTACCATTGGCCAAAAACGCAATGTGTTCAGAGCTCATGTGCATCAGAAGGAACACTGACAACAAACTTCAATCTTGGTATTGACTTACGAAGAACCAGTTAACGTTCATGATGATTCTTAGGTCGTTGCTTGTTTCAAACGTTCTTTTTGAATCAAGCAGGAGTGTCCATACTAGGGACACACTAGGGCCACGGAAGCCTTAGCTTGCTCAAAATGGATATGAAGCAGGTCAGTCCAGGCAAAGTGGGGACTGTCAAATTTGACCGTTCCATTCTGCTGGTGCTCAAAAACTTACACAGCTCCGTCAAATAATCTAGCCGCTCCTTGAACAGCAACTTGGTTACTCATCGGTGTGCATTTGGGTTGACAAACGGACTCTTCTGGGCAGCATCCTCTGCAGAAAGAAAGCATCAGGGAGATGTCAGGACGCCGCTCTGTTCAAATCGGAAAAGCTCTGCAGTGATCAGAAACGTCCTCAACTTGGTTCCTTCCACAACCTTTGGTTACGAACCCCATGCCAACGTAAATTCAAATGCGGAAAGCCCCATCTTGAAAAGTACTGAACTCAAATCTCAAAAGCCTGAGAGTCATGCTCAGGAGCTCTGAGCTTCGCGATAGGAGCTCTTGCAATAGGACCTTCTCGACAAATTGTGCTTCTCTTCCAGAAGAAAGTGGCCCAAGAAACAGCTCCATATGGTTGAGTTCAGCAGACAAGGGGAATTTGCCACATCAAAGGCTATCCAAATGCTCTTTCTCAGCATGGAAGAAACGGAAGTTAGATTTTGTCAACCAGCAGGACGAAGATATTTGAGCCGGCCACATTTTACGGAGGTGCTATGGTGGCCATAAGGAAGTGGTGCAGCGAGTGTCAATGATCATAAGCGTAGCAACACCACTTGAACCTCAAGCAGAATGACACTTTGAGACAATACAAAGCGCGCTCTTTGTCTCTGAAGACACACCACAAAAGCTACATTTAAAGGGAAAACCGCAGGAGATTACAGCAGAGACTTTGGTGATTGCAATTGCATGCAACTTGATTCATGCAGTTGTAGGATTGAATTAGGGTTTCAGGTCCAAGATTGGAGGCCCTTCACTCAGAGGGTTGATTGCTTTTCTCCTCTTAGTGGCTCCGACTTAAGGGATGCTATCTTCAGAGAAGAGGCCATAACATAAGGCTTCAGCTTGACGTAATCTGCAGCCTTTTGCAGACATGCAGAACAAGTCTCACCAGTTATGTGTTCTTCAAAACCACAACAGAGACTCACCACCGCGCAGGAGACCAAGAAAATACGTCGAATTTCTTTTTCCAAGGATCTTACAACAGGAGGGCGGGGTTCCTTCCTCTCAGCAAAAGATTCAGAAAGTATGCAAAACCTAGTCCGGCAAGTGTACTCCTTGAAATCTCGCCAGTAACCCTTCTTCTACCTGCAGACAGCAGATCAGAATGCACTAGCGGCAAGGACGGAGATGAGCTCACTTGGAAGCGCCAAGGACAACTGTACGACTCCCGTCAATGTGACTGCAAACCCGAGCATGAATGGCCAGTTCCTCTTTGCCTCCGCAAATGCCAACTGGCCCAGAGGGCGGCCGAGAACAGGGACCTTTTCGACTGCCATACCAGGCCGCCCTCGGAGAGCAGCTGAAGGCTACTTTGCGTCCGGCCCCTCTCTGATTGTTGCTGAGGCAATCCCCTCTTGCTATGAACCTGGAAAGCGTTTCCTGATCCCCTTGCTTTGGCACTTTTGCCAATGCCAGCGCCTCACAACTAGTCTTCGATGACAATGTGCCTCGATCTGGCACAGCAGCCACCAGTGCAAGAGAGTTCGCTGCTTTGTTTGGCTGCTTGCTGCTAGCCAGTTCGCCAGAAGGGTTTGTGTCTTTGGTTACGAAACCCGAGGTCTTACGAGCCCACAACTAGGTTTGGTGGAAAACCGGTTAAGCATACGGCTGCCGCAAACTCGCCGTGAATGGCAGAATTGCGCAAGCTGGCGGTCAGCAAAGGTAGAACACAAGCTGGAGAGAAGGGATTCAATAAAGTCAGGGACGTGGCCGCTGCCTGGTTTGTCTGGCATGGCTCCTGCGTACAGTCCACCCGGAAGGGACCGCCGAGCGGTGGCTTCTCGCTCCCGGAGCCCTGAGCGCCGGGGTTCTGGCTACAGAGATCACGACCGGGGGAAGAGAAATGGGGATGAAAGGGGGAGGCACGATCCAAGAGAAATGGGGGGCCGAAGCCCTGGCAGGAGAGAGGAGCATCGCTCGGGTTACCGCGAGGACATACGAGACGGGAATGGGCGGCATCCTCGGTCCCGCTCCCCTCAAAGGAATGGCCACCGGGGTGGTTATGGGGGTGGTTATGGGGGTGGTTATGGGGGCCGGGGTGGGGATGAGTACAGGGATGGTGGTAGGCAGGAATATGGTCGGCCGGGATGGAATGCCGGCTCAAGGTGAGGCCGACGTGCTTAGTGGTGGAGGCTATAGTATTTTAGGGTTTCGCTCTTGAGCTGTCGTCTGTGAGCTGTCAACTAAGGGACCCAGAGATGGAGAGACAGCAACTTGTTCCTTGTTGAATTGCACTCCAGCAATAAATGCAGGGTTCTGACACCATCGACTCAGAACCAAGAGTTGTTCATGATTGTTTCAAGCCAGCAATCCGCACTTGTGCAGGAACCCTCTCGGAGACCTAGACAGCGATGAGGACCTTCGAGGTCTGGACTTCACAGAGTTGTGAGTTGTCGCACTTCTTGAGGGCTGGCTCAGCATTTGGGGACAACTAATGAATTGCACTTATTACTACTGTCATACTCTGCTGAATCCTGCGGTGCATTCTTGTGGTGCCTTTCGAAAGGTTGATGTGACAGTCCGCAGTGATAGAGCTGCAGTTAAAGCAATTGGGATCAGAGGTTCTGCTTTTCAAAGGATGCAAAACGACACTAAACCCTGAAGTGATACTCTTCTGTGTTGCAGCCGTGTGAAGAAGCGGGAGAAGCTGCGCGAGAAGAATGTGAACAGCATCTGGAAGATCACACCTAGCCCCTCCCCAGAACCTGAGGGCAGACGCAAAAGGTAAGCCGCAGGACAGCCCTGAAATCGACCTGTTTTCATGCTGAAGGCATGAAAGTGTAGACGTTATCTGGAAGGAGCGATGCACTTTCTGGCAAGGAGGTTCAATGCTGTCGGTGAGACCGCAAAGGCGCGTTTCTGCACAACAAGCAAACAAAAGCACGTATTGAGACACCAAGTGCGTCTGACTCACAACTGCTTGAAGGACAGACGACTCAAAGCACGTTGAAAACCAAATCTCCACAAATCTGCTTTTGCAGTGCTAAGGAGGTGTCTGAAGGATCTCCTGGGGGTGATCGTGACGGAGATGATGCGAAAGACGCAGGTAGAAAGGGTACCAAGAAGGAGGAGGCCTCAAGCGAAGACGAAGAGTTGCAGGACAAGCGGAAAAAGGGTGGGGATAAGAAGAAGTCCTCTAATAGAAAAACGAAAGATTTGGAAACAGAGTCGGAGGATGGAAGTCAGGATGAGGTAAGCGAGGAGAGGGAAAGCGAGGAGGATAGGAAAGACCGAAAGAAGAGGTCAAGAACGAAGAAGGACGAGAGCTCAAGGAAGAAGCGTCGAAAGGACGAGACGGAGAGTGAGGACGAGGAGTCAGATGCGGAATCTGAGGAGGAGAGCGAAGATGAGAAGAGTGAGTGTTGTGCCTTGAGCTTGGTGATGTGTCTAGATTCACCTTGGAATATGTATTCGCTGGTGATTAAGGCGGGTCAGAAGCTGAGAACCATGTTCTGACCCGCTTCATTTTCCCGGGAACGAAATTTCCTTTTTACTCTTGCTCTCGACCAATCTAGGTCATTATAGTTCCGTTGAAAGCTTTGCACGTGTATCACATCGAAGTAGCCACACGTCAAGTCCCCTTGAACCATGGTATGCTGAGGAGAAGGATGTGTATTTGTTTCAGGCTGCCTATTCCAGATGTTGGCGGTCGTTTGAGTTCACTTTAAAAGCTGTCTGGTCGCTTCTGCTGTGCCGATTGATCTCGGGCATGCTGTGAGTATATGTTCTTGGCATTCTTTTGCAGCTCGTCGGAGCTCTAAGCGGGGCCGCAGCAGATCCGAAGAACGGCGGCGAAAGCGGCGGAAGGAAGTAAGATTGCTCGCAACCCCATGGGCCTTTTCACTGTGCTCTTCAGCTCGCTGCTAATTGCATGTTCCATTTCAGGAAGTCAAGGCTGCCATAGGCATGCGACTGATTTTCGAAACGACGGTTTCGGAAAGTCGAAGTTTCCAAGGCTGTTTTTAACCTGCTCACTCGTCTTCTGATTGGAAGGTTGCACTACGAGGATACTCGCCTGAAGAGGTTCGCAGCAACCGAATGCTTTGGTTCGCATAAGAAGCGGCCATGGACTCGCGAACGTGAAAGCCCGGCAGTCCTTAACCGCTCATCGCTTTGAACATTGTCTGCCTGTACGGGCAAAGACAACAATAGCCGGCAGAGCGTCATGCTGTTCCAGCCTGAGCACGGCCAAGGCCAGATGCGCAGGAAGCCTCGGGTCTCATTCAACAATCTTTTGTTCCCGCAGAGAGACTCCCACCGTAGCAAGAAGAAGAGCCGCCGGCGCCGGACGCCCACCCCCAGCGAGAGCGAGTCCGAAAGTGCGTCCGAATCAGAGTGCGCGTCCGAACCGGAAGAGCCGCCACCGCCACCTCCGCCGCCGCCGGCCGCTGACGTGGACCCGTTGGCGCTGGCGGAGCTGCCTCCGATGACCGCGGAGGAGGAGGCGCAGTTCCGGGAGTACTTGGAGAAGAAGCTCGAAGGTGAGGGCGACGGAAAGCTGAAGTCTTGCATGCTTGCCTGACGCGTATTCAGAAGCGCTCCTGTTCTCTTCTGGGTCTAGAGGTGGTTTCGCTGGCAGTCGCAAGGTTTGAACCCCAGAGTACCTTCGCTTGTCCCCGTATCTGGGGCGAGGTCTCTATAGGTTGAGCAGAGCGAAGCTGCTGAGAAAACGACAGGCCGCAGTCGTCCATCGCTCCTGCTGACGTCCAATAAAGGAGTAAACGGTTTGCGATGTGATGCCGGGGACTGCGAGAGTAATCGAGAGACCTTTATTTGCAGAGGACGACCTTGACAATGAGCCGATCGTGGGACCGGCACCCGCACCCGAGATGGATGGGCGTGTAAAGTGAGTGCAATGTCGACTCTTTGGTTTTTCATGTCGTGTTGCTGACGTTCTCGTGGAATCCTGTAAGGGCTTCATGCACGATTTTTTCTGTGCAATTCTGAAGGCGCGATTGTCCGGCTTTGCTGTCGGTCAAACAGATTGTGCGTCCCAGCAGAAGCACTGGTCCGGACCTCCTACTGCTTGTTACCTAAGCTGCTTCTGGCAACTCCTTCCTTTGGTCGCGCGCTTAAGGATCTCTGGCAGCTGACTGGACGCTTCAACATGGGTGCTATTTGCCTTTCTGCTCTTCGACTGGACGAGGGCAGACGAGAAGCAAATAACGAAAAGCATCTTTGACTGAAAGCCCTCCGTGTCCACTGCAGTTACGGGTCTGCTCTGCGGCCCGGCGAAGGAGACGCCATGGCGTCTTACGTACAGCAGGGGAAGCGTATCCCGCGGCGAGGAGAGGTCGGGTTGTCAGCTGACGAGATCTCAAATTTCGAGCAGATGGGCTACGTCATGAGTGGAAGCAGGTGAGATTCTGCTAAACCGAATCGCTTTGTGCTTTTGCTTTGTCCTGTCGCGTTACTTATATTGGATCCAGACTGCCTTAGAAATAGACGCAGGACGTGCATGTCCTCTTTTAATTCTTTAGAATACTGAGAAAGTTTAAATTTGTCGTTCAAAGTTCTGACCGTTGGTCGTCGTTGTCGTTGGTATTGAATTCTTTCGCCCGGCGATTCCCGATGCCCAGTTCAAAAACGGTGCAAGCACAGTTTGTATCGAGTGGACCCATGGAATTGAGGCTAGTCACGTATGTCTCGGAAGGAGCTGATTTGGGGATTCGCGGAAAGCCGTTCTGGCTCTACAATTGTTGGTTTGATTTGGTTCAGCAGATTAGTATGATCGTCCTTTGTGGGCACTGAGGACAAGGACGCCCTTTGTGAGCACTGAAGAGACGGAAGGCTTTGCAGTCGGAAAGAACTGAACAAGGATGAGAAGAGGAGGCTTTTGGATCAAAGAGAAGTGGCATGTTTTGTCAGGAGCGTGCTTGAATGGCGAGCTTACTTGTTGCACGCTGTACCGTTCTGCAGGCACCAGCGGATGAACGCGATCCGTATCCGGAAAGAGAACCAAGTGTACAGCGCAGAGGACAAGCGCGCCCTGGCCATGTTCAACTACGAAGAGAAGGCCAAGAGAGAGCAAAAGGTGAGCTGCTTTGCTTCGGTCGACTTGGCTTTTGCTCGCGTTCCTTTTTCATTCTCATGTGCTGGCTATCGCTTATTTCATTCTGGGGTTTGGATTTTGGGTTTCTGCGGTTCAATCTGCTTGTTATTTTGCTACGACTTCGTTTTCGCCTGTGCTTCTCTGCATGCTCAAGTCGAGTCCGCCAGAGAGGAACACAATAGTTGCGATGAGGAAGCTGTGGATCATTTCAGTATCTTCTGCTGTGCGCTTTCGGGGTGGCTGACTGCAGCATTGATGAAAGATTCGCCGTGTTGCATTCATCGAATACATTTCTGACGCGGCAACTCTTTCCGTTGCAGGTGATGGCGGACTTGCAGCGTTTGGTACAGAAGCACGTAGCGGGAGAGCAGCCTGTGGTACATCATCCTTTTGGAGAAAAGCAGGACGAGGAATGATGAACCTTGATTGGGTATACCGGATTGCAATTCGTGTTGCAATTGAGTAGTGCCAAGAGCCGGTTTCCTCTAGGCCGTTGCATGGGTCGAACTTCTTAGCACGATTCCGGTTTGCCTAGGCGCTTTCTGCCGGCGGATCGTTTAGGGGAGCTTCATCGTGAGGCACTGTGTTTCCCGTTTGCTGTCACGATGACCGTGTATACCTAGGCTAAGCCTTGCATGAGCATGCCGTCAATGCAAATGGCATTCTTCTTTCTAGTATAGAAGAAGAGGACTTGATGATCCCGCGGATCCATGCAATGACATGTGAATGTGAGTGTTGCATGGTCGATCTCATGTGGCTTCGCAATCAAGCGGACTGCGCGGCAAATCTGTACATGGCCCGGCGAGTCACAATGGCCGGCCGGAGGTCGTTTTGGCGCGCGCCTTTTAAACGGCAGTTATCCGATCAACAAATCCAATGGTTTGGATCGCGTTATTGTCAAAGTTCTGGTGTCTCACCGGCCGGCCGTTCGCGGCCATGACTGCATCTGCCATATGTTCGTTGCATGAGGGGGTCGCGATTCGTCGTCACATGGGACTCGATCAGATCCCATGGGGCGGCCCAACAAACATTGGTCGCTAGCTCGATTCCGCGTACTTTCGGCCGGGCATGTGGCCAACCAAGGGGAACAGGGAAACAGCGCGCACGCCGAGTGCGGAAGTATGTATATCTAGTAGGTTGCAGATGCTGGCTGCAAACTGGCCCGACGCGCATGCTTGGGCTTTATTGGGCTTGAACGATATATATGCAATTGGACCTCAAAAGTCATGCAGCCACGTGATTGCGGAAGCCGACTGCTTGAGATCTCTGGCATATGACGGAGGATATGCCGGACCTCTTCTTCCAGTTGAAGTTTTCACCGTGTCTCGAGTAGACTATAGTAGACCAGACTCCTGGGAGCGCAGGGACTGATATGCTTGACGCAATAAAGGCAGCTTGCTTGGCACGCATGCAAAGGCCTCGGAAGCTGCCCGAGTAACTTCCAGTATGCCATCCACTATTAGATCATTCGAAGTCCCTTTCATCCCTGCGTTCTCCTTGTGCCAAATCAGTCGTGTGATGAACTGATCAAACGAGGCTTCTTAGACCCTAACACCACAGATACTGGAAAAGGAGCAAGAGCAACCTCCAAACCTCGGGACAATCTCCCCGTCAATGATGCTTATACAGAAACGCCTTCGCCTTGAGTAGCGGGCCCTGACGAGCTGTTTAAAAATTTCGTGTCCTTTAACAAGCTGTTGGATATCCTATCCTGCAACTTCAAGCTTTCTTTTTCTGAATGCGACTTAGTGAACTCTCACAATCAGTGTTAGGAAGACCTGATTTGCACATGCTTTCAATGATTGCAACTCGTGGTACACCATATCTCCGTTTTCTTTTTCCTCTTTGAGCTTTCTGCCGAGGCACCCGTTCCTGCATAGAGTTACATGCTCAACATTAGCGGAGATACACACGTGACCAAAGGGACACGTTCACCTAAAAGCAACGCAATCAGAAACTTTGACAAAACGAGAGTGACGTCTGTGTTTTCTCTGATGTCAGGTGCAAAAATCAACACGAGGCCTTGTCCATGTCTGCATACCAGCAATTGAAGCTGTTGAGGTAGTTCGCCACCCTCCTTTTCCTTGCCTCAGCTTTCCTCCTCTTGGCGTTCTCCTTCGCTGTAAGGAATGCAACGAGCGAATGAAAATTAAGATGATATTTCACAGCACTGGTTCCAATGCTCATCTGTTGAAAGACTTTTAACAAACTTTGAAAGAATGCTCCCTTGTTCCTTAATAAGTTGGTTCTTGCATCTTGCTTGCCAGCAGGATTGTTCATACACAGTCAGGTATCGGAAAGGTGTTGGCATTGGAAAGTCGCTTACTAGCCCAGCAATGATAGAATTGGTCGAACATAACATTTGTAAGAGTTACAGATAGCCCCAGCAGGCCTTACAGTATCTGCTTTGCTGCAGTGATAGGCAGCAGTAGTCGTATCGATGAGGTTTGCAGTCGCATCGCATTTTGAAAGTGTGCTTTTCTCAGAGATAGTAGAACAGGATTTTCGGTACCCCACACTATGTCATCCATCTCTAGTCGTTGCGAAAATCTTCGACTGCAAAAACCATGAAGTCCCGGCTCCCAGATCTTACATAGTTCCACCTCGCCGTATCTCACGAGTTCTTCATGTAGGTGCATAATATCGGTCCACGCAACCACGACGTTAGAACTGTTTGATCAGGAGAATTGTTTTTAAAGCAATATGACAAGATGAGATTCCTATTGTGACATTGACCAGCTCCAAAAATCTTCACGAAGATTTTCCGTGTTCTTCTGGTCCTTGCTCTACTATTGAATCACTACTTTCAAACAACGCCAAAGTAGAAAGCTGTGTGAAGCACCACCAATCGAGAGCTTTCTGAGTGGATAACTGGCTGCAGGTTGCAGGCTTCGGTTGTTTGTCTACTTGGGGCGCCAGAAGATGAGATTAAAAATTTGCCGACTCTGATGAGCCGAAAAACGTTGATGGTGAAGCAGAGTTCGTTTTAACTAACGACCGGGACGGTATCTGCAGGTTTCGATGGAGCGCTTGCATGCTGCACTCGCTTTTGCACCATATCCCGACTTTGACTACTGAATGCTAGATGGTGAAGTCGAATCTACCTGGTGTCAGAACTCCCATTCTGTTGCAAGGGGTACGTTCAAGCTTGCAAAGCTTCAGCACTTCTGTACCACCTAATGTTTGACGAAATATTTTCTAGACTTGTGATTTTGATTATGCAAAGCGAGCTTATGTCGAGCTTCACGTGCTTGAGAGTTGAGGCAGAAAGCTGTTGCTGGAAATAGCGTGGTTGCGTGTCAAACGCAGCAGGGTCGCTGCGCCCACAGGCGCCAAAGCAAATTTGCAAGGCTGCATCAAAACGAGATATAATGGCAGATCGCGCGCGGGCCCGCCCCGCGTCGCCCCGCCGAGGTTTGGAAAGGTTTTCGTTGATTAGATTCAGCTACGCAACCTGTTCTCCCCGGGCCACTTCTCCTGCTGATCAGCTGTCGGGTTAATTTGGAAACCTACCTATCCAGTTTGCCCACGGATAAGCGAGGTTCAGGCAGGGTTGGGCAGGTTAGATTAACTGTGGCACAGAGACTCCCGGGCAGAAGTAGGTACCGGTAACCACTACAAGATTTCAACGTTGAAAGAGTCGATGAGGCGGGCCGCGGCGCTCACTCAGGCCAAGACCGTCATCTAGACTGCTCGCATTGAGTCACGTGAAAGAGGTGGTGGACGCCGCCTTCGCTGGCATTGCAGATCAAATTGCATGAGCTCCTAGCTCTCGAGAGTCCAGAGTGTCGCACCCTTCGGGCACCTGTTCGCATGGTTCTGTCACAGCACGTTAGTTGAGCCATCCTGTGGCAGACAGAAATTCTGGAGCATATCAGTGTGGCTGTCGCGTAGTTGCCGTCTGGCTTGGAACGGCCTTCGTGGTCTGGTCTTTTGGATCAAGCTGGATATTCTGATTTGTCTCTGACTGTATCAGCATTTTGCCCATCCTGACAAGCGAAATTTTCCATCCTTACCGGATGCAAAATGGCGCAGCCAGCTGTGACGCAGTCGCCGGCCGCCTCTCCTCAACACACAGCTTCTCATGCTTCTGTCGCATCCCCAGCTGCGCCTCAAATCGCTTTCCTTGGCCAGTCCGTTATTCCTCTAGTCAACAAACTTCAGGACATATTCGCTCAGCTTGGAACGGGTGCTGCCAGCATTGATCTCCCTCAAGTGGCTGTCGTTGGTAGTCAGAGCAGCGGGAAATCAAGCGTCTTGGAAGCTCTAGTTGGTCGCGACTTCTTGCCAAGGGGTCAAGACATCTGTACCCGTCGACCCCTTGTACTGCAACTGGTACAGACTGTTCGGAGAGAGCATGCAGACAGGGCAGGAGATGTGGCGGAATGGGGAGAGTTTCTGCATCTCCCTGGCAGACGATTCACAGACTTCGGAGCAATTCGGAAAGAGATACAGGTACGGTGCATTGAGCAGGCCCTTATTGCAAGTATAAGATCCAATAGTACTCTGATATTTGCAAGATTGCTCACAGCACTGGTTATGAAACTGTGCCGTTAATAGATTCCTGAGCCCATTCTTTGCCCGAGAAGACCACATGTCGGCAATCTCCAGGAAGTTTAAGGACACCACTTCTTCATGCAGGCTGAGACAGACAGGGAGAGTGGCGTGAACAGAGGCATCTCTGAAAAGCAGATTCGGCTGAAGATCTTTTCACCAAACGTGGTATGTCCATCTGAACCCTAGAAGACTTTTGTCTGCTCTATGGACAGCAACATTGATCATGAATGTTGACCCACTTTTCTTGGGTGAGACTTTTCGGCGAATCAGAAGGCAGCATCCAAGCACTTCACTGCAACATTGCTTTTGAGGACGCTGAAGCTTTGAGAGTTGCACCTTTTCCTAGGTCCAAAAAGTACTTCATGCAGACCGCTTAGGCGGACGCTGATTACTGGTGATGCTACTGTGTTTGCAGCTCAACATTACTCTAGTAGACCTGCCAGGCATCACGAAAGTGCCAACTGGGGATCAGCCAACAGACATTGAGGCCCGCATTCGGACCATGGTCCTGTCCTACATCAAACACTCGACGTGCTTGATCCTGGCCGTTTCCCCTGCCAATGCGGATCTGTCAAACTCGGATGCCCTGCAAATAGCGCGGATTGCTGATCCTGACGGTGAGCCTTCTCTATGGTTTTTATTAGAACCGGAGATTCTTCGCGAATCCACACACGCATTGCTGGTGGTGTCTGGTCTGCGAGTAAGATTTTTCGCATCCTGGGTGCTACTGTGACAGTCGATCAGGCATCCAGCAATTTTCAAAGGCTTATTCTTGTACTGCATCTTCGTGCTTTTACAGGTTCCAGGACGATCGGCGTTATTACAAAGGTGAGAGCACTTCAATCTGCGCAAAGGCTGGCCGAATGGACGTACATTGGAAGATCAGGCCTCTGTTGTTGCGAAGTGTTTGATCTTCAGGCGCCAATAGTTTTGCATGTTAGCCCTCGCATTGCTGCAAGTGATAAACATCTGTAGTCATTGTATGTTTGATGCCACAATCCTCTTCACCCTGTGCAGCTTGATATCATGGACCGGGGCACGGACGCGCGTAACATCCTTTTGGGGAGTGTCGTGCCTTTGAAGCTTGGATACATTGGGGTCGTGAACCGCAGCCAAGAGGTGCGTTTTTCTGAACATTCTTAAAACCATAGATGACGAGTTTTGGGCTTATCAGTGAAGATAGCGGGCCTTCAGAATATAAAATGGTCAAGGGTCCGTATGTGTGCAAAAGTGGTAACAAGAACAGTTTCTTCACACACGAGCTCTTGGCGTTTTCACCGCTGGCTTCGACTGGCTGGTTTCTTGCAGATGCCACTCACAGCTTCAATTGTTAGAAGACCATGGCTTAATGTATGGTATCTTCGTTTGCAGGACATCAACTCTAACAAGAGCATCCGTGATGCCGTGTCTTATGAAGAGCAGTTTTTCAGGAGCCGACCGGTGAGGTATTTCTGGATTGAGGATTCGGAAAGGTTTGCATAGTTTGTTCCTGTTCAGACCTCCTTCGTTCTGGTAGGTACGATTTTGGCAGCCAGGTTGTGCTCTCTCGTCGCTGCTTCAATCCCGATATCTTCGTTAGACACAGGGTCTGATGCCTTGTCCTTGTGCAGGTGTACCATAGTCTCGCCGACCGCTGCGGAATCCAGCAACTCGCACTCAAGCTGAACGCGGTATGTCTCCGCGCAACCTTGTTAAATTGTTCGACATCGCTTTGCTTGACCGACTTCTCATCTTTATCTCCTGCCTGTCGAGAACATCAAGGCTTTCAATGTGTTTCAGTTCAAGCTCAGAGTTGTTTCCTTGAAAAAAGCGAAGGCTTTTCAGTTGTGGAGGAGGTCGTTGACCTGCTCTGGTTGAACCTCGCAGATACTTGTCAAGCACATTCAGTCGATCCTACCGGATCTTCGGGCACGCATCAACGCCCAGATTGTTACGCTTCAGAAGGAACTGGTTGGGTACGGGGAGGTCACCGAGTCCAAGGTAGGTGCACAGAACCTCATCTTGTTGCTGCTTGAGTCGTGCCTGAGAAGCAGTGGCTGTTTCTATCCGTCCTTTGCTTGACAAAGACAAACGAGTCCAAGGGATGCAATGCCACAAGCTTCTAAGCGAGATAACCTCCCGAAGTTACTCTTAACTTTCCTGATCATGTTGCCTGCAGTCTGGCCAAGGCGCGCTTCTTCTCAACATTCTCACACGGTACTCGAAGTGTAAGTTTCGCCGGCTCCTTTCTGTTTTCTGGTTGACAGAGTCGGATGATTCACAATTGTTTATTCACTTGCAAGAAGAGCTCCCTTTCAAAGCGTGGAAGGAAGACGATGTGCTGATAATACGGCTCTGCGATTTTGACATCATGTTCGTCTTTTGCAGCATTCGGAGAGACTGTGGATGGCAAAAACGAGAACATGTCAACTCACGAGTTATCTGGAGGGGCCCGCATCCATTATATATTCCAGGCGATCTTCGTGAAGAGTCTTGAGGTGAGCCTTTCTGCGAGTCTCTTTGTCTGGGAGACTGGCGAAGGGCGTCTAACATTTTAGAACGGAGGATCCTGTACCGACATGTCTTGTGTGAGTTTTGATAGTGTTGCATCGAGTTGCGTCCGTAATTAGAGGAGGCGTTGATAGTCGGCCTCACTTATCCATCTGGTATCCCCATGCAATTGCAATCCCGTGCTCGTTTGCTATGTCAACGTACCAACACCCCGTTGTGGTTTGTCTGGAGCCGCTTCTTCCAACAATTTCTCGATGCTAAGAATGATAGCTTGGAAGTCAAGAATCGTGACGGGCCTTGTTGCTAAAACGCTGCCCTCTTCCAACCCGACGAGGTATCTTAGAATCAAGATCTTGCAGCTCCCTGAATCAACAAAGCATGCACCGTAGCCTGACCCTTTTGCTGCTTGTCAGGATGTCGACCCCTGCGACGATCTTTCGGATGAGGACATCCGAACGGCGATTCAGAATGCAACAGGCCCGCGCAGCGTTCTTTTTGTGCCAGAGGTACGGACCGCTCTTCCTCCTGGCTGTCTATCTTTTGAGCCACGTTAGTACAAAAGACCCGAAGATTTTGAGTGGGACGTTCATTTAGTTGTCAGATTGACGTTGAGTCAGTTGCTTATGATCCTTGAATTGCCTTTTCTAGCTTCCGCCTCCTGATTTTTCCTTCTCCAATCAGCCTAGAACCGGGTCGTTGTAAGCACGTGCTTAACATAGACGAATCGCAGGAGTAGTTCACGATGTGCCCAGCATGGGTGTCCCAACTGCTGATTGCGTCCGACCAACCTTGTCCGCTTCTTTTGCCGTCTCGTTCCAGGTTCCGTTCGAGATGCTCGTCCGGAGGCAGATTGCTCGCCTGCTGGAGCCGTCCCTGCAGTGTGCGCGCTTTGTGTATGAGGAGCTTGTGAAGGTAAAGCTCCTCGCCCTGAAGTCTATTTTGCTGACGGTTTTACTGCATAACACTACAGACAAAAGCGTTTGAGCAGAGTCAAAGCCCGGGGAACAGGTGGATCTGGTCGGTCCAGGCTTCGGCTGGTGTGCTTGCATAGCGCATCCCCTCTGGTTTAGATTGTTAGCTACGTCCTTCCCCTGGTCGTTACGTCTGCTCAACCCCGAGCTCACGGATCATCCCCTTAATAGGTCGAGAATCATGATGTTTTCGCCGTTACCACATTCTCCATCAGTTCACCACTGTTGAGCGGGCACGTTTGCGACTTTACCTGCGGACTGGGCACGTCCAAAACATGCACACAACGTTTACCTTCACTCACACAATCATGGCTACATGGTCTGTATTCCAAACCACTATCGTCTCGTTTGCTTTTCACAGCGAGATTGAGATCGACCTCCGTCCAGCTAAAACACGTCCACTTTTTTAAGCGTTTGCTTGCCTCTGCTGCTCATGAGTGCGACCTACTCTTGCTTTTGGCAGATCTCGCACCGCTGTGAAACCCTGGAGCTCCAGCGCTTCCCAGTGCTGCGGCGCCGCGTCGATGACGTCGTGTCAAACTTTTTGAGAGAGGGACTCATACCTGCTGAGACCATGATTGGGCACCTCATCGAGATGGAGGTAAGTCATTGTGCGGTCCTTTTCGTTGTCCTTCTCGTTTGTTACTGGTTGTGATCACAAGTGCGGCTCCAGACCTAGTGAGGTTCCACCAGGTGATGAGGACTTGTTTTTCTTCTCTTTGGATGGTGCAGAGGAATCTGATTATTTGAAGCCCCTTATCGATGAATGCGGAAAAGGAGCGCAGATGGCACACTAGAGTAGACATCAGAGTATCTGTGCATAAAGCGTATCCCGCGTATAAGTTGCGGCTTTATTTTAGGGCAAACCTCCAGAAGATGCTTCCTTCGTTTACGGATTGGTTGAAGCCACATCCCGAGGCTGAAGCTACAAACCATCCTATTCTGCTTTATCGAAGCTTGGCTCTCTTCCTCGTCGGCTTTGGAGTTCTTTGCCAGCAATGACCTGCTTCCGTTGTCTCTGACCGGTGCTTACTGCTGCAGATGGACTACATCAACACATCGCATCCAAGCTTCGTGGGAGGCAGCAAAGCTGTGGAGATGGCGCTGCAGGATCGACGAAGCTCGAAGGTAATTCAATTCCTCCATTTCTCTGAGAAAGTTGTTCTCATTTTTCGAGCGACCATGTGATTGCAGTGGCGTTGAACCAGCTCGTAATACAGTTGTGTTTGGAATCCGCTTGTTTGTTTTTTGTCACCATCCATCC
Source organism: Klebsormidium nitens (assembly GCA_000708835.1). Classification (NCBI taxonomy): domain Eukaryota; kingdom Viridiplantae; phylum Streptophyta; class Klebsormidiophyceae; order Klebsormidiales; family Klebsormidiaceae; genus Klebsormidium; species Klebsormidium nitens. The sequence continues at coordinate 104,905 of DF236980.1, read as the reverse complement.
CTAAACAGTCCTTTTGTGCTCCCCCTCTGTGCTTAGATGGCTCGTAACAAGGTTCGCTCAATACATCATCGTTCAAAGGTTACGTTCAATGTTTTGGAGAAGCTCGCTTGAACGACGCCTCAACGTGCTCGGTTTCCATCTGCAGGAAGCTTCGGAATGGAAGGACTCCGGAGCAGACAGGCTGGCTGTTCCGGACAAGGGGACAAAGGCACGGGGCATTCTTTCTCGATCCAAAACTCCTCCGCCCGATTTCGTAAGCCCACCGGGCGTTATCGGGCTCTCTTTCTCATGTTCCAGACGTCTTCTCTTGAAGTTTCTACCTTCCAACCGGCGCAAACCTTGAGGATAATTAGCTTCGAGATATTTGCTGCCAACACGGTGACTGGCGCCAAAACTAGACGCTGTACTACAAGCTTGGGCTTGGTTTTCAGTGTTGGCTTTCAGTGTGGTCACGAGTTGTCGTCTATTTTGCAGAGCCGGCGATCAAGCGAAAACAACACGTCCGCAGAGAGGGCCTCTACGTCGAGTGAGTCGCAACTTCTGGTCACATGACGCCAAGAAAGCAGGACGCCTTTTCAAAGGCATTCTTCTCTCCAAAAGAAGTTGCTGGCTGCATTGTTTCTTGGAAACTGCTTGGAGAGGCACCGTTTCTGCAACTCTTTTTAAAAGTACAACCAGCGCGGTTGAGCTGATTCCACGCGTTTCTTTGTCAGGTAGCAACGGTCTTAACGCAGGCGGGTGGGGCATCACGTCTATCTTCCACACGGAGCGGACGAGGGGAGAGATCACGAGCACGCGGGTGTTCTCGGAGACCATGATTGGGTCCGAGCCGCTCGTCAGCGTCCGGCTGAAAGAGGTAGGGTCCTTTTTCGACCTTGGTAAGCAGATTGACAGAGTAGCGTTCACTGGTTATGTTTCGCAGTCACTTCTCTCCCTGTGGTCGATTGAACGGAAGAGCGCTGATCTTTCGAATGAACGTTTTGCAAGACAGGACGGCCAGACAAAATTTTCTTCCGTTTGCGGTTCCGAATCGCCCTAGCGCCTCGTCGGCCGTTTCGGCCATCCGAGAGGTGACGCCAATGGCTCAATCCAGAGCTTGTCCATTCAACCCCGTTTCTGGAGATTCCGCATCTATCTCCAGGTCTTGACAATGAATCTACATTCCCGTTTGCCATGCTCCTCCTCTCATTATTTTCTGGGGCCCCCTTGCTTCCAGCTTCTTTCCCTCTTGGTCCTCTTTTCCGTCGCCTTCGTTTATCAGACGCCGATCGACTTCTGAGTACGGACTTTGTTTTTGCAGCCGCCTCAAGTTCTCCGAGCGGCGGATGCGGCCACCGAGCAGGAGACGATCGAGATCGCGGTGACACGTGTCCTCCTCAAGTCGTACTACGACATCGTCCGCAAGAACATCCAAGACCAAGTGCCGAAGGCGATCATGCACTTCCTGGTGAGGCACCTCGCTTCTTTCGAGAGCGCTGCTTGATTGCTTCTTACTGCATCAACCCCCTTTCGTGGAGCCTGATGCAGCTTTGGACAGGTGGTACTGCTCGTTAGATCGGATAGCTTGGGGCGGCAGACCTCTTGAGTTCAGCCGCTGTTCTCACCAGACTTGTCGATGAGCCCGTAGCCACTATTTCATACGATTTTGAAGGAAGTGAAACGTCTCAAAAGAGTGCTTCTGCTTGACCCCCGGTTCTGCAGTGACTGCATTCAGGAGCTTCTAAGGAGTGTGTCCGCCCTCGTTTGCAGGTGAACCACGTGAAGCGGGAGCTGCACAGCGTGTTCATCAGGAAGCTATACCGGTAAGGATTGTCTGTGTGTTTCTGTGTTTAGGTCCCAAAAAGCTTGGCCACTTTCTTGGGGTAACGATGGACATATCGACGCTAGAGAAAGCCGTACCTTTTTCCAAAGAGTGTAGAAAGGTATTGTTTGATGCAAGTGGTGCGTGTAGACAGCTTCGCCGACGCTCCTTCGTCGATTACATTGTGTCAACCTGTATGGTTAGGACTGGTGCATGTAAACAGCTCCACAATACTTTCCTTCTTCTTTCCTACAGGGAAACCTTGTTCGACGAGGTTCTGCAAGAGCGCGAGGAGGTTGCCCAGAAGCGCCGGCGGTGCAAAGAGATTTTGAAGGTGCTCCAGCAGGCCTCGTACACGCTGGAAGATCTCCCGCTCGAGGACGGCGTGACGTCAGCATTCAGCGGCGTCACTCTGGGCGGCAACGAAATGACCCCTTCCTCGATCTTTTCCGCCAACATGGCTCTCAGCAGTCTGTCTACCCCGCGATTAGTGTCCAGCAAAAGTATGTTCAAGAGGCCCGATGAAAGCGTCGGTAATGGGAGTACTAGTCCGGTGTCAAACGGTCCCTCGCTCGGCCCTGGTTTGGGCGGGCCCGGTTTTCGTGGTTAGTCAAGTGTCTGGTTGGGCTTGCTACTTCTAGCTGGGGTTGACTTGGCTGTCTCGTGATTGACATGTTAATTGCAAACGCAAGCTGCATATGCTAATATCTGGGATACAATAGAGGGGTGGCAGCTGCTATTTCGACAAAGATAGACGGGCGGATGATACTGGACCAGGTAGTGAGGGTGGATGGCCACTCGAGATAACCGCTCGATGTAATAATGTGGGCGAGTAATTTGAGCCCTCAAATCTGTATGCACGCTCTTTTGAGCAGAGCATCTCCTTCATACCTCGATGGCAAGAAAGCAACATTAGCAGCTGCAAAACTTGGAACCGAATTGCACTGTTCACTGTCTATGACTAAGGATGTTATTCCTTGAGCAAAGCCAAAGTTGACGAGGATTTGCTAATATCTGCAAGCACATATCAATGCATGGCTAGCCGAGCACCTCCAAGCACCTTACAACAATTAACAGTCCTATAGCATATTGCTCGAAGATTTAACTATTACGCCTCGCTTCATGCAAAGTAGAATGCATTGCCACACATGTGCAATTCTCAAGAAAATCCGAGGAATTTGTCGAGCGCTTCCAGGCCCCCTCTGATTTGCCGTAGAATCATTTAACTTGATGGGCTACTATAGGCCACAAGCACCTACCTAAGTGCATATAATCACGGCGTGCCCTAGGTTTGTTGGTACTGCCAACCACATTCAAGCGCGGCCCGATTCAACGCGTGCTCTCAACTAGGTATGGGTACAGCTAATAAAATATCACACATGAAATGGATCAACCCCTAATCTTCATACAATCAGTAGATCTCGCTTGACCAATCCGGAGCAACTCCGGAAGTACAGCCGCATGAATTTTAGCTCCGGAGAACCAGCCAGAGTCCGGACCTGTACGGCCGGTGTACCTGGACGATGCAGGATATCAGAGTTGCAACTTGCCTCAGAAAAGCTTGGTTTTTGCAGCGTGCAACTTGCAAGTTGCTAGACCCCCTGAGCAGGGCGTCAGCAGAGATACAATCAGGCGCACTCATTTGTTATCAGATATTTTCACTGGCGACCAATTGTTTGTGAGCTGGCAGAGTCATACCTGTGTGCTCTGGTCTTCTTTCTGTGACAGCGCCCTTTTGAAACGAGGGCGCCGTTGCATGCTCACAGGGCATTGAGCACCCCGCGGTGGCGGGAAGTATGGCGAGCAAAGTCCAAAAGCTGTATGACGCTTGCCGGGCAGCCTTTGGCGCCAAGGGTCCCGCCTCAAAGGAGAATCTGCAGTTGTTACAGGAAGCTCTTGGTAAGATCCCTTTGGACATCGTTGAAACCAGAGAAACGCTTGCACAGTGCGCAAAGTCTGGCCAGGCCATTTCAAACCTGGATTGAAGCTTTAACTGGTTTACAGTGGGACCGTGCCAGCTTGTCTGCTTACTTACTGGTTTGGTCTCCTAGTGCAACTAGCAGTCGGAGCTGGTTTGCACGGTCAGAGTTGTGAGCTTTCTTAGTTTACGTGGGTGCGTTGGCATTTCAAGTCCTGGCCTATGTGCTGGTTTGCAGACGCGTTACTGCCACCTCCTGCTTTGTAAGTGTGCATGCATCTCATATTTCTTACTCCTGTCCTCCGCATTTTGTGAGGTCCTCAGAAGCAGCCTAGAGCAGCTTTCCGCGTCGTCCCAAATTCTTTTAAGAGAGCACGTTTTGTGAGAAACTACATATAGGGGGCCAATCCTATCAGTGTTGAAGAGTGGTAGGTACTTCTTTTTGAGGTGTCCACTTTGAAATCATGAAGCTTCTGAGATTGGCAGAGAGGTTGGAGACTTTGGCAGTGTTAGCAGGCGTCTGCGTCTGAGAGCGCTTGATGGTCAATTGGGCGATGAGATATGGAAACCATGAAACTCAACTGATGCCGCTCAAAGGAGAGAAGGGGATTGTATTTTGTGCCACTGCGACATCTGACTCTTCTCGCAAACGACGCCGCCATATTGTGGCCGCAAGCAGGCAAACCTTGGAGTGCCACCCCCGTGCTAACGTGCACTACTCTTCGCTTCCGGAGCCTTCTTCTCACCAATGCAACTCACACGGGCATAATTCCGCCCACAATTCACAGCCCGCTGACCTCGTTCTGCGTCATCGACCCGCTTCGTGCTGACATCGCCTCGTCTACCCACCAACATGTTTTCTCACCCAAAACCAGTTTCGCTGACATCAGCCCACGTCCTCTTCCTGCAGACTCAGTGACGTGCGCTGACGTAGGTCTAGATCCAGTAACTGATGGGGAGACGCGCGGGTTTGGGTTTTTTGGTCGGCAGGGGCCCTGGGGCCGCCACAGTGCGGCGCCCCCCCGATGGGCCCCGCCCATCTCCTATCAACACATCTACGAAGATCAACACATTTCGGTGAGAGTGCGGCCGCTCTAGTTGCTGTTGCTATCTGTATTTGCCCATGTCATCTGTATGTTGTGCCCATCTCCTGTCAACACATCTACAAGCATCAAAACATTTCGGCGAGCGTGCGGCCGCTCTCGTTGCTCTTGTTATCCGCTTGGTGTACTCATGTTCGGAATTGGGTATGGAAGATGCAATTCTGTGATCATCTCACGTGGCCACCTTGAGTGACGGCCCTGCGTCCACGCTTCGTTGGCGCTTGTGATCGGTGTGAAGAGTTTACCAGTGGTTCCAAGGCTCGACTGGGTGCCTTTCACAATTGTGAACATTCCAAACCGATGTCATCTGGACTGCTGCGGCGCCTGGCCGGAGTGGAGGCGTCCCGCGTCTAGTTCTTTGTTGAGTGGCTGGACTTCTCTGTAGAGGTGGAGGGTTGCGCGTGGAGATAGGAGGCTGGTTGAGGTTCCGAACACCAAGGCTGTGACGCGGACAAGGAAAAGTATACTGCTTTAGAAACCGTCTGTTGAATAGGCAAACCAAACACGGGCTTTTTCTGCGATTCTGCGACTGAACCTGTACCAGTCTCTCGTCACTTCCAACGTTGAAAGCTCTGAAGCCCCCATGTGTGCGTCCTGCAGTCGTGCATACACAGGCTCCCAATCACTGCACAGATCTTACAGCACCCCTGAAACTTTTTTCAAACCACAATCCTGGTACTTGACAATTCGAGTCTTCAAAAAACCTTTCTTTTTGCTGCCCAGATTGGCATCTTCTGCCTCCCCACGTGCGCCTCCATCCCCCTCCATAACCACCCAGGAATGGTGGTTATGAGCAAGCTGCTATATGGCGACATGCACGTGCGGTCCTATGACTGGGCCAACCAGGAGGCGCCTCCGGTCGGCCCCCAACACCCACCCCGTGAGCTTCTCATCCGCTTTGGTTATCGGTGGACGGTATTTTTCGTGTATCTGTCGCGTGGATTGACGACGTTGTCATAAATCTCGTGATCGAGGTTTGAGTGGATGGTTTCGTCGTCTCGCAATCTGTTAGCGCGGTTTGTAAAAGGGTATTGCAACAGACCTTTTAGAGAGTCTTGATTCCCTGAGATTGTTTGTCACTGAGCAGCCGGATGAGGAGGCTGCACCCTCGGCCCCCCAAATGGTGGGTCATTTGATGGAGGGTGCTCCTACAGACAATCTCTTTAACATTGCATCTGCCAAGCACGCCGCAGCGACTTGCATGAGAGTGCCGCGTGCCGCCGTTTTGCGAAGGATTGGCCCCTTAAACCGATTTAGCGACTCTTTACGTTCAATGTTCTGTAGCAACGTGTAAGCGCTCCATCCAACAACCTCACCACTCTCGCCACCTCTCTGCATGACACCACACCCGCCGACATCCTTCTCTTTCCCCCCCCCCCAAAGGACGAAACGCCGTGTTTATGCCGTCGCAAACGTAGAAATAAGCTAGTGTTGCAGCGCATGAGGATCAATTCTCGACCACTCGTTTGGAAGCCCGGAAGCCCACATCTTACTCCCTTCCCCACCGGGACGAAACGCCGTGTTAGTCAAACGACAAATGCGGAAGCAACAAGCTGAAAAGCGCAGAAGGCATACTTCCTGACCGCTTCTTCGGAGATTGCATTGCGTTTCCCTTCCGCCCCAGGACGAAACGCCGTCTTTATCAACGACGAGTGCAGAAGCAACAAGGTGTGAAGCGCACAAGGCACACTTCCTGACCGCTTCTTTGGAGATTGCGTTGCGATTCCCTTCGCCCCCAGGACGAAAGCCGTCTTTATCAACGACGAACGCAGAAGCAACTCGCATTAAGGCGCACAAGGCACACTCTCTGACCGCTTCTGTGGAGGACCAAATTCATTTTCCTTTCCCCCCCAGGACGAAACGCCGTGTTAGTTTGCGACGAAGTCCTCTCAGCCCCCTGCGACGCCCTGGTTTTGTACCCCACTTCGGGGGGGAACATCCACGCGTTCACCGGCGTCACCCCCTGCGCCGTCCTCGACGTGGTGGCCCCCCCTTACGACCCGGAATCGGGCCGGCACTGTACCTACTACAGAGAAACGCCAGTGCCTGGTGAGTGGGCGCGTCTCTTTTTGGGGGGGGGAGGGTCCTCTTTTGACACCTTATTATCATCTCGAGTACGCCCGGTAATGACACATTTTATTCGTTCTCTGACTGGTCGAAACCCTTTACCATTGACTTCCTTGACCGCAAAGTTAAATGATTCAAAGCGCACCCCACCCTAGATCAAAACCTCAGAACATTGACACCGTCCAGCTTCCAAACCAACGGCAGAGAAGTACGCCAGTTTAACCTACGTCAGGGGACTCAGACGGTACGGACGGTCCGTCGCACTAGGCTATGCTAATCATTACCCAACTCTTGTCGGCCGGTCTCCCCTAAACCACAAACTTGGGTTCAACTAGAACCCCAGAAAGAGTGTCAATTTGAGCACAACATTTGACCCCACTTGTGTCTGACACGAGGGCAAAAGTCGGAGCTGGTTAACCAGATGACCCGGCACCTGAACTTGGCATAGAACCCGAGTAAGGTGGCCATTCTCTTCCGGAGCGGGGGAGGAGAGGGGTGTCGTGCCTCGTATGTACTGGTCAGCATTTGATTTGGTCAGCGGCGGCTCTTTCAAGAGACTTACGGTTTTAGGCTTCCCGCTTCACGGCCAAGTCAGGATGGTTGAAACAGTCAATCTCGGCGCCCTTCCGCATATAATCGTCTTTTTGATGAGGGCAAAGGAAAAATCCGAGTGTCAGGATTGCCGACGAAGTCGAGATCTGGTGAAGAAACGTTGTAGGTTTGCTTTAACGATCGTTACGGCTGAGTTTCGAAGGCGGCTTTGCTGGTCAGGTTGCTCGCTTTTTCTTGGAGCTGCGAGATGCTGCTGGGGCTCGGCACAAGGAGAAACTCGTCCAGACGTATTGACTCGCAACCTCGTCATGTTGTCAACTCTGTGCTTCGCAATCGGCGTTGGCAAGTAAAGCAACGGAAATCACGTCGTTCCTTTTCCTGCAGCGATGGTGGGCAAGCGAGACCACAAATCATCGGCCGTTACGGACGAATCCATCTGGCTAGAAGAGTTCTCTCCACCGGACGACTTCGTCATCGAAAGGGGATTGTACAGGGGACCTAAAGTGCAAGGTGTAAGGTAGCCCGCATGTGCTTGTGTATAATCATCGACGCATCGTCCATTGTTGGGTTGTTCAGGGGCATTGCATTTGCATTGATTTCCTCCGCATTTGGTGAACGGAGATGAGGCCACATGGCCAGACTGACGGCAAAATAAGTTGACTTGGTTTTCGCAGGCACTTAGGTATGCAGAATTGAGGTCACCTTTCTACAGTTCTGCTTGGGCGAAGTCAAACGGTCTCGGTCTGGGGCAACAAGTGGGGTCTCAACGCTCTGCACATGATCGAATTGTTTGCAGCTTGATATTCAAGATCTGCACCAGCGGTACATCCACATTCAATAATGTATACCATGATTGTGAAAGGTGATTGTACACATACTCATCATCAGCCGCAACGCATGACATCATGGCTGGAGCTAAATTATTGCACTGCAGATTTGATTTCATGGAGCTGTCGATGAATATAGTAGAGCGAGATAAAATTGCAACTGAGAGCTTCTATGCATAAATAGAAAACATTGAACTCACTGCATGGTACGTTGTATACACCGCGGCATGATTGTGCAGCAAGTCTGCCGCGTTCCGATCCTTGATGCATAAGCCGACGTCGTCGCACGGTGCACTGATGCACATCGGACCGGGGCCATAAGGTTAAGGCCGACTAGATCTAGCTTTCACATTCAATTAAGCAGAAACTAACGCGCCTACGTATACTTCGAAATTTTTGCATGCTCATATGCATGCATGGTATTTTATGATGCACGGACCTTACTAGTACCTGTACAAAACGGAATTTCTGCGCAAGTCTTTCTACGTTTATGCGCAATGGCTGCCCGTGTGTTCTATATGTTGAAGTTGCGCAAGTGCCAGCAATTCCGACTTGGCTCGCGCTGAGGTAACTTATGCAGCTGCATCCGCCGCCCCCGCCGCCGCCGCCGCCCGCTACGTCCATTAGTACCGAAGGTTGGCCAACTTTCAAATTGAAGTATAGACCTCAAGCATGATACGCTATGACCCAACGTGCTTCAGCATGCGCATGACCAATATGAAAGCGAGTATACATGCACAGTCGCCGTTGAAAGCGAGCGCCTGAAGGCAAAGTCGCTTTCTGCAACCGATCTGATCTCTAGCCATTGAATGTCACTTCCCAAAGAAACCTAGTTGCACCTGTGGACCAACCATTAGCTATAGCCTGACTCTCCTCAAATCATCTCGTATCACGATTCTCAAACTTCCTGTACACTCGCAAAGCAAGGAGCTACTTTACAATCTATGATAACACTGCACTGCTTTTTCAGAGCATATTCACAACTGTTTTAGCTACTATTTCTCAAGCGTGCCTCGACGATCCTCTCGGGGTAGAGGATCCTATGGAGGTGGTTGTTCAAGGTCGGGGTGTAATCTGCCTCCAGATCCTTGCCTGCGAACAAACGAGCAGATAGTCAGTACTCTATCTCCGCTTCAGCACGCGAACAAGCTCACAAGCCCCCGCTTTGTTACGATTGTATTCTAGCATAAAGGAAGTAACCAATGAGATAATCAGTCCTTCTCTGCGCTCAAGCACACTAAATCAGGGCCAGAGCGCAGTAGAATCACGGATCAGCGCCATAAGACGGCTGGATGCAAAGCAGATAAAGCCCATGCATGCAGATGTGCTGCATTTTGAAACACCATGAGCTGCCTTCAGACGTCGAGGGCTTCTAAGGTAAAACTCTCCTTTTCAAGATAAGCGAAGCAGCATAGCTAAGCTGTCTTCAGGTTTCCAAAGTGGCAGTAAATCGGCGCACGTTTCGTTGATGCACAGTATAGACCCCTGCTACATCTTCTCCCGAGCAGCCTTCCACATCTAGTGTGAGAAAATTAGTTGAACTTAGTGAATCTGCTGCTGAGTGATCTTTGTCTAGATTGGTTTGCCCTAAAACTGGCAAATTGCTCGGGAGAAGCTGTAAAGGGAAGGAAGAAAAGCTTACCCGAAGCGCCCCGGTTCGAAGCCCGGTACAGGGGGGCCGTACGGGTCGAAGCGAGCCCCCGGAGGGACTCCCCTGGAAAGACGAGAGACGCGCAGTCACAACATTGTCCCAAAGCAGTTACTGGGAAATGGAGATTGCAGCAGATAAGAAGCGTTCGCGGGATGACTCGGTCTGCCGAAGAGGAATGCTATCGGTGGGAAGACATGTTGCTCCAGCGAGATGAGCAACCAACGTTGGATTTTTCTTGGCCGGCGCATGAGAAGATAAAACCGCCAATACGCTATCCTCTGTAAAGATTCCTCGTGTTAACTCAGCTTTTTCATACCGTCTCCAAAAGCGCGCTCGGAACCGGCCAGACCTTCTCCTCCGAGAGCTTTCCGGTGACAGAAAACTAGACTGGCGTAAAACCAACGGGCCGTCGGCAGAGAACTAGAGATGCGAGAGGAAGAGCCGCGACTTACTGAGGCAGGCCTCCAGGTGGCGCGCGGGGGCCGCGAACGCCGGCGCCGATGAAGAACGGATCGTCGGGACCTGTGTAGGAGGAATTGTCGTTTGACTCTGCCTGCTCTTCCGGAATTTTGACATCCTCAATGGTGGTGTCAAACCCGAAAAGGGAACCCTTTAACATGTCGAGTCAACTAAGCTCGTGACGGCAAAAATATATGATAAACCAACCCTCAAAAGAGAAGTCTAGAAACTTTTCTGCACTTTTGCACGGGCAACAATCCAAAGCACAGTGCCGAGGTGATATGACTGTGGTTTTCGGTGTTGGACAAATAGTGACGTCAGCGAGATTGTGGTGCAATGACCCAAGCGAAGAAGGTGGAAAGATGTTTGCAGCGATGATACAATGGAGCTTGGAAGCCCTACCTACAAACATGCCGCCTCGTCCCGCAGCTGGGAAGCCATACCTGCAAAAGAAGCAACAGGTGACATCAGCGGATGGGCTCAATCGACGTCAGCCAAGAAGGGACACGGAGCTTTCCTTCCACAAGGTCTCCAATCGCTGCACGGATGTCCACCTCGGCAGACACGCTCCGACCAAAAAGCTTCCATCAAGGTTTAGCGAAACTCCGAGTCAGTGCTCTCTTTCTGACTCCCTTGTCTTTTCGCTTTCCTTGGCTGTAGTTGATTTTAGAAGGTAAACCAAAACGTGGGGGATCCCCACACCCCCCATCGGCATCAGGTCCGGGTCGGCATACGCCCCACCACAAGAGTGTCCAAACTTCATCAGTACTTTGCTTTTCATTGAGTTTTTGACCCGTATGTTTTGTGTATTCCCCAACAGCATTCAATTG
>DF236980.1:72752-93267 GCA_000708835.1 Klebsormidium nitens | reverse complement strand
GATTGCCAAGACGCTTACTGTGGGGGGATCCCCGCACCCCCCATTGGCATCAGGTCCGGGTCGGTATACGCCCCCCCCACGGGAATGCCTGGAACGCTGCCCCCCTGGCCGCTCCCTCGGGGACCTTCCGCCAGCGGGGTGGGGCCGGGACGGGGCATGAACGCTTCGGGGCCCTCCGCCATTTCGCTGCAGGGGGGGAAGGAGAGAGTGAGTAGGGTGACGTCAGCAGGTGCCTTGAGATGATGTCAGCAAGGGATCGGGGTTGGGGGCAGAGCATGAACGCTACGTGCCCCGCCGCCAATCTCGTTGCGCAGGGAATGAAGGAGCATGGTGACTCAGCGGGTGGTTTGACGTGACGTCAGCAAGGCACGGCCGCTCCTGTTGCTCAAGTCACATCTGGGGACGTCGAGCGGGATTGTGTATTCGTATGTGGAGGAACAGAGAAGAGCTCAGTGCACTCTCTTGTAGCCAGAGTGGTCAGCGCCTCAGAAAAGCATCCATGTGTGCTCCTCAGAAAGTTGTTTCTCAAGAGATTCTCAACAACCTAATCACATAAGATAATTAAACACATGAAACCACAAGTAATCACTCCATCATTCTGCAGTTTCTGCACGGACTCAGGCTTGTCAACCGCACGCACAGACTGACAACAGCACGTCGGGTGCAGCATACTCCGAGCTTCCGATCAGTCCTAGTATTCTTCCGCAAATCCTTTCTCACCCGGATGGACGGATGCCCGCCGTGCCCTTGTCTTTCGCCTCTTCCGAGCTCAGCTTTGAGATGATGGAACCTTGCACCCGCCCCACGAGCCTGTCGAGGTCCTTGTACAGCGCCGCGTAATTGTGGCCCTCCTCATCGGTTACATAATCATCCACCCTGCAAAAGCGCGAGCGCTTGTGAGCCTCAAATCATGAACCCAAGATTGTGACGCCCAGAATGTTGTGTAGTTTATGTTTACAAGACCCAGATACGTACTGGCAGGTTTTGCATGCTTTGAGATCCTTGTCGAATGCTGTCTTGCCTGACTTATGACTGGTCCGGTTTAGGTGCTGACCTTCTGTTTGGGTCAGGCGATTTCGATATCGCTTTTCTACAAGGTGCAGTAATTTCCGCTACTGAAGCTATGATGGAAGCTTGGAAAGTTTGTGGTCGGAGTCAGGGGGATCCCCCTTGTCAATTTCTAGTTCGGACGGATTAGTAAGGGAAGAGAGGGCTATTTCAGTATCTAGAAATCCTGAGAAACTCGGTTCAGATTTAGGACTTGCAAGCCCTTGGACTTGCCAGGTTTCAATCTGCCGCTCAAAGATCCAATCACGAAACAGCATGCGGCCCCAGGCATTTGGTGCAGAATGTCATCAATCGCAGTGACAAATAGTTGATTGGAAAAGCGGCCCAGGGGCAAGGTCAGCACCAAAAAGGGGGCGTACACAGTTCTGCTTCTACACTTCCACATGCCAAGAATAGTCTGAATCAGACAAGTGGTTCCAGAATGTCGAGTGAATGCTCAATCACCATTTGGCAGAACTTCTCAGTCTCGTGGTCCACAGGCGAAGCAAGGCTACAAACCAATGTGCCCGCGCAAACTGCAAACTGAAACCATCGCTCATGTACATGTTCGCCACCAGCTGAGCTTTGTCCTTGCTGCTCATCTAACATGGATTCTGGCACATCCCGTTCTGATTGAGGCGCCAAAAAAGTTACGCCCATCTTTGCCACCTGTCACCCGTCACCCGTCAAAAGTGGCGTTTCATAAAGCGGCACATTTTCTGGATCCCCGTGCTAGCTTCCACAAGAGCCCCTGACGTCCCACACAACACCTCTCCAAGCTGAACAAGCTAATCCCTGTGTTTGCACAGACTCTCAACATGCGCTTCCTTTTTCACGCCATCACAAAATCAGACAATCGGGGGCAGGAAAAGAAGAAGGCGAACTAGTAGGAAAAAGAGAGGGAAAACACGCGGAACTCACTTGAGCTCAAGCGTGTGAACGGCCTCCCCCTGGCTTCCCACCCGTGTCGCGTCTACCAGGAGTTTGTCCCCGACCGTCATCATCGAGAGCACGACCGGATACGCCTGCTCGTCCCCGTCCTTCACGTAGCGCAGCATGTACGAGTCCCCCAGGGAGTCCCACCCCTCAAGGCTGACGTCATCCTCGGGCTTTGGGGTCTTGGGCGCTGCAAGTCAGGCAGAAGATGGATTGATGGAAAGGTTGGTACGACTTAGTGCTGGCATTCAGAGGATTCTGAATGCCACTCCTCGATGCTATTGTGGTGCCCTGGCCTGGAACTGCCAGCACGGGAAGGAGTCCCTGCACCATAATCAACTTATATTGAGATGAGGTACTGCGCAATTGTGGAGACAAGAGTTTCTACTCTCAAAGTCGTCTGTCAACTGGGCTGGAAAGATGCGGTGAAGCACGGTTGGTTATCAAGCCTGGTGGTTTTCTACACACAGTGGGGTTACGGAACTCCCTGCTCTCCCGGTTCTGATGGCTTGGGGCTTTGTTGCTGGCAGCATTGGGATTAGTGGTCATACAATCAAGCTTATGATATTCTACGGTTGATACGGACGGTTGGAAATGAAGAAACGGATATGTGCCACTTCGACTCTCCTGGGCCTTTTTGATTGAAAGGCAGCCAGACATTCTGAATTCAATATCAGTTGCATTTCTCGCGTTTCATGATTGCAGGTGGTACAGCGATTGTGGGAAGGTTTGCACAAGGTGACTTTAAATTGATGCATACATACCCTCGGAACCTCTGGCAAAGCAGAACGCCCTGCTGGGGTACTCAGCTCACACGCATGCCTTGGAAGCAAGCATGCGCAGGAAATACTTGCTACGCAATGCCATCTCTAAGACACAAATGAGGGTCCTGGGCGCAAATTTTCAAGAGCATTTTGAGGCAGCAAAATTCAAAGCCCTTTGCAACTTTCCTCTGGTCTGATGGCAGAGTCCGATTAGAGTAATGCTGGACGCTGGTTAGCTAAGACTCGCCCTTCGCAATTGAGCAAGTTTAAATGAAGATGTGAGAGTTGGATAAAGCTCACGTCCTTCCTCGGGATCTGCTTCCGCTGCCCCGGTGCCCACCAACCTGTAACCGTTTGCCAAAAAGATGGCATAGATGGAGAATGCTAGCTTGTCATGCTTGTTCTTCAGCTCGGGATGGGCCGCCCGGATGATTGCGAGCACACTCGACGCAGACGCCATTGTTTCGGTTGGTTGACTTTGGTATGATTTTCCAGGATTTCAGAACCTTATCTTCCTGCTTGCGAAGCAGTGCTCTAACGATAGAATTGCTTGGAAGAAGCCGCCATGCAACAAGAGGTGTTTTGAACCACATGTAACGTGCGCCTCTGGTTCTGCGGTTTGGAGAAAAGACCCATCACGTCGCTACCTTCTTTACCTGGTTTCCTTATGCACTCAGCACTGCGCTCGTCCCCAGTTGTGCATGTGCATCAAAATCGCCAGCCAATTTGCATCATGCATTCCTCTACAGAACCATAGAATCAAGCGGTGTCCGAATCACGATTCACGATGCAGCTTAGAGGAGTAGGTAGCTCAGCCAATCACAGGGGATAGGGGTACAAAGTTACAAACGCCGGGTTATTTTGGGAGTGCCCGGGCTTGGTTTGTGTTCCAGGTGGTTAGTAAAGAAGGTTGAGTGAAACTTCGATAGGTTAAAAGAGGCCGCGTACTCGAGGGAAAGAGCACGACTGTTCGAGTGGTTCTCTCAAGTGTCAACGAACTGGGTTTGGATTTTTGTGTATGGAAAGCAAGCGGGCCGGCTGAAACTTCCGGTCGGCCAAAGATAGCATTCTAATTGCATTAGGGGCTGCCACATAGGATGGGTACTATTTTGCACCCAACCACCTCCCCCTCGCCAATGATGATTGATCAGCCAATCACAGTCCCGACTGGGCCGACTCAGCCGCGGCAGTGGGGCCGCGGGCAAGAGGCACAAAGCAGCCGAACTTTTCTCGGAAAAACGGACGCGGACACCGTCCGATTTTATAAACCGGGCATAATCCAAGACTACCGGGAGCCTTACCAAACACTAAAACCGAAGCATATGCCTGAGCCGTTAGTATTAACCCTAATCGTAGTGCAGTCACTGTAAGGTGGCGCGACCCTATCAAACCGTCACAGGCTTGCAACATAACCCTAATGTCACAGGGAGTGCCCGGTTGTTTGTCGGCGGTTACAGGTCCGAGTTGTGACAAACTTGCGTCCGCAACTTTTTTCCAAGAAAAGTTCGGCTGCTTTGTCCGTTTTGCGGCAGTGGGGCCTGACCAGTGACGATATGCTATGTAGGTACCGGCCGGCCCGGGGTTAACCTGGCCCGGCGTGGAGCGATAACGGTTGGCCAAGAGCAGTTTCCGTGACACTGTGCCGGCGTGAGGTCATGCACCAGGAGATTGGAATGTGCAAGTTGGTGGCAGGTGCCACTGTAGCTCATGCGCCCCTTGCATTGCACGTCCCGACTCCAGGGACCTGATTTCTACCGGTAGGTACCACTGGCATGGCCGGTTGAATGTACCCGGCACCGTCACTGTACCTGGCGTCAGCCCCGGTTACCTCGTAAACGACAACGGCAGCCACGCGGTGCATGCACATGACTGAAAACCGCCTGCAGATCCAAATTGATCGGTTACCCAGGGGTTGGAACTTGGGGAAGGGGAACGATCGTGGGTTGGGCAAGCCGCTTGAAATTCATTGCGACCGTCGATGTCACCCGTTGGACGCTCCAGAAAGCCCAAGGGTTTCGGCGACTTCGCGCCATATTTTACGATCACATCAACCGTCGCTGACACCAGCCCTGAGCACGCACGAGCAGTAAGTACGCCCAACGGTATCCAGTGTCAGATTTTACCCGCAATGCGGTACTCGCACAGATTCGACAATCTCGGAGCGACATGCATCCATTGATTCAGCGGGCGCTCGTTTATTTGGTGCATTGATGCAGGCCACCTGTGGCGCGCCAGTACTGGATAGCCCTTGAGGAATCATCCCTTTCGTGTGTACAGCATTCCCAGGGAGGTGAAAAGGTTGACTTTTCGTTAGCATTGTGTACCTTTTCGTTAGATCTTTTGTAGATACTTGTCCGCAGAAGCCAGCCTGAGATCCAGGCTTTCTTCTGCATCAGCTCTTGGAGCAGCTCTGCCAGGAGCTCTTTCATTTGCGCCAGCTCCGACTGAGGATTGCCTTGAAAGGGCAGCGCCGAGCCCAGGGGCAGCTCCCCAACCTGCACGGCAATGCTAAGGGCGCTTGTTGGAACTGCTCGTCACTGTTCAAATTTGTGCGGGCGGTCCTGGAGTGTCAATAGCTTTGTAACGGCGCGGGCGCACCGGAGAGCTGTTTCGAAGGGTGCGCTCATTGACACAGCATTGATTGGTCTGCTCATGCGTGCCTACACAACGTCAACCTGCCCCACCCGCAATGGAGCCTGCATGGCATTGGGAAGAGACGCTTCAGTATCCTCCAGACCTCACATTGTTGCCAGGTGCGCGAGGTTATTGAGTGTTTTTCAATCTCAAATCCAAATTCTCGATTCATTCTCTGAGCTGCGGAAATATGTGCTCAATCATTGGAAACGTTTCTTTGGAGTCTTCATGAACATGTGCGTGGATTGGGTGACAACATAAAGCTGGTCAATTTCAAAGTCTGAGAGATAGCTGTTCTTCGGTTCGGGATATTTCCGTATTACAAGCATTTACTATGTTCATCAGAATGTGGCAGTGATTGTGTGAGACCGTCACTTAGAGGACTCTGGTCGGCCACTCTGGTTCTGGAGAAGCAGATTGAAGGGAGCTGAATAAGGTTCTCCCCTTAAATCAATACTTGTTCACGTGTTGTCATCTCACGTAAATCTCTTCCACGTGCCTCCACTTTTGCTCGCAAAATAATCCACTTACTGCGTCAATTTTTGCCCACCCCATATCCCTATACCGAAACTTTGTTACATTCTTCCACGATACTCTATGCTTGTTCAAGCCACGCACATAATAAAGTCGGGCGGCACCCTCATTGAATGCTGTGTTATGCAGATCTTCTGTGGACCGAAGGCCCTCAGAGTTGCTCAGATGAGCCAACATTTCTGTCACAAGGAACTTGCGATGAGACTGACTTGTTCATTCAGAGCCAGGAATCACAAGGTGAGACCTTGAGTTCCAGGACGTCAAATATGCAAATGTTCCGCACTCTCTCACTTGCTAAAAAAGTTCTAGTCAAGCACTCCCTTTCACAAACTCTTAGTTGCCATATGCAATGCACTGTGCCTGCCAAGTCTTGCATCCCTGACGCGGTGTTCTATTGCCTTTCTCTATCACTGGTTAGAAGTACAGCATTGAAGCTGCGCAAGCTTGGGGCTTGGCAAGCTTATGGCAGATTAGCGGGATTGTTCTGAAAGTCTCTGCCTTTTGAAACAATGGGGCTTCAGAACCTTAAACTGGGAGTGATCAAGCGGGGTTCTGAAAGCTAAGCTCGCTTCTCCTAAATAACGCTTCCGTCACTGCAGGCTATGTTGTCAGCACCAGCCCAGAGCCGCTGAGCCCTAGCATGCGGGCCTGCAGGAAGCGTAAGCTGATTGGAGAAGAGCACCGGCAGGCAGAGAGGGTCTCCCTCAGTGGCTGTGCGTCAGACTTCCTGGAACCATCAACAATCTTGGTAAGCTGATTTCGGAAACACTTTGGAAATGTCCAAAGGCGACTGTGTTTCTGTAAATGCAGGACTCGAGCTGTGGAGCTGTGCAGGACAGACAAGAGTTCTATAGGCCACTGTTAAAAAGGGCACGCATCTTCTGCTTAGACCATCTTACTGTGCTTGTATGGCAAGGAAAGTGCTGATTGACCACACTTGACCAACTCTGCCAGGAAGTACTCCTGACATCTTTGTGAGCTGGCTAGGAGACTGCTAACCAATTGCTACTGCTTAATTTTCAGAGCACTGAGTCATGGAGCCAAGACCACGGTGTTGACTGCACTGCCGGCAGCTCATATGCTGTCCTTAGAGGTACGTATGACCGTTGCACAGGACTTTCCAAGTTAAGGCATCTCATCAATAGGAAAATGGAAGGGACTCCCCAAGGAAGGGACCCCTCAACAAGCGTGTGTTCCATATGGAGTCCAAGCTGTTGAGCAGAGTCCTTTTCATTGCCTGCACGATTGAAGAACTGAAGGCTATCGATAGAGGGCTGAAGTTTACAACTCTCAATGACAGGTGAAGAGGCTGAACTTTTGGATGGAGTGGAATCTATCTTCGTACCTGTCAAGGATATCAATCCAAGGTGAGCAGTTTGTGCAAGTCAGTCCAACAAGCCGGTCCTGTTTATAAATGCGGTATCTGGCTGTCCCATGATAC
Organism: Klebsormidium nitens; assembly: GCA_000708835.1. Lineage (NCBI taxonomy): Eukaryota > Viridiplantae > Streptophyta > Klebsormidiophyceae > Klebsormidiales > Klebsormidiaceae > Klebsormidium > Klebsormidium nitens. The sequence continues at coordinate 85,911 of DF236980.1, read as the reverse complement.
ACGTTGGCACCCTGTCCGTAGGCAGTATTGACTGAGTTTGGCAAGATTGGACCAGAACTTGGAGTTTTCAAGGTTGAAACTCACAATGGAACTATCAGTTGCGATTGGCAAGAACCACCCTGTCAGGTACAGCACAATCAATTCTCTGAGCAGAATTCTTGCTTCTCCTTTTCAGCTACACATGCGAAGAGGCTACGGTTGAAAGCATTGAGCCAAGCCCGCCGGGACCAGGTAAGCAGCAATCAGCTCATTCTGACTAACGCTGAGACCAAGCCAAGATGCATCCAACAAGGGATGCGAGGACTACTCACATCGCATGCCCAGCTTCTAAACCCAAAATGAGACTTTTTGACCTTACTGGAAAGCACACTCCGAGTTTTGTCCTCAAGACTTCCTATGTCGATTGTGAAACTTCTGTTGTAGCACGCTGACTGCAATTCGCGTCAATCCTTGATTTTCAGCACTGCCACAGTTTGCTTTTCATGCCTCAACATGGATTCCAATAGAATTGTGCCCCTAGCTTAGGATTGTTTCCCATCTGACGCTCGTGATGAGGTTTTCCTCAAAGTAAGGAACCATTCCATGATGATTCTCCAAAACGAAAATAATTTTGGTGATTGCAGACCATTTCCTGAGGGCAACAAAGCGACAGCAGATGCAAGATGCTGGCAAGCCTCAACGCGGACAGCGATTCACAATCGGCAAGGGCATCAAGCAAGGTGAGACGTCGTTTCTCGACTGTTCATCCATCTAGCTTCCTACGGCCATCTTGGTAATCTGAAGCCCCCAGCAGAATATTGTCTCTCTGGAGGTGTGCCATTGTCCAAGCAGGTTTGACTGGGACGCCTTTGACTGGTTGGTCACTATATCCACGTCTACTGTCTTTCATCAGTCGCACCTGCACGTCTGATCAGTGATGCAACTGCAAGTTGCGTCTGTAACCTGCCAAACAAAAGAGTCTGAGGGTCGTATCTGCGGCTGATAGCGTTCTTGAGGGCAACTTTGCTCAATATTGTTGCCAATTGTTGTCTTCCGAGCCTCGTCTGGTTCTGCTGTCGTTCTGCCTACAGAACTTCCCTGAGCTCTCCCCCCTTAAAGGTCAAGTCTTTCGTTAGCAGTTTCCGGTTTTGTTGTTCTGTTCCAACTTTCTGCTAACCCTGCTCTCGTGCCGCCTGCAGAACAAAATCCCCTGAGCTCGCCCCCGCGAGCCGGCACCGCCGTGCCAAGTCTGGCCTCCCCTCTGTCGCCTCTCCCAATCCAACCCAGCAAATACCCTACCCAATTGTTCACCCCCCCCCGCAATCTAGAGCGGCGAGTTTCCGGGGGAAGCAAGATCTATCCATTCGGGCCCCCTAGGCAGGAGTTGGGAGCAAGCCCTACCCGTTCTGACGTCAGCCAGGGGCTGCGGTCCCCACCCACGCCGGCACAGAAAGTGGCGCACTCTCCCGCCGTGTCTAGTTCGTCTCCCAGGACTCGTTCGCTGGGGGGGAGGACGGTGATCAAGCTGACGAAGATTAAGACAGAAGGGACGGGGTCTATCACAGTGCTGAAAACGAAGTGAAGGCACGCCTGCGGGCTGTGGAAAGATGAGCTGATGAAAAAGAACGAGCTGATGAAAAAGAATGAGCTGATGAAAAGTACAACTAGAGAAGAGGGCTTCTTGGCGAGGAGATCATATCGTCGGGGCACGGGGGGAGGTATTACAGCAATGTGATGTACCATAGCGCATTGACAACAGGTGGTGATCAGGTATAGGGCTATAGGATCCGCAGTGGCGTTTCTCATTCAGGCTAAGCCAGGCAAAGCCGGGAATAGCTAGTGTATGGTACGTAACATATGGCATTCGCATGAAGGGGACTAATAACCAGATGAGCGACCGTTTTTCTCTAGCTTCTCAGAAGATTGAGGGCGATGAATCCAGATTGGCAAGCGTAGGAGCATGGAGACAGTTAAGATGAACACTCAATGGCAGGCACGCGTGAGGGAATGTCAACAAGGCTGGTGCGCGCGTACGAGCTTATCTGTACATCCAAGTTTGATTGTCGGACTTATAAGAAAGAAGACCAGATCTAAGCTAGTTTGCTTTGGGGACTGATTCGAGATGCTGGAATCTTATAGCGGCTTCCCATACTCATCTTTGGACTGCTTAAGGAAGTACTCAAGTTCGACTCAAACACAACGTGTTCTCAAGCAACCATGTAGTTCGCCGACGAGCCAACACCGTCTGCGCAAAGGATCCAGTTTTAGTACCGTCTGCTATAGGTGATTGAAAGGTGCCGGTTCGATCTACATCCGTCATGCAAAAGCGGCCCACGCACCACATTGATGCACTTGGTAAGGCGCTTGCAGAATTTCAGCTAAGCGCACCCACTTGGGCGAGATAGAGGATTGAGATCGACTTTGATTTTGTATCTTATCAGGCCTTGAGTTATGATCCAAATTTAGCAACCGCGCATGCGTACCATCGGCTATATTGGTTGCAGGGGCTTCCCACTCAAAAGCTGCCGTCCATGCCTAGCTTCTATATCGCGATCGCTGACTTTCAAAACCGCGGACACCTGGACTACTGGAAATCCGAACATGCATGCAGATTCAAGATATTAAGCTAATGGGTCAATATCGTGCCTTAACTTCAGTGCACGTGCCAGCATGGGCCCGTATATAGAGGCAGTTAAGTTGAATTGCATAATGATTGCGTGAAGCTCGATCATGTAGTGACATGGGAGTCACTAGTTCAATGTTACAAATCCATGCTTGAGCCACGTCATGAGCCAAAGCATCCCATGACATGCTGGCTAGTATGCAATGAATCTTCCAAACAGTATTCAATAAGATTCACATACGGCCGCCGTCGGGCATAGGCTAGTTGGTAACGTAGAAAGTTCTCCACAACCATACATGTTCCGACGCAATACTGTTTACATGGTCGCTTGCACACATCAGCATATACATGTAGCATAATGCAAAATTCCACCGAAAGCCAGACGGAGATCTAGATATGCATGTCGGTGCTGCAGGGGCCTGCTTTGAGCATTTGGTGAGGTGAACCATTGTTGCGACATCTGACTAGGTCTCCAATTAGAAGGTTAAGCTCGGGTATAGCACCTCGGTTAAGGATTCGGTGGCGCAACAAGCGGCCTGGTCGGAGATGACCAACGACTTGGAGGCTTTACTTTCTTCAACTCAAAAATCGTTGATCAGACTCTCCCCTTGGACCAAGCAGACACTCGCGGTATGAATTTCAAGGTGGCTTTAGCAAACATAACCCTGGGCGACATGAACCGGCGGGTCGCTACTTGAAGTCCGGCTTGGCGGGGAAGGTGCACCCTGACCGTTGGATGATGACGTTGGCGGCATAGTTGCCGGCCCTTATGCACTCCGCGATGTCCTTCTTCTGCACCAGCTGAGAAAGGAACCCGCCCACAAACGCGTCGCCTGCAAATACGTGCTGAGGTCAGCGCAAGATGGCATGACGATGGGTGCAGGTTAGGCCAAGTTGCTCAAATCCGTTTGGCAAGGGACAAATTGAAGAGCTGCGTAGCAGGGATGGAATTTAGGTTGCCCAGATACGATGGTGAGAAACACTATGCAAAGCTGCCTAGCAGGGATGATAATTCTGGTCAGCAAGCACAGAGTCAGTAGCTGGACGAAATTGGATGATTTGCATATGAAGGTGATCGGCGCACGTGCGACGCTGAAGGCGAACATCTATGAGGTGCACAGGTCTAAGAACTACAGGCGGCTATCTAACGAGAGAACTGCGGACCCTCTTCCCCGTTCCTAAAAATTCCAACGCTCAACCTGTCGCCTAACGAGGGTCACGTGCTACTGACCGCCAGCCAATCTAAAGAGAGCTAAAAGCTGGCTCGACAGCCTTTCACAGCTCTGGCAAGCGACGTGACACTCCGCTTAAGGAAAGCACACTGAAGACACGCACCTGCTCCGTTGGTGTCAATCAGCTTCTCCTTCGGCAGCAGAATGACCGGGTGCTCCGTGACCACCCCGTTCTGCGCCACGACCGTCGGATCGGCCCCCTGGGTGATCACGACCGTCCGTGCGCGCGCGCCGCTCGCCTTGGGCAGGGCCGAGATCTTGAGCGCAATCTCCTTGGTGTCCTCCGTCTGTAAAAAGGAACAAATAAGAAAGTTTCAGTGGTGAATGTACGAATCTGAAAGAGAGCGGTTCCCCTGGCGGGTCACAATCTTTCAAAGAGTACGATTCCTCCGTGAAGACTACAAACACTGAAACGGGCAGTGTTTTGAGCAAACTCCTTGGTGTCCTCCGTCTGTGAAACGTACAGAAAGATTCAGGCTCCATTGGTGTATCTACGGATATCGAAAAGAACGGCTCCCCTAGCGAGTTACAATCTTTCCAAAGAGTACACTTCCCTGTCAGGTACGCAAACACTTGGAGGCGGGCAGTGTTCCGCTGGATTCCCTGCAAAACTAAACAACTCCCCTGCATTTTTGAGTGTCACAGAATGATAAGGAACACAGACGGCGAAGAGCAAGAAGAGAAAGTAACCCTCAAGAAAAACCTGGAGGAGGAAAGGGAGGAGGAGTGACATACCTCCCAGCCTTGCTTCTTCGCAAACGTGCGGCTCTCCGTCTCGTTTCCAAACACGTAGTCAAGGTACCTGCACAGCGATTCGGATCAGTCAAAAGTTCGGTATGGTATCCCTGGACATTTGAAGAAGGAAGATGATTGAATCTGTTGGGCACAGCATGACTGCCCAAGGTTACGAAAACGGACAAACCCTAGACATACATGTTCTGACGCTCATTGGCCAACGCCTCCTCCGATTCTTCGATTTGAAGTTCCGAGCTTTTATCCGGAATCGGAGAAACGTGCGGAACAGTGCGGCAGCAACTCACGGGAAGGCGGCCATCAGGGGCTCGCCGAAGAAGTCGATGATGAAGGGGGCGGCAAGGTTCATCCCAAACACCTGCGTTCACGACAAGGGACTGTGTGAACGAAGGCAAACCGACCGGCCCAGGGAACAAGAGAAAGGGACTTTTCCAATCAGATACGGCGTCACTGGGTTGCTGCTTCCTGTCCGCGCTTTTCTGATGCTTGTGTCCTGAAAGTATGCATCAGGTTCAATACGGACGGCAAGGCTCAGCAATACAGGAAACGGCAGCAGCAGCAGCAGCGGAACTTTTACACGGGTGGAAGCACTAGAGGGGTTAGGTCAGAGCTCCCGCTCTGAAACGAAGGGACCATTCATGGACGCCCTCATTTTGTATGACCGCCTATCCGATTTGACGTCTCCACTTCGTGCACATACGTAAAAAAGGCTACTCTGGAGCAGATCTTGATTCAAAAGACTCTGAGAATACTTCGTTTACAACAAATACTTGACCACTTAGAGCACTCAGTCAAGTCGAGCTGGTGACACTCGGTCTCCGGAACTTATTCCGCGGAATTTGCTCCACTTAACATCTGGGCGGACGGGTCGGAATATGCAAAAGAGAAGCAGCAAAAGCGCAGACTGCTGCGGAATGAACAAAGAAGCGCGGAGGGTCTCCCACCTTGTTGTTCTCGGCGGCGTGCTTCGCAATCACTTGGACGGAGTCTGGGGAGACGGTCAGGAAGAAGCCGGAGATGTAGAAGTACTGTGCGCGCTCGGCTGCAGAGAGGAAAGGAAAGAGGGGAAGTCAACACCTCCGCGGGGAACAATGACGGAAGGTGCTGACTTCTTTCTGTTGAACTTGACTATGGGAGACGGCACGTTTCTTGGAGCGGCGGGTCAGGATATTCCGTCTGTTTTGCCGAGGCGTTCTTGGGCTCTGTAAAGTCCAAACGGCATTACCGACGAGACTAGAGAACTACGCGCAGTAATGCTCGCACTCACCATAGGCCAAGTTCTCGGGCTGCTTCAGATGGTCCACCTTGTAGTTGTTAGCAGCCGATAGATTGGCTACCAGCGACCTGAGCGTTGGAGGGCGTCATGAGATTCGTAAAGAAGACAGCTTGGAACGAGTAACCATGTCTGAAGGAAAGGTAAGAATCATTACTTATTCACACCTTAAGTAACCCTGTTTTCGACGGGACGGTGGTAGGAGATATTCCAACTCTCCTCTAACCGTGGGGAATCGAGTTCGGCTTCTGATTGAGGGATCGAGTTCGGCTTCTGATTGGTCCTTCCTTTCGGCCGCTGTTCAGACAAGCTTGCAACAAGCATACGTGACTCCAGAAGAAGGTTAGGAAGAAACGAGTTTCCTTTTTTCCAAGTTCTGAATTGTTGAAGAGATCTGTCAACTTGGCCTGAAATTCTTAAACGGTGAAAGCGGCCCCTACCTCTCCCCCCCTACGATGAGGACTCCGCACGTTCCGGTGGGAGTGCCCGACGGATCTTCGAAATAGTTCACCTGCGAAGCAAAATGGAGGTCAGTGCAAATGAGGCACTAAGGCAGGTCTGAATCTTCCATTCGAGACCCTCTTGTGTTGGAAGCACCTGACAAGCAGAATGAGCTGGGGAGTTCCGGGACTTTATGGAGTCCAGGGCCAATATGAGTTTCCAGATGAGGAGGAGGAGCATCACGAAGATGGTTATCTGTGATCGTTTCATGGCAAACACATTTGTCTCGGTCACTAACAACATTATGGCCTACGTTCGTCTCAGGACAGACTGGAAAAATTGTCTGTGGCTCAAAAAACGTTGATCCGGTGTCCCGTGAAGAAACAGGAGTAGCGAAAGCAGAGCACTCCTTACGAGTAGAAGCAATGTTGCGTTCCATCACGCGTACAGAATCATGAGGCCCCTGTAGCTGCCTTCTTACTCACCTCGACCCCAGTCGCGGATGCGTTCTCCTTCATCTTTGTCGCGAACTCGTCCTTTCCGACAGAGCCGATGTACGCAACCGCCTGTGGCTTTTGCAACATCCACTGCAGGCGGCATTACAGCAAATAAAAAAGCATTCTAAGGGAATGGAGTGGCTGCAGGTCGATATCACGAACAAGCATTGAGTAGACATCACAGGACTTGCAGATGGCCTGATTGCACAATCTTGAAGAGGACTGCGAGGATTCCATCAAGCCCGACCAAGTTTAACAAGACAGCAACCTGCGTAACAATGTACGCGGTACGCTCAGCGAAAGAAGGGTGTACTTACTTGCGCAACACGAATTGTGTTCTGAGTGGCCCCTGCATACAATGACACCAATGTTCAATCCATAATGAAGCTTTTGAAACATTCTGAAAGGACAGATTTCGATTTGCACCACCGTTCAGGAAGACAAATGAGACTAAACTAGCAGGGGTTCAAGATATTACTTGTCCTCCGTTTTGACAACGACCAGCTCTGACATGGAAGATGATCATGCGCAGTCGCCTATTTGAAGAGGAGTAAAACCATTGTAAGTGTCATGTAGCAACGTTACAAAGCATGCCACTGACAAGCGACAATGCTCTATTTCTCCAACTTACCACCCGCAATGTACTCCACATCAGGCCTTTCCGCCAACTCCTTGTACCTGCACAAGGGACCCCAGTCAGAATCTGAGCTTCTACTTTTCTTGCTCTCAACAACTGAGCCTTGAAGACAGTCAGAGGTTGCGCATACCTCATAAGACAGACTGTTGGCAGTATTCTACTCAAATGGAAATACCAGTCAAAACATGTTCTTTGAAGGAAATACACGGAACGTGGACATGCAAGCTGGGTATACAAAGCATGACACAATGATGCAAGATCAAAGGCGGGTTTGCTATGTGAGCCCAAATTGTTTCCGACTTTTTTTCAATCAATCGACGCCTTGGACGCCACTCAAAAACTGCGGCCGGCGAGGAACATGATGATGTGTAATGCTGGCGGTGACTGCTGACTCACAGGGGCAGGTGCTTCTCCTCTGCGAGGATTGCATTGTTGAGCTTCACATCATACCTGCAGAAGAAAGTTACTGATAGATTCAAAGAGGGTCTCAAAGAAAGGCCTTTGTAAGTAGATCCATGATTGCACCACCAACTCATCTGTCACGCAACAGCCTATCGCAGAAGACCGACTCTAGTTAAGATCACATGATCGCTGAACCAATCATGTGCCGTGCTTGACCTGAAAGCTGCAACTTGGAGAGTTCAGGTGAACGACGTAGTGCACAGACTGTAAGCGCAGTTGGCTTTTGCCTTTGAAATGAAGAAGCACGTCAGGATCCGCTGATTTGCTGCAATGATGAAGCATAAATCATATGGCCTTTGATCAAGCATCGAAACGTGTGTTGCTGGGTGAAGTCACCAATGTCATGGAGTCAATAATGTACCATGACGCTACATTACTCTCCTGGGTTCACAAAAAGTGTCCCATGATCCAGATCTAGAGAGTACCAGCTCAGTGACTTTCCAAGATCTAATGCTGACCACTAAAGAGTCCCTCGGCAAAATGCCCATGATCAACATACAGCGGATTTAAGTTGACTTACTTCTCCAAGAACGCCTCATCGACCACCGCTGAGATGTCAAGAAGAGGGTTGCCCATCCCCAAGAGCACGCCGCGCGGAATGTCAGCCATTGCTGAAGGTCTGGTGGTAGATCACCGCTTTGAGATTTCAACTACCTATTATACAAAGAATGCAGGCGCACTGATGCAAATGCAGATGCGCAGTATTATTAGCAGCGGCAGTAGAAAATAATCACCAGCATACGGGCCCGCAGTAGACAGGCTCCGTAGAGTGGAGAGGAAACATCTCAGCATTGTTGAAAATTCGTAAGCTATGGCCGCGGTAGTACTGGAGTTGGTGGCGACGTCATCAAAATCCATGCAAAGCTGCTCTAGGACTCTGGAGCTCATCGACGGTCAAAATTTGTGTCTGAATGTGATCTACGGCATCACATCCCTGTTCAGAGCAGACTAGGTTGGCGAGAAGCTTGTATGAGGGAAGGCAGTGTACTCTGAAAAATGGAGGTCGGATCGAGGGGACCAGATCACTCAGTCCAGCTGAAAACTGCTGAAGAACCTGCTGGTGCTGGCAGTGGCAGTGGTGGTGGCGCTCCTGCTTCGCAGAATTGGCACTTCTTTCAGCACTGGCCCAGCAGCCATGGCTTTGTCATGCCCTGCACACACGCATCATCATTCCTTTTCCACACTGAATTGCCGGGCGGGCAGTCAAGTGGAGTGCGGCAGCCTCCCCTCTGTAAGTTACAAATCTCGCGCATATTGCAGGAGTTACAGACAATCTACAGCCCTGAAATCAAGGGGGATTGTTGGCAGCAACACTGCCGGAAGAACGTCAGTGAGATGGCTTGAAGGCAGGAGTGCCCCACAGTCCACTTGTTACACGCACTGTTCAATGCCGAGTAGTGCTGAAGATGGGGAATTGGACAGGAGGATAGAAGTGCCGGCCGCTCAGAAGGTTGAAAGTGATGCGAATAAGTTGCAGAGTTTTACTTCGTTGAACTCGTCTTCATCAATGGCATTCTTGGGCCTGGCCATCGGGTGCAGCGTTCTGGTGGCCGGCGCGCTTTCGGAGCCGGCAATTGCGGCCGACTTCGACCACCTGCATATCCCCCTAGACAAGGACATGCGCGCGCTGGCTTTCAACTTTGACCCGCTGTACGACGAGTTTTGGGACAACGTTCGGCGATTCATTCTCTATTTCTTCAGCGTGACCAGCGGGGGCTTTTACATGTTGGTAAGACCGTTGGGAGACTTGTTTAAGAAGCCTGTGACAGCAGCGTTGACCGTCGTTATACTAGGCGGGAGCTTTTATCTGGTTTTCACGGTGTTGCAACTCATGCTTGGTATAACAGAGGCTTGAAGTAGTGTCACTTGTAATCGGTGGCAAAGTAGTCTATATCAAAGTGGGGATACATCACAATTACAGGACAGAAATGAACGTTGAACCATGTCACCTCAAGTTCACAATAATCTGATTGAAGCGTTGTCAGCAAGTGGGTGTGCTGGAGGTTCTGGTACATGTTGCAGATCTCGAACTTGAATGCACTCTCCTGTTCCCAGCGGTTCATTGAAGAGCTTGTAAAGTCGCTATCTAAGGCGGGTGTCTGCTCTTCAAAAGCTTGCTCAACACTAAATCCCAAGCTCCAGTAGCATTCATTACTGAGTTCAAGGTGGCAAAATGGTGGTACATGTTTCATGCAGTTTCAGGTATGTGTCTGTTTGATACTCTTGCATGAGATTTGAGGGTTTTCCCCATGTGTAAGTCTGAACATGGCTCCCGCAGACAGTTGCGGAGCTGACTCTGATGATGCCAGAGGTCTTCAATACTTGCACAATGTGAGATCTCTGACTCGCTTCACTTGGTGCCAATGAACCAGTCACCGGACTGCGCACATGCTTGAGCTCACATGTGACACGGTCCCTTTGAGTTGTTGCGCAAGGCGGGCAATACTAAGGACATGCTTATAATACCTTGGCAGCTGTCAGGGTCAATGATCATCAGTATGTGGTCCCGGCTGCAATAAATGAGAATTCTAAAACAGCATGATGGTCTGACGCAGCGTTTACATTGACCATCTTTGATATACGGGCAAACCTTGCAAGGATATCATATCCATCCATCATACGTGAAGCGGCAACATCATGATCATTAGGCGGGACACTCAATAATTTGTGTTGCATGTTCGAATAGATGCACGCGCATTACACAGTGGAAACAGTCATATGTGTCAACAAGTAAACAAACAGCAAGTTCCATCAAGGTCTAACAGACAAGAAAGTACTCGTGCAATGAAGCACCACAAGAAAGCATTTTCTTGCCATGTTGACAAGCAAACATGTGTCCTGTTGAAAGCACTGGCTTTGGGATGAGTCTCATAAGCAAGACCGCTCGCAAATCTAAAATTCATCCGACACACTCTCTCGTGGCTTTGCCCACGTGATCATCGAGACACAAACGAGACCAAAACGAATGCCTGTATCCAACATGATTCTCGCGCTGCTCGACCCAACATGTGCTCGCAAAACGGGCAGAACACCTTCGAGGTCGCACATAGCCCTTGATGACCTTTATTTCTGTGTCAGGCCTTAATCCTCTCCCGAATGAACTCTCGGATGCCGTCCAGATTGTCTTTGTGGACCGACACTTCTTCCACAGTAACCTTGTTCAAGGTTTGGGCGAACTTGAAGGCTTCTCCCTCCTTGCCTAGATGGATCTCCTCCGCACTCCCCACGTCTGCGTCCGAAATTGACGTCCGAGTCACCCGGAGCTTGTCACTGCATCGAGAAAACCCAAACGTCCATCACTCTCCTGGATAAAGCGTTGTTAAATCCGTGATACAATCACAGCCAAAAATACCGCTCCTCTTGACATTGTTCCCAAGGGCGGGTCGATTCAAACCACTTCAACGTCCACGTTATCAACTGAGCCAGCTGCTCTCATGTCTGCCAAATCGCTCATCGCTTTGTCAGATTCAAAGGAAGGCCGTCCAGCAAAAGCTTGACAGCTAACAGGGTTTGTGACCTCCCTCACTACAGAATATCCAGCTACCTACCTGGGCATGTCTTTGACTACATCCTGAGGCTGTGCGAAGCAGGCCAACTGACAACCAAATGCGAAGCCGGTCAAAGGAAAAGCACATGGAAAGTCCTGATTCAGAAATTGACCCCACCCTGCCGAACGCCCATAAATAACCAACCTCTCCTGACCAAGTCACCCTCTAATCAGCGGTTTTCGAGCCTCATCAAGACCAATTCGAAAATTTTGGTAAGCGGTAATCTGCGAAGGAGAATGCTTGACCAGGCCGGATGTCAAAGGACTCTGAACTCTGAAAGATGCTGTCTTTCTCCCCTCCTTATCGAGCTATCAACGCGTCAACACTTCTAAAACTCTAAATCCGGCCAGATTTTGATGTATTCCACTCACATCTCCTTTTCGAGCTGCTTCCTGATGAAGTCCACCGTGTGCGCTGTGAGACGGTCCATTTTATTGCACGCAATCAGAACGGGAATCCGCCGCCGGACAACCTCCCTTCGCGTCAGAATGTCGTACAGCAGCTCCGTCACGGCGCGCAGGTTTGGCATAAAGTCAACGGCGTCGACGACAAACACGATCCCGCGCGCTTTCGGCAGGTACTCGTCAAGCTTCGTTCGCAACCTGAGAGTTCCAAACAGCATCCTTGAGTGAAAGGGCATGGTGAAACGAAACCTCAGTCTCGAAGCAGAATGCCAGGATCAGTCTGACACACATCCGCAGTTAGCATGAAAAGTGGAGCTCGGGCGATTGTGAAGTCAGGAAGAAGGAGCAGTTTACCAAGGCTATTTGTTTTTGGCCCATTTTACCAAGCAGGTTGACCTATGAGTCTGAGTAGATTCACATAGCCTGAACAGGATCAGGTATCAAGGCACAGGAATCCATTACTTGCAAGCGATTCCATAGAGTATCTTATCTCAACAAACGACCAGGGGCGGAAACCCTCAAGTCTACAGCTTGCTTGTTGCGGAGCGTAAAAGACGCTGATGCAGCTCTGATCGCTGGCAGTGCGGAAAGTTGAGGCAGAAAGGAGTCTCAAAACACCAACTCTAAGAATGGAAAGTGCATAAAGATGCCGGGTTAAAGAGGACTTTACACTCCGGTAAACAGATTACCATCACAAACCACACACGTTGTTCAGAAGTTGTTACCTCGGGTGGCCCGGAATGTCCGCTATCTGGACCGGCTTGCTCGTCGGCTTCTCCCCATACAGCACAAATCGCCCCACATTCGGCTCCATCGATGTGACCGTCCCACTGTGCAGGGAGCCATCCCGCAACTGCGTGAACAGCGCAGTCTTGCCTGCCCCCGTCAGGCCCGCCAGTATAATAGTATCCCCCTTGGACTTCTTCGCTGACCTCAGCAACAAAAGCAGCGGGACCAGCACCACGAGAAGGAGAGCGGCGAGCGCCGCAACGACCAGCGTCTCAGCCCTCGCGTCTAGTTGCTTCGCAAGGTCGGCAATCGGTGGCGCCTGCGCAAGTTCCTGCAATCTGCGCTGGGCAAGGGCCCGGCCAACGTGGTAATTCTCCTGGCTGTATGCGACGGCTTGCTTTCTGAAATGGTAAGCTTGCCCCAGCAGCTCCTGGACGTACTTTTCAGCGAGCTTCCCGTACTCCTGCCATTGGAGCGCCATCTTGTCGGCGCTACCACAGTTCTTTGGCCCCTACTACCGTAGTCCAAGGTAATGAAATTCGGATTTCTCATTCGGAAAGTGGAAATTCGGAAAGGTTAAA
>DF236980.1:0-72512 GCA_000708835.1 Klebsormidium nitens | reverse complement strand
ACGGTAGTACCGGAGTGCAGCCAAATCTCAAATGCAGCGCTCGAGAGCTCTCATGACGCATGCACCGGAGAAGAACAATAAGTGTGAATGCGTCCAGACGTCTTCAGAAACTCCCCCGCAGGCACCGGACGGCTACCGAGGCCCACCCTTTCTGTAGTCTGCAAACAGTGGCCTCGCTCGACCGGCCCCCAGAAACGGCAGCTTGGAGCCAGTTCGAGCTCCTTTCACACTGCACTTTCTGGAAGACGGGCTGGGTCTCGAGACAAAACATCGAACTTCGCTACGGCCCTGGGTGTTCAGAATCTCATCCTGGTACCAGCAATGGCGCTTCCAAAACATTTCGCCAGGCAAGCCATCACACGCTGGCAGCGTGTGCTTGCCCAACTGCCCGCCCTATCAGCAGTGGCAGCGCAGCATTGCGCCTCGATCAGCATCGCCCAATGTGATCAGGCAAACGACAGGGCGCAGACATCTCTGCTTGGACCTCTGCTATCCGCGCCAGTTGTTCCAGGCCACACTCAGTTTGTTCGTCAATTCAGCGGACAGGCCACAGAGCAGCAAGCGGAGGCTCAAGCAAGCTGGCACTTTCCGGTGGCAGTGGGGAGTAAGCTCTTGGTAAGCCCGAGCATTGCTGGCTGTGCTGATAAGTTGGGCTTGGGTGCGAGGACTGCAGGGAAGCCAGGGTTTCCCTTCCCTGTGCTTGCGAGGAAGCTCTCTACTATCTCCAGAGGGTGGTGTGCACAAAGCTTGGTTGCAATATCAACTTCAGTCCTCCTTCTCAATAAATGGAGACTTTGCAACTAGTGTGCTGTCAGCTTTCTGTTGAATTGCACCACCCTGAACATCATAGGCGCTCTACAAAGATGCCTAGATAATGTCTGGACATTTGGCAGCAAAGTCATCATGGTGATGAGGACCATGGTGATACTGACCTTGCAAGGTTGTTCAATGGGTGCCAGATTGATGTAGTGAGGAACATTCATGAAAAGCTGGCTGTCATGTCTGATGCCTGCAGCTACTATGATCCTACGATTCTCAGGTAAGGCCCTGACTCCTCTTAACAATCCTTTTGAAGCGACCGGCGCGGTCAATGCCGGGGTTGATCAGCATGTCTGCCTTACCTTGTCCAGGTAAATCTGCCCCCAGAAGCCCCAGGGATCTCTGTGGGGGTCAACTCCGACCCAGAGGCTGTGACGGTGCAATGCAGATCCGATTCTCTACAGCTGGACTCACAAGAGAACACTATACGTAAGCAGTTCCGCAAAGGCTGGTAGCTTCTGAGAACTCGAGGGATGAAGACTTTCTGTTTGTGGCTGTTCACACGCATTCATATCGACCGCTGTACGTTGTGTCCCACTATATAGCATCAACTTCTTCCACTTTCATGTCATGGTCACATATTGGATGCGCACTGCACAGTGAACAGGCTCTGAGAGTACTGCATCAGCACGGTTTTTGTTCCTCCACTCCTCAAACACTGTCCCATGTGGTTTAAATCGCAAATGATTGTTTCCCATATCGTTACAGATATCTCGGCTGGGGATGAACTGAAAGATCTCATACAAGTCTGGGTACCTGAGCGGTTCTGCACCGTCGAAGTGAAAGGCGGGCTCGGCAGCGTCTCAGTGGCGAACATTGTAAGTGCCTCTGCGGTCAATCCTTCTATATGAGTGTCAGACAGGAGTGTTCTCATTGCCAGTTCCTCTTCTCCCGCTTTCCTTACTGCTCTTTCCGCTTCGTAGACTCTTAAAGCATTTTTTGTTTGTGTCCTGTATCCAGGAAGTTTGACAAAAGGCCTGTACTTTGAGGTTGTAGAAGCAACGATTACTATCATCATAATGTTCATTATTGAACTGCTATGATGTTCGAGCAGCTGATTGTGCCTTTTCTACCTTACTCCCTGCCTTCTTGACAGCCCCACTTCACTTACAAACAGAACTGACCAATCTCCTGCAGAATCAAGGCGACTTGCAAGTAGAGACCACTGGCGGAGCCGTTGACTTAGGTGAGAAGCCCTTTCTGAAAGATCCAGCCTGTTTAGGAGTCACAACGCGGCTGAGCAGCCCTTCGGGCGTCTTTTGCACGTTGGCCCGATTGATGAAAACTGTCAAAACCCATCAGATATTTGCCCCTTGGTATCTAGTCTTTTTCCGTACTGGTTCAACCCAATGCCTGCTTTCTTCTAGCACTACTTTAAGATGGCAACTTGCTCGAAGGATTTTGTCAAAGCCAAGTATGGTGACAAACATGCCGGTATCAAATTGGGCGTCGAGCGCGCCTTTTACACTTGGGACAACGCCATTTTGAGTAGACGATTACTCCTGCTCTACACAATCTCTCCAACGGTACCCTGCCTCCTTGCACGCCTCCCAATTGTGGCTTTCTGATCAGCTAATCCAAGTAGCGACGCTATTTCTCTTGGACGGCTTTCGTCGGTCCGTTGATCTGCCGTTGTGCTGATGTCCCTGTCCTCTTGGAACCGTGCCTGCAGGCAAGATTCGATCCGAGCACGTAACCGTCACCACCCGGGGGGGGCCACTACAAGCAAAGCTGGTAAGTTACTCTTACCCCCTACTCTATTAACGTTGTTTGATTAACGAGCAGACTTTCTGGTAAGAAGCCCCGGGCACCTCAACTAAAACATTATTCGCTCCGCGGTCGCACCCACCGGTATCCACCTGTACTCGGGGAGGGGTTGGTTCTGGAGCTACAACTTACGTTACAATGCATGCCAGCAAGAACCCGCTGATTTTGCTAGGCTTTAAGAATCTCGACATCTTCAACGTCTCCTTCCACCCTCATGCCAGAAAGGCGCGCTTGTTTGTTTACCGTTGTATAGTCGAACCTGCATAGGAAGGGCGCGGCTGTTGTGTAGAGAAGAGATTAACTGAACGGTCTCAAATTACCTCAATTAAAAAGCGTCCTATGGTGAAATTTAGAGTGATCTTGCCGAAGTGGTTAAAAGGGATGAAGCATCTCAAAACCGCGTATCTCGTAAAGACTCTCTTTCCACATCTAAGAGAGGCCTCAAGGATTCTGCAGCTGTCGGGTTCCATTACACTGGACACACAGGGAGGGGTCTTGTCGCTTGGCCAGCTGATGGGCAACCAGGTGACTGTTGACAGCGGGGGCGGCGATTGCAGAATCAGGTCCGTATACGCAGGTGAGAGCTGTCATTCTGCGACCCGCTTCTTTTCTTTGCTCCTTTTTCTGCTTTGAAGTGACCTACCCAATTAATGTTCTGGTAGCCAGCAGGCTAAGGGGTTCATTCTTGAGAGTAAGAAAAGCAGCAGGATTTGTGGATGCAGCGAAGTGGCCGCCTTTGTGGTGCCTGGACCCCTGGGTAAAACCCGATCGTGTTGAATGGCGAAAAACAGACGGTGAGGCCTTGGCGTCTAAGTTTTCACTGTCTTCGGAAGTGTGTCTAAGCAAGGTTTCGCCGTGCTTTCGTTAGAACTCGAGGCCGGCTCTCGTAAACTGAGCTGTCACACAGTATGCGTGGAGAGGGTTTGTTTCAAACAGCTGGCTACGGCTTGCGCTCGTCAGGAATAACTGATCAAACACAGTAACGACGCTTCATCGTCTTCTGTTCGGACAATCTTCACGGAGGCAACGTCATCTCTGCAGGAGTCTGATAATGACCCTGATGTTAAGCCGGCCAAGTTTTGAGCCTCTTCGAACAGCTCGGCATCCTTCTATGAAAGGAGCGTCGTGATCCTCCTTACGCCTGACATCGCTTAGCGACCATCTACCATGTATTCCCGGCATTTTGGTCGCTCGCTGATGCAACCAAAAGGGCACGTAGAGTCTCGAAGCGACTGCAAACCCCGCTGTCACTGTGTCAAAACACCACAAACGTGTCCTTCCATCCTCTCGAACCAATCGAAGCACCTCTTCGCAACAAAGTAAGCAGACACCGACCTGTTGCAGAGTCCTTCGACCTGAAGTCCGACGGGGGCAAGATCCACATCGAGTCGCACTGCTGACGTGTCCTTCCATCCATCAGAAAAATCCATGTAACTGTTCGCAACAAAGTAAGCAGATAACAACCCGTCACAGAGTCCTTCGACCCGAACTCCGAGAAAAGCAACATCCACATTGAGACGCCACTGCTGACGTGTCCTTCCATCCAATCAAAAACCCATGCATCTATCCGCATCAAAGTAAGCAGATGTCATCCTGTTGCAGAGTCCTTCGACCTGAATTCCAGGGGGGCAACATCCACATAGAGACGCTGGGCAGCTTCGGGCTGCTCTCCGCTGAGCCTGCAAAAACGTCCGCCGGTTTGGAACCGAACGTCCGAGTAAGTCCGGGCGTCCACCTCTGCTGTTAGTCATTTTTTTCTTCAAGAAAACGAGTGTCCGAAGATTGAGTTCCATTGGGCTGCGCCGGGCCGAGCCTGCAGAAACGTCAGCCGGTTTTGAACCGAACGTCCGGGTAAGTCCGGGAGTCCGCTTCCGCTCGTGTATTTGTTTTCCCTCAAGAATGGTTGAGTGTCCGAGGATTGAGTTACTTCGGGCTGCGCTTCGCCGAGTCTGCAGAAACGTGCGCTCTACTGTGGAACCGAACGTTCGGGTAGGCCCCGCAGCCGCTTTCGCTGCCAATTCGGTACTCGTCACGGGCTTACGAGGTTCCAAAGGTTTATCTATCTTGTCCGCTGCCGTTGCCTGGCGCTTGTTCACTGGTTGCTGGTTTGGCGTACCGTCAAGCTGATCCAGCGTTGCGCAAATACCAGCATTTGTTTGTAATAGACTTGTAGCCCTTTGGAGTTCTCTGTTACTTACACCAGCCCGCGGCAGAACCAAAATGAGCGGGCCGTCCACAGACGAATTTTGTGTTTGTAATGTCCTAGCACGCAGTTCTCTCTGGGAAGACGATTCTGTGACTCTTATCAGCACGTGATAAGCAGCGCGCAAAAGGAGTGCGACGGTTGATCAGTCGGACACTGGGCAGATCTGGCAAGAAGTTGCGAAGTCTCTGATTACATCGACACTGTTGCACTAAACAAAGCCCGCTTATGGCCCCATCTCCATCGCGTATGCATCTGCAATGGCTTGCAATCAGTGCCGCCGTCTGTGAGTGACCATAATGCTTCGTAAACGAAGAGCCAGAGGACAATGACAAAAGGACGGTACTAACAATACAGCGTTTGCCCTTCAAAAAAGGCGCTATTAGGGAAAAGGGGCTGAGAAGCAGGATCCGTATATGCAGATTGAGGCGGGGACTGGTGACATAAGAGTCGACAAACTCGACGGGTGAGTCTCCAGTCTTTCCGCTTTCCCTGGACATCAGAATTCCCGGCATCAGTGGAAGAGATACCGGGTTCTTCGGCGTCTCTCCTTTTCTGGCGGATCCTTGAGCAAGTTTTGATCTTGTGCCCAGAGAATGGGACGATCTGTGCCTCTTTACTGCTACTCCAAAGTAAGACGCTGCCTGTCGCCTGCAGTGCAATCGTTCGCGTAGCACTCTGTTGAGTGGTTGGCTTGAGTGCGTTTGCCCATGACCGACCTCAGTCGAGTCTTGTGGCACGATGAGCCTCTGATTTACGCGGCAAGATATTGCTCTAAATCCTCGCGGGGGAATATGCCTCTGATTTTTCGCGACCGCTTTTTCCCGGCAGAGCCGCGCGCCTGCGGACGTCCGGCGGAGACGTTACCATCCAGTTGACCGAAAAGACCGAGCTGCTAGAGCTGCACATGGAGGGGGGGGACCTCACGTTGAGCGTGCCTCCATCGCAGAGTTTGCAGGTAAGTGCGCGCCCTTCCCTTAGCTCCGCTGTTCCACTTCCCCATGAGTTTGTACCACAGTCCATGTACTCTGTAGTTTCTCAACGTGGAGATCGAGCCCCGCGGTCGGCTGACAGAGAGGGGCACCGGTTTTGGGTCGCGTTTTCGCTTCGTGAGGCGGGTGACGTCATACGTCGTCACAATCAGGCGGCCGTCACTTGGAGACTACTTAGGAGACTGTGCCACAGAGTGCGCCGTCTCTTGCCATCCATCTTTCGAAATCATCTCATTAGGCTCGAGCCTCCGGCAAGTGATGAGCTTATGCTGCAGAGACGCCTGTACCGTCACATATGCAAAGTTTCTGCCGGCTTTCGCCGGTTTCTCGCATTTCGAATCGCTACATAGCCAGCAAGGGTGCACACGAACATGTTCAAGTTGGGTCCTTGGAACTGACAGGTGGGGAGTATGGTCGCGAGTCACTCAATTTCGACGAATCTTCTCCGGGAGATTGCCTTTGAGGACCCCTTTCTATTTGCTGTACAGGGACCTTCATCAACCCCGTCTTCGCAGCAAAGGGAGGTTGTAATAGACTGCCAATCTTCGGGCTTCAAAGATGTCCTTGCTTCGATCATAGGGAGTTGGAGGTGTGGTTTCATTCTGAACGGGTTGCCGAAGCGTATTATCGTAAAGAAAGGGCGTGGGTGGATGGATGCTTTGCAAGAGAGGCTCAGTGAGGCAAGTCGGACGCAGTAGAAATAAGTGGAAGCCGCAGTTGTCCACTGCCTCTGAGCTCGATCAAGTCTGGTTCAGCACATCAAGGCAGCCCAAATTCCAAGCGGATGCCGCTAGGCAATCATGCATCATTCTGTAGAGAATAGTCGTGCCTCCAGCGGCCCCTCAGCGGCCTCCCGATTGCTGCCTTCACTTGTAAACCCTTCACCGAGCGTTCCGACGCCGTGTTTCGGCATCTCTTTGCTGACGACTTTCAGCCTTGCGTGTCGGACCGTCACTTATGTGCATACATCGGATTCTGGTTTGGTACTGTGCCATGACTCGTGAGCAATGATCGCCGACCCAGGCTGCCGCCTCTGTTACGAACGGTCCGTGCACGCTTCCCGCCCACAATAGTGTACCACGCGCGATCTGATGCCACATGCCTTTTTATATGGAGCACGTACTGCAATGCAGTTCAAAGACTCTATAGCTTTCATAATCGACGCAGCTCAGTACTTAACACGAGCACATGATGCATTTTTACTATACGCGGTTAAGATGACACTTGCTTAATCCTGCAAATTTCTTCCCGCTATAACTTATCTACTTTCTGCACAGTGTCCGACTCGCATGCCTGTGTGCAGGCTGCATGTGAGTACTCTCATGTTTCCTGCAGTGATGGCGCCTGCGCATGATCGAGAAGATCATCTCCTCAGAGCTTTGGTCAATGATGTTGGAGAATCTACATAATTGGATCGGATGCCGCCATTGACCAAGCGCCAACTAAGAGATCAATGGAACACATATGACAAATACGGCCATGTACACGATCATGCGCATGTGGCCACTGGGGGTTATCAGCCTTACGCCTGAGCCTAGATCTGAACCGCACTTATCGTCCCCAATCTGAGCTTCAAATTGATCAAATGGCAGCCGAGTCAGATCTCAATAACACATTACTGTCCCAACATAACGGTTGCATGGCATCATAGCTTGATGCTTACGGATCCTCAGGTCAATATGTCGTTTAGAATTTGTCGAAGCGGCCTTCTTGCATGCATACTTGACCCCTATGAATATATCTCTTGGGAAGTAGCAGATGGGCATGACGGCTGTCGCACTTCTTATCCGCAGGCGTGCCCAACATATCTCCTTTCTATGACGATGAGTTTTCTTGGCGATGGCGTTACAAAACATCTTGCTAACACCCTGTAAAAGTGGCATACCAAGTCAAAACGAGAATCCTACGAATTCGACTGATCTTCAAGTGGACGATAACAAAGTCACCTCAGCTTTTAGACAGACTTCGCCGGAGGCCTCTACCCAAACTCCCACCCCAGGCACTGCATCCCAAGATAGACCAAACAAGTCTTTGTACCCGCAACTTGTTTCGGTCGGTTTGAAAACGTGCTCGTATGGCTCCCGACGTTGGATCCAATTCCCGGTCACTACATTCTTGGCAGATAGCTTCACCGACACTCGAGTTGGTGTTAACACAAGCTTCTCCTCCTTATTCCCACCAGCTGCTAGGTACACTCCGACCGTGCTTGAACCGGATGCACTCTTATCCCTTTGAACGAGCAGTTGCCACTTCCGGAAGTGGCTTACCACGATGGGCGAGTATTGCTGGCTGCCCTCCGCAGCATTCTTCTCCAACCTGGCTTTGAAGCAGACCTCAAAGTTTGGACCCCTTCGCTTCTGGAACCGGCCTTCTTCTGTCGAGTCTTTGATTGACTGCGAGGATGCGGCATAGCAAAGGCCTTCCATGACGTAACGTTGCACACCAGGGGTTTGCATTTCCGGAGCTTCGACTACCTGGTCTTTGATGAACTCGCCGGACATATGAGCAAAGCGGAGATGCGTACACAGCTCCAGCATAGCCTCTTGTCGATCCTCTATCGTGTCATGAGAACTTCTGACCCACTCCAACGCGCGTAGAAACACGTCATCTTCCGAGTCCGCTCCAAGCTCATCCTTTGAGAGCAAGAAGACAACAGCCTCCCGGCCTAGCTTCTTGAGCGGGAAGTGATCCCAGCTGCGGACATTCCAAAATCTACGGAAGAGAGATCCGCGAGCTTCTCCCTGGAGCTTCCGAATCTGAGGGTACTGCAACTGGTACTCCTGGGGTAGGCGGAATGCAGCGTACTGCAGCAGATCGACATCACCGAGCACCCTTCCCCAAGCGGTACTGGCGGCTCTGACCAAGCTCGGGACCCCATACTTGTCAGCAACTGATAGCAGCCGCAATAGCTCGTTAGCGCGTTCTGCACCAGCCAGGCTGGAGGTCGACAGATAGCCAATGTAGATGAATCGTATCATCTCCAGGAAGGACTGCTTCTCTGCAAAGCAACAAAGACCTTCTGAGCGAGCAGTTCAATCAAAATAAAAGGAACTAAAGGAGATACTCAAGAGAGAAGTCGAACATATGCAATAACCGTAGGGCGGTTCGTTGAGACGGCTCGTATTGTTCCAGAGCTCACAGTCTTCTTTGAACATCGCAGAAGATGTGCAGGGTCTTACCGTCATTGCAGCTCATCCTGATGATGATGGCACAATCCTTTCTAGACTCTGCCATACCGCTGGAGAGCATGGTCCTGAATACACCGCTTTTGGACGCCAAGATGGCACTGTTGATAGGCACGTCCTCTTCAATAAGTGTCTGTTCTGCTGCAGGAGAACAAACCGTTGTTCATTAACGAACTTCAGTATCTTTTTGCATTTTGTAGACTTCTTCAAGGATATGGGAAACAAAATAAAGATCGCTATACTCCTGTTGACACTAGGTGAAGAGAGCAGAGGACTCAAAGAGCTCCTGTCAACAAGGTTTCATGTCTACCATCTCTTTGCTAGTACCTTCTTCTTTCGACTAGTGTATACTCTACAGTGAAGGTGTCTGCCACATAGATCCGCATGGTGCTCACCTTCAGTGCTTGTCTCCACTTTCCGCAACCAGAGGACCCTGTCGCTGAAGAAGAGATCGCTGCAATTGTAAGTAAAGAATGAAAATTAAGGTGATAAAGCGGAGGTTGTTCTCGCAGTAAGCTCCAATTTAATGCGGAGATTCATCATGCGATGAAATGGATCAGTTGTGACAACGTACTGCAATCCTATGTCTGCTTTGAATCTCCCTAAGGAGCCAAAGCAAGAATCTGTAGACTCTATCAAGCAGGGTTACAGGTTGCCATGAGAAGCCTCGTGCTTGTGTCCAAAGATCAATTGCCTGCTTCGCATCTTTGAAACAATATGCGAATGATGCAGAAGTTGGAACATCTCATTGGAACCTTATCTGCAAGGCTTACCCGTATGCGAAGGCAAAGTCATAGCACTTCGATTCGGTGAACAAACCGCTGGCAGTGGATCCGTTTCCAGCGGCAGGTCTCCTTACATCGTGGAGATTGTCTCCCTCTTCTTCCGAATCTGTATCGTTGCCCGAGTTTAGCCAAGACGACTTCAGCCAAAAGTTCCCCGGCCCATGTCCAGTCTTCCCTTCCGGAATCACATTCAGAGGCAAAGTATCAAACGTCTGACCGCAGGATTCTCTATTCTTATGGAGTCTGCCGTACTATGATTCGGAGGACTGCAATGAAATCAACCGTCGCCGTGAAGATTCTAAAGATCTACCACAAGGAGCGTGCCTATATGACGGGTACGAGAATTTCCAATGGTAGGATCCTTTTAGACTTTGGTTGCAGAGAAACTCTACTAGTAGAGCACAGACCACTGGCTAGGCAAGTGGCCCGCACTGAGACGCCAAGTCAAAATCCTTTACAAGCCGCGAAGATAAACAAGCTGTTTTTCTATGTTGCGGGAATGTCGCTCTCTATTCTAGTTTTCTCATTTAGGTAGTAGAGCACACGCCAGCGCAACAGAACTCAGGTGATACTTATCAACTTCGCGTATTAGGAGTGATTAGGAGCCTGGCACAGTCCTTCACGCATTGCAGCTGAGTTGGCCTGGCAGTCGGAGGCTGAAGCGCTGGCGCGGCCGCGCGGCGCACGACATCTTGTCCGGACGAGGTTCAGAGGGTTTACAATTGCGGACGGTGGCTACCAAGTTAAATAGTAGCCTTCAAAAGTACCGTCTCGGAGCTCGGACGGCACGATTGGCGGCCGATTGTGGACAGGACGTCCCATTGTCCCATCGTCCGCATACGAAACCCTAAAATTGGGCGCCCAGGCACGCTCGAAGCAGCCTCAGCAGGATGCCGCCCAGCCATGTTTGAACTTTGCATAGGCAACTCATTTAGCCTGCTGAGAAACTTGAAGTTGAAAGGCGCACTGGCCCCTTTACGATTATCTTCTCATGTAGGCAAGTGCTTTCTTCCAGCGTTAGAGACGTTATTGGCATTTCGAGGCCAGCCGCACCGTATGATTATAAAGTTGTTCGTCAGCGGCCGTGTCGTGCAGTCGAAGAAACAGATTATGCCAGCAGAATCTGGATCCAATCTGCTTTGACTTCTTCTGTATGTTGCAACAGGCAAATTCTGTATGAGAGTGCACCCGCAAGGTTAACCCACTGATTGTCAAGTAAGCCCCCTATAAGAGGCTCCCTGGTTGGCCCCAGCAAAGAGAGTCGATGGCGGCCCAAGGCGCGGCCTTGCAGAATCACAATAATGAACTTGTGAAATGTAAGTTGAGCGCATGCCTCAGCAGACCATGTCCGACTTGTCATCGCAATCTTTAGCTGATTGACTGGAGAGAACAGGTAATTAATCACAAGAGGATAGCGGAAGGCACATAAAGTTCATTCTCTTTCTGGGTTGCTTCTCTTCTGCATTAGTCAGTTACCAGGTCACAGGCAATTGCAGCAACTAATGTTGTGCAGCTAAGTTTGTAGCTTTTCATTTCTGCGCTGGAGCAGCTTCGTGCTCAGAGGATCAGGCAGTTGTCAGAGTTCGAAGCTTCCCCCCAACGCCTTTGTTGACTAGCAATCACAGCCTCTGTGCGATGCATTGTAATTTCAGCAGGCGATAGTGATGGACAAAATTGTCCGTCTAGATTGGATAATGGAAGTGGCAAGCTTCTCTATGCTGATGCTACTGTGATTTGGAAAAAGGTGTTCCCCAGGGGCTCTATTTCCAGCTGATATGCCCCCAAGGCCAAGATTCTGTCTCAACCCCAATCCTACTGAAGATGCCGTTTGACAACCTTGCCAATGCTGGCTAAGAGCAATATTGTTCAGGAGAAAGCCAGTCAGAAGCTCCGAGCCTTTCCTTGAAGGAGCGTCTTTATTTGGAGTCTGAATTGAGTGTTCCAGCTGGATGACATTCCAACAACGATGTCCCGATACTGCACAGGCATAGAAGACCTCCGAGAAAAGAAGGCTGAAGTGGACCGGCTAATAGCTACAGAAGAGGAGGAGGTAATTTTGCGAATTGACTTCCTGCCTCTGCTTCCATGCTACTCATTTGTGGGCCAAGACTTACCAAATGTATGCTTCTGCCTTATCACTTGTAAGAAGTCATTTCGATTCTTGACTTGAGAGAACTCGTCTTGATTTTTGACTTCATTGTCAGCCGCTCCGGTTTTCAAGCGTAATGAATTAAGTCCCAATAAGCGGTCCTCATTGTCAAGGCAATCAACGCAGATCAGTAACTCGAGCATTTTGATGCGAGCATCATCGCTTTGTTCACATCTTACTTGCAACTTCAAAGTGGAAGTTGCGTATGCAACCGGTCTGTTCGGAAAGGTGATGTAGGGTGGGCCTCTTCGAGGCTAAACATTCATGAAACCCGCCTTTCATGTTGCCGTAGAGACTGGACTCCCTGACAATTTATCTCCAAGGAGCTTATTGGTTGAGGCCACTGAGCTTTGGTATTTGAGAAGGTCAAGGTTCGAGTTGATTCGTTCTGCAATACATAGCCTCTTTTAGGTCTGATTGTGAGGGAGCTCAAAGGCTGAGGCCCTTATTTGTCATGCCGTTTCTACGGCAAAGCAAGCCATGGCCTTGATGCGATCTGGCCAGTTTTGGCCCATCTCGGACTGGAATGCAGGTGGACAAGTCCTTCGTTTTGTTTCACAGAAGGATACTACCGTTTTCCACTATCCAAATGTTTCCATTTCTCGTCAATAAGGCGAGCGCTCACAATCATCTTCCACATCAGAGCTAGTCGTTGTCAAATATCTCATAAAAACTTGATGCCTGAGGCCAGTGCATGTCTTGTTGTTTTCTGCAGAAGGCCAAGATCCAGGGCGATCTTGCCGTCCTCACCAAGAGGCTAGCCCAGGTGAATGAGAGCCTGGGCCGAAAGGTAGCGTCTCGAAACGAGTACGAAAAGACGATCCAGGAAACGGAAGCAGCTTATCAAAAGGTAAGTCCTCTCATTGGTTGTTCCTGTCTGACACGACACATTGCACAACGCAGAGGTTTCATCTCCGACTTGGGAAAATGCGAAACCAGAGCTACGGTGCCCGCCCATCAATGTTGACGGACATTCAGAGGTCCCTCTTCTGAAAGCCAGCCCCTTGGTCCAATAACTGATCATGCATCTCGTTTTGTTAAAGGGGCTTTGTCCGGAGCTATTACCGTTTATTGGACATAAGGGTCTCTTTTCTTGGAGAGCCTTCTCTTTTTCTTGTGGCCCACTCTTTTGCGTAGGCAGACAAAGTCACTTGATAAGAAGCGTCCTCAAGCTTTGCTAGAGTATCAAGAACAGTCGAGACTGATGTTTCACAAGCCTTTTGCCGGTGCACTGGGTGATGCTTGCTACCAGGCGGGATTCACCGCAGATGTCATCCTTGCTTTGCAGATTCTTGAAAGCTCACAGACACTGTTGGCTGTCCTTAAACGAGAAAGCATCTCTATAGCTAAAAAGCGTCAAGCAGCGAAGTAGGTCGTTAGCAAGCGATGTATGCAAAATCAAGCAATGAACCGAAGGTAAGATCTTAAACTGTTTACTGGTTAAGCAGCCAGAAGTCGTATAATCTAGCACCTCGCGCAACAAAAATCAGCTTTGTCACCAGCGAGCTGAATCGTTGGCATGCTGAGGCAGAAATTCAGTTATTTCATAGAAATTTGAGTAAATCGAGTTCGCTTAGACGACTGTCTCGTTGGGCGCAGCCGCGTCTGTGCTCCTGGCTAGCATCTAATCCAGAGCCGAACCTTTTAACTGTCATGTAACGATCGAAACGCTGCCCGCCACAATGATGGTGATGGCCCGTTTTACCCCGCAAACAAGCACCTTGTCAGGCCAGCGTTCAGTAAGCAGATTACGAAAGCATCTGTTCGAGAAAACCAACCATGTGCGCGTCGGCTGCCGCCGCGTGAGCTAGCCTCAACCATGTCTCTCTTTCGTACGTGCGGCACCACATACCGTCAATCTGCTAGTGACTCGGTGCAAGATCGCGGGCCAGTGTTGAAAATTGTGGCCGCGGGTATATATACATAGCAGAAACTTACGCACGTGCTTAAACGAAGTTAGACGGTAACGCACCTGGCATGTTTATAATCTAATCCGCGATTGCAATACCATTATATCCGAGTTTAAGCCCCGGACGCGTGTGATAAAGGATCAACGTGGCATTTTCCCACGAAATATAATACTTTGGCACATATATATAGACACGCGGGTGGGCGGCATACATGTCGTAAAACATACGGTATCTGTCAAAACATGGCAAGCCCCGCTGCATGCTAACCTACGTCCGTTGCCAGTCCATTGATACCACAATGTCAGTCTCAAGTTCATAAACATATGTCAGATCGCCCGATCAAACTGAAACAGTCCTACGACTGCAGGCCGCCAAGCACATTCTCTTTCAAGCATGCCGTTAAATAACCCGGTACCGATGGCCAGGACCTGCTCGTGAGAAGAGCAAGTGATTTTATAGTACATACACTCCATCAACAGACCTGTATAATACAGTCACGAGTTTAGTCCAAGTCAATTTCTACAGTATTGTCCAGTCCTCTTCGGTTTTCTGTCCTTGCAACCTATTAGTCCCATTTTCCGAAGAGCCCTCCTTCGAGCCTACATCAAGCACCTGCTTCACGCTTTCTACGTCTCCAGCTGCTGTTCCATTCGCAACAACCTCTGCTTTGTCGTTCTTCTCCTCATCAGCCGTGTCGCTTTTGCTCTGCTTTGAGTCCCTATCCTGAGGTGCTTCTGCAGATGCAGAAGCGGGGTGCTCCTCCTCGGGTGGTAACAGGGCGGCATGCTCCATCGTCTCATACACCTGCGAAGTGGAAAACGTTTCAATCTGCGACCTCGGTTCGCCTGCTTATCGTCGCCAACCCTTTTTGCTTCACGAAACGCATGGGATCCACTGAGCGAGGGCAACGGCACTCGGCTTCGCCAGATTAACATGCAACTAGAGTGGGGCGGTCCGTACCTGGCACAGCCGCTCCAGCTTCGCCGGACTCATCTGCCGCCCGCACGTCTCGGCCGCATACACGGCGCACTGTTCCAGGCAGCTTCTGAGGGGTTCCCGGGCCGCCTGCGGCGACGCTTGCGCAACAGCAAAGCCCGCCCCCAAGGCAACCACGAAGAGTTGCTCGAAAAGGTCGGACGGTGCGATGCTGGCCAGTTCGTCGAGTGCGGTCTCCCTGCGGAACGGAGTGACAATCAGTGGGTAAACCTGACGGTTTGATGGACTACAAGGTGAGCATAAGTTGCAATACCTCTTTATATTTGTAGCAGGAACGGAATGTCGCCACTTTTCGCACGGCACCAAGGGGTGGTCGGAATCGGCCATCAGCTCCGGTGAACGACACTGCCACGTGAGCGATTCCTTGATTATCTCGTTGTGGACGCTGATAGATCGGCGGAGTGACACATGACCTCCGACATGACCTCCGGTCTCTGTTCGCAGATACAGATTGGGCAGCAACGAACAAAGAAGACCATCGTTCATCCGAACCAACGACTCGGTCACATCAAAGATAGATAACATTTAAACCTTCAGTATGCCCCAGACGTTGAGGACCGTTCGTCTTTCACGGGTATGCGGAGACCGTAATGGACAGCAGCACCCTGTGCGTATTCCTCAATTTCGTTGGGAACGACTACGGTCACCACAGCATGCGTCTGGACATGCTTCCAAAACTGTCCTTATGAAGAGTACTTTTGTTCTTGTCATTATTCACCAAACGAGAACGTAACGACCCAACCAGAAACAAAGTGAATCAAACAGAAACCGTATCAAACGCGAACCGGCTTCAACGGAACTAAAAGGTTGTAAAGGACACTTCGGTAAATCCCAATAGAGTTGGCTCTTACCCCGCCAGCTCTTCGTCGAAGAGCGGCGCCTGCCGTACAGCGGGGATCGGTTGTGCGGACGCCCAAAGCTCCTGCCACAGGTTGCCCTCGGACTGCATGCGCGCACTGAGCGCGCCTTTCTGGAAAAACTTGCGGGAGGCAAGGCGGGAGGGGGTGAGGGGGGAGGCGCGCGGCTCGGGGGCGTCGGGGGCTGCAAAGAAAGAGAGAGCGCACCAAATAAACATTGGTGAAAGTGTTTAGAGAGAACGAGAGGATTCAAGAGTTGAATAGAAAGGAATGGAACGCTTTGCGAAAGTAAATGAAGGTCCAACCGAGCGGGCTATCGTGCTGGAAGTATCGCGCAACGGAGCGTTAGGGAGACGAGGGGCTTGGGGAAGGTGGGAATTGCGGAGGGAGGCGGGTTGCCAGGAGCAGTCGATATATGGGAATGAGAGAGTTGAGGTGTAGCGGCATGCGCACGGGATCGGACGGGGCAAGCGAATGTAACTGCGTCGGCATGCCGTGCGCCAAGCAATGCATTTGCGCCAAGTAAACGACTGCCTGACGGCTCACCCCGACTAGGAGATGGTGTCACAGGGTTCTCTTCCGGCCGCGGGCCTTCTGTGCCGCCCTTTTGGGGTGTCTCTGGCCCCTCGTCTCCGTGCCTGCTTTTTGCAGGGGGGGTCGGCATTGACCCGGTTATGAAGTCCGGGGGGGAGTACCAGCGGACGAAGTCCTCGAGAGTGCACCCCGGGTTGGCCGCCTTGAACGCTTGCATGTCGGAGAGGAGCTGCTTGCACCCGTGGCCCACGCTGCGAGGAGGAAGAGGGAGGATTACGTCAGCAAAGGGCAGTGTTACGTCAGCAGAGAGGGAAACGCCTCTTTGGCAAAGAGGGAAAGTGTTGCGTCAGTGGAAAGGGAGATGTCACGGCGGAAGAGAGAGTGATAGAGCATCTGCACGACCTGCGAGCTTTGTTGAATATTATTCAGAAAGGTGTCGTGTGGCGCGGAAACGAAGTTAGTGAAACGCAGCCAAAGCAACGGAACCAAGCGTTAGTGCTCGAGGACATAAGCGGGGGGCAATGGCCTGTAAGACCGCCACGAGTTTGCTTTGAAAGCCGCACTGACTTTCAGACGAAGATGCTCAAAGAATCATTAAGGTACAATCGATGTTCAAGGTAGGGGACGAAGAAGCAAGGTGAACAAGGACTCGCAACGATTGCATCCAGTCATGCTCAACTTATCGGGATAAGATCACTCAATTTCGACCCGTGAGCGTGCCTTCCGCGCTCAATCTTCAACATCACCGAAAAGATGTTCAAGGCAAGTTTCAAACCATTCCCTCGACCTCATGCAGGTACTGAAATGTCGGAACATGAAAAATTCTCTTATTTTCCCCTGCTTTGCAGTCGGCCCATTCTCACCTGCCAGTCTTGAGCACCAACTCCTCCGTCTCCTTGATAAGGTCCTCGGTGAGAATCGGCCCCTCCTGAGTAACGGGCGCATACATCTGCTCCCCCGTCGCGAGCAGCCGCATCCCTGGAACTGCGCACTCAACCCCTTCCCGGATCGCCCTTTTTGGGGCTCCGCTATTGTGGGGCGCCCCAACACTAGCACCGTTTGCCCCACTACTCGCCTCTACACTTTGGCTGGGGCTGACTTGAGATCGAGAATCGCCATCGTGGTATTGCAATGATTCGGCGTTCCCGTTCGTCCTCTCTTCCCCTTCGCTCTCTCCTATTTGCGCTTCCAAATTGGTACGCGGTTCTTGAGCGGGAGAAGCTTCGGAGTCCGCTTCTCGGGCGGACTGGTCGACTAAGTCGGACGGCGCGCTAGGGCTTTCGTCTTCTGGGGCTCTGCTGGACGCGATTGGGGGTTCTGTGGGGGACTTTGTCGGAACTAGAGCGGCTGCTTCTGCCGCAGCTGCCGTTGCCGCCAGCCTTGCGGCTTCCACCGCGGCGGCTCGCCGCTTCCCCCTGCAAAAATGGCTGACCGCGGTTAGCAAGAGAGTTGCGCGTTTCAGTGACACGGGTTAAGGATGCAGTGTCTCTATTTTTCTAGCACGTTGACGTCATGCTTACGGGGGGAGGCTCTCGAGGAGCTTGCATCCGTAACCGTACTTGTTGCGGCCATTTTCGTGGGCGTAACCACAGCGGGCTAGGCAGCCGTTCTCACGACCTTTACTGTCACGGTGCTATGCATCAAATGCAGGGAAATCTATCCGCTATGTTCTCGAAGGAGAGTTTTATAAACCTATGCAGCATGCTTGAAAAAATATATCCACTGGGCTGTGCAGCGCTGGTCGGGAGAATTTCCGTCACCAGGCTTTGCAGCAATTAAGCATAGCTGCCAATCGCAAGAGAGCTCCGGTTGCCGCCTATTACAGAATCCAATCAAATGAAAACTTGTTTCAAAGGACGTAGCCCCACCGTGCAATGCAACAGTTGAGCAGCTCGAGCTGTTGCTGCAGGTTGCAAAAGTAGAGCTCCGGTTGCGCGTCGACAGGTGTGCGAGGGACGGGCCGTCGCTCCGCCCAGTGCTTGCGCAACTGCGATGCAGTGCAAACTCATATCAATCAGCACGTTGTGACGTGGGCATTCAAATTCGTGATTTCAGGCTCAAGGTTAGTTGCGGCAGCAATCAGAGTCGCGATGGGCTCGGCTGCGAAGTTAGATATGAGCACGTGGAACGCGTGCCCAGCTAAAAGTCACTGGCTTTGGATTCTGTAGCTGAGAAAGAGAACGAAGCAAGGAAGAGGAGTGGGAAAGAGGAAGCAACAACAAGCGCCAAAAGCGGCTCGATCTTACTAAACAGAGCTCGTTGCACTCTGCGAAGCACAAGTTCCTATATAGAGCTCGGTCAGCGGAACACTAAATCGCAAAAGGGAGCGGGGTCGTGATCGATTGTGAGCTGTGCCGGAGTCTCCTGTTCAACTAGACAGGGACTGCCTCGAGACTGATCCTGCTTCGTCTATTGATTCTCTCCGGTGTCCTGGTTCAAGTGCACGCAGTTTCTCGTCCCCAGATTGCCTGGTGAACGCGCCTCACCTGCTTCACAACCTCCAGCCAGAAGGCGGCCATCTTCTGCTCCGTCTTGATCCCCGCCATCACTTCCGCGAGCTGCGCCACAAAGCTGTCGGCCGGGGCGCCCTGGATGTCTTCTGCAAACGTGTGCGGCCGTTCGAGAACGCCTGCTGCTGAGCTCGAGGCAAGGTCCTCTGCCGTGGCGTCTGTGGAGATGGAAGAACAAACGGTTAAGATAGTAGACAGCGAGCCGAAGGAAAAAATTTGTAATGTCCTCCGCAGAACGTGTGCGGCCGATCGAGGACGCCCGCCTCGGAGCTGGATGCAAGGTCCTCTGCCGTGGCGTCTTGAGGAGAAAGGGAAGAACGAATCTTTGAAAATGTGAAAAGCGAGTGAAGGAATAAACTTGCGGTGCCGTTCGCAAACGTGAGGCCGATCGAGGACGCCCGCCTCGGAGCTGGATGCGAGGTCCTCTGCCGTGGCGTCTGTGGAGATGGAAAAACGAATCCTTGAAAATGTGGAAAGCGAGTGAAGGAATGAACCTGCGACGTCCTCCGCAAACGTGTGCGGCCGATCAAGAACATCTGCTTCTGAGCTGGATGCGAGGTCCTCTGCAGTGGCGTCTGGGAGAAGGAAGGCGTAGGTCAGAAAGAGCGACTCTTGACGCTGGTTCAATCAACGTTGTGAGGCCTTGAAACGTGGTAGGAGAGGAGACGAGTGTCTCCCAAGGAAGGGGTAGACTTGGAGACAGTCCGACTTAGCCAAAGACTTGCCAAGTCGCCTTCAATGCGGCCGTTCCTAGACAGTGCCTGGACGTCTCTCTGCTTAAGCCTGTACTTCCATGACTCCTGGAAGCCCTTTCATCGTGCAAGTTTCGATCGTAACGCGTTTCCCAATATTCACCGCTTCAAGCCTCCACACCCTGATCAAGCTCTTGCCCTCGCATAAGAGTCAGCAGCCAAAGCTCGGCTCTTCTCAAAGCCCCATTATCGAAGATTACAGCCCCTGTCCTCTAGGGCAGAAGAATACTTGAGGAGGCACACCGCTTTCGAAACCTTAAAAACCAGATTGTGGTTTGCATCACGATGGAAGATTTGAGTCTTCAGCAGATTCGCCCCCACGCCCCAAATGAACCTACCCGCCTCAAACAGCGTCCAAAGCAGCGCGTGATACTCTGCCGCGCCGGCCGTGTTACTCGGCCTGTTCTTGGGCTTCGTCTTGGCCGCGAAACCCGGCAGACCGCTCACGAGACTGGCCCACGGGTCGCCACTATCGCCGTTCTGCTCCGAGGCGTCGCCTTCGTAAGCTGACAGATCGTTCATACTGGAGCAAGCCCTCGAGAACCTGCAGGGGAGGAATCGTTCGTAACCCTGTTGACAGAGCATGGGGAATCGTACATGAGCCGGGGGGAAATCGTACGGAAAGGTTTCGTACCCTTTTGTTAGAGCTAGCGCCCCCCATTGTATTCCACTTCCCCTAAAGAGGGAGAAAGTCGTACACGTTGTGAGGGAGGTGGGAAAAGTGGTAGCCATTGCTACGAGGCGGATGAATCTGTGCTTCTCAGCACGCGGACGGTCAAGCAAACAGAGAAGGCCGCGGTGAGTCACATTGATAGGTCAACAAAAAGAGAGAATATATTTAGTCATGTGAGGGCAGAAAGTGGGGGAAATGTTGGGGAAACGTAGAGGAACATCGTGCTGAGGTAAGTGCCGAACACTCTCTTTGCCGAGGGAGAGGAGACAGACAAATCCTGCTAGTGAATTGCAAGGGCAGGTCGGCCATCCATATCTTTCAGAAATGTTTAGGTGGTATTTTGCTAAAATCAGGACCCACTAACTGCACAACCTCCTTCGAGTCTTGCGGGCAACCTGCGAAACCCCGGCAAGCACTCCCACACGTTTTTAGAGGTCCGTCGAAGGGTTTGAGGGAACTCACTGGGCAGCCCGGCTCAGCCGTCGCACAGTGGTGGATGGCGGAATGGGCAGGGGGAGGAACACGGGCGTCTCGTGCAGTTCGTGCTTGGCCTGAATATTGGCAAGGTAATGCCTAAATGTGAAAGATCGTTCACCCTCAAAACCAGGCGACTTGATACTAAAGGCCTCTAGGAACAGAGATCGCATGACACGCTTCATTTCCCCGCTGAAGGAGGGCATTGGTTGAAAATCGCCAATCGGGTAAAAGGTGTACAGCTAAGTGCTTTTAAATGTCAGTTTTGAAAGATTGGAGACAAGGTCCTGCTTCGAGTCCCCGTGCGATCTTCACCGCAGCTCGAAAGATGGCCCTCGAAATAACCTCAATTCTTAGCACCTTCAGTGAAGTAGCTCTCGAGCTTGACTTGCACGAACTTGGGGCGCGTTCCGCCATGAGTCTCCGAGCCCCGACTCGTCCAGATCAATGACACTTTGTCGACAAGGGCGTTCTATCCTTCTGGCTTTACCTATCTAGAGAGTTTGGGAATAGCCCAAAACAAGGAGTCTGAGCAGGGTCTGCAAACCAAGAGCTGCTCGCAAGGCTTCTGGTCTCAAATCCTGGCTTACGAGTCAGACTCTTTGCTAAACTTCCGGTTTAGGGACTGCTTGAACTCCTGGCGATAGACAATTCTGGCAGGAGTTTTGGAATGCTTCGGAAGCATACTGCTGTGCGCAGGGCTTTCACACCCGACTTCTGGCGGCTGATGATCACACTATCCGTCAATAGCTCGTTCAACGGAACTCCAATCCTATCAAGTCTACAAGTACAAGGCGGTTCACAGTCTCAAGCAAGTCTCCAAAGTATCTAGCACGAGGGGTTGAGAACTCGCGAACAAGTTCCCAGACACAAGACTCACCGCTGCACGCAGGGCGTCGAGACCCGACTCCTGGCGGCTGATGATTACGCTGTCCGTCAACGAGCTTTCCGGGATAACGTCCTCGCTGGCTGCTGCGTCCAGAACCTCCTGCTTGATGCGCTTCACGGCGATCGTGTACCGCTTCCAGAACTCAGGGTCGCTCATCTTCTTTGGAACGAGCTGGTAGCGCAGTGCTCGGAGCGCGTCATCCACCTTCAGAGTCAACAATCGAGGCCCAGAATATTAGTTGAAAGGATTGGAGCAACGGATTGGAATAAACAGATTGCAAATCTCTGTATGACGCTTTCAAACCTCGGTTCGCTCATTTTCTTTGGGACGAGCTGGTAGCGCAGCATTCGAAGCACGTCATCCACCTTCAGAGTGGGCATCGAGGCGAGAAAGAGCGAACCAACTGGTTGGTATCAGAAAAATTACGGTCTTTTCATAAGATGGGAACCAGCTGGTAGCGTGGGGCTCGAAGCGCTTAAGCCACCCAAAGATGGGATGGAGGTTAATCCGAATTGAAAATAACGGAACATTTAAAGAGATGGAGTTGGTTGAGTACTAGGCCCCAGAGGTCATCATCGTTTCCTCTATGGAGACCGGCTGGTAGCATAGCGCCCAGAATGCATCCTCCACCGTCAAACTCGAATTTCAATCTCTTGCGTTGGAAATGATTATTGCGCAGAAGTCAAACTTCTTTGGTCTACTGAAGAAAGTGCACTTCAGAAGCAAAGAATCACCCTTCCTTTGCACCACAAGCGTCTCGGTTCGTCCCGGCCGTTCAACTATACCGTTACCTACCGCTGGAAGTCTACTTCGACCTATTGAGGAGCCTGATTAATTGCGTTCGTTTTTGGTTATTCCCAAATAAGTGCTTGAACAAGTTAGTGAAAGGGCCCCTTCATGAGCGAATCCCGTATTGTCAAGATACTGCCAAACCGACAACAAGAGCCTGAGCATAGCCCCACCTCGAGAACTGCTCCCGCTGATGCCATCGCCGCCCTCATGTCAATGATCAGGTTCTCATCATAGGGACCAAGGAAGTACTCCTCTGGTTTCTGCAACGAGGCAAGAAAGCTCCTGTCAGTTGTCACATGAGACTCGCCACAAAAGGTCGCTTTGCGGATAGACTGTATTACTTTCACCAGAAAGGCATTGTCGCACGGAGGGGGCGAGTTAAGTCCAAAAAGTTAACAGTAAGAGCAATGGAACCAGAAAGTGATTGGTTCCACCTTCCACGGTCATAGAGGTGTACCTCCGACAATGAGGGGATACCTCCGGATTGTAGGGGCATACTGAATCTTTGCAGGCCTAAACACCAAACAACTTCACGTACCTACCATGTGAAAGAGCAATTTCACAAGACTGTTGCTCAAACAATCTTGCTGACTCCCTAGCTGCTTTGAAGATACCAAAGCTGGATTGATGGCCCCCTCCGGAAGTCGGTAGCGGATTGATTTGGGCAGAAAGGGGCACAGACCTGCGAAATCTCCAGGATGCCCCGCTTGAAATCTGCCTCGTGCTTCTTTTCGTGCATATTTTTTGCAGTCCACGGCAGGGGCTGCAATGGTGATGCTGCAGGAGCGGCAAAGGGACCAGACTAGGACCAGACGCTTTTGAGACGACAAGTATGACACATTCACACTGGCTAGGCTGCGGTACAAGCATAGCATAGTGTACAGGCATACAGAACGACTTTTTTGAGACTGCGAGTACGACATGATACTTCTAAACAGAGCAGCTGACAACGCACCAAACTGTTCAATCTGATAAAGCAGTGCCTGCATGAACATTGGCATGCTCACCACAACCACCATCAATCATTGACTCACATTTGGAAGCGTTTGGTGATGGTTGCGAGCTGCTGTTCCCCTCATGTCCTCTTATCTCTGCCTTCACCTCATTAAGGAGCTTCTCAGCACGCTGAGAGAATGTTTGAAACGCTGCATTGCAGTGATCGATGGCTTAGCTCCTTGCATTTCAGAATTTACAGTCTCAGGGTTGACATGGAAAATATGTCCATACAGAATTGCAATGATATTCAAGTGCCTGAAATCTGGAAAGTTTCTTGGATGCATTGCTATTGAGAATTATTGCCATAATCTAGAGACTAAGCTTTGGTGCTATGCAATGCAGCGTTTGCAGCA
Source organism: Klebsormidium nitens (assembly GCA_000708835.1). Taxonomy (NCBI): domain Eukaryota; kingdom Viridiplantae; phylum Streptophyta; class Klebsormidiophyceae; order Klebsormidiales; family Klebsormidiaceae; genus Klebsormidium; species Klebsormidium nitens. The sequence goes on along the minus strand of DF236980.1, from coordinate 48,876 downwards.
TGGAAAACTGAAACAGCTTACCTGTCTTTGCCTTAGCCATTGCAGAAAGCTTCCCAGTGGATTGAGCTCGCTCCATCTTGGACACAGTTGCACCAACCGAGCCTTCAAACGACGTGAAGCAATGGGCGGTGACACCTGTTCCTCTCACCTCTCTTAAGCATTACAAGTACCTCGCACGCAATGAACAATAAGCGAGACTCTCAATTGGAAACAGAGGAAGACGGGCGTATTGCCCCCGCTGCCCACTGCCTCAAGCATTCTCGTGATTCTTCCTCACTTGTCGAGAGACATTGATCTACGGTAGGTACCCTACTCAATTCAGCTGCTCGATTGTTGCAATGGCAAAAATCTGCAGCAGCACTGGCAATTTGGAACCAAACCCTAGATCCAAACAGATTAGGCTCAGGTGACAGGGACATGCAAGGATCTTTCAGTCCGTCGATGAATGATTTCGTTCTGCCCCGCATGAAATCGGGTGGTGCAGATGCAGCGAGAATCCACGTACGTATTTCTTCGATCAAGCATTTTAAAGAATTTTGGCGCGCCAGAATCTGACAAATTGCAATTGATGGCAGATCAATGTCATGAATTTCTGAAAGAATCTCGCCACTGGACAGGCAAGGACCTGGACAAGCACAGGACAAGCGCCCATTTTTTCGAAAGGACATCGCGGTGGGTGCTAGCAAGCGTCTGTCTGCAAGTGGTGGCGGCCATCTCCAGTGGCAGAGTTGAACCGTTCACTAATACAATTGTCGCCTTCCCCGCTGCGTCGGCACAGAGCATCAGCACCTTTGAAGTCCAAGAAAGTCGTCACAGAATTTGAAGCAAGTTTATTAAAGAGCTAAACTTGTTCGTTGTCGATGGAGCTACTTGTCGATCTTCCTTCCCGAGGCAACTTTGTGCACGCTGGCCCACCAGTCCAGGTCAGAACAGCCTCTTTTACGGGTCATGTGCAGTAGTATATTTCTATGGCAGCTAACTGCGTTCTTGCCTCTTCGGGCACTTTCTTGGTTAGTGTGATTGATCATTCCCTCTTCATCATTTGGGCCTTTTGAGTCCCTGGTTCTGAGAATCTTAAGGGCGTCGATTCGCTCAACTCCCTTTCTTTTGGTGCATCTGTAATGGGAGTATCTGTCACCGTTCCTTTGCAGGGTGCTCCATCCCTATATGTATGTGATCATGACACTCAAGCCCCAGGTAAACTCCCTGTCTCTTGTTTGGTTCTCAAATTGGCCGATCAATGATTGTTAAGTAAGGTGCGTGGGGCTTCAGAAGTTCGCAGTATTGTCAGCACAAAAGGGCAGAATGCTGATGTTCTTGTTCATTGACCCGTGAATGCTGCGATTCTCCTGTTTCGAAGTGCTCCTTCGGTCTCGCTGCTTCCTCGTTGTTTATTTCAGGCGCCGGTGCAGAAGTGCTGGCGGCAGTCTACTCAAAGCAGTGTGCATGGTGCTTTTCTGCAGATGACCAGATTATAACCACAGACCCGACGAATATCCTGATACGAGCTCTGACGCTGCGGAAAGATGTGAAAGGCCGAGCGAAGGGCGGTGGCGGAATTGCAGATGCTCGGAAAGGCAAGACCAAAGACGGGGGCGATGCGAAAGGCAAACGGTGAGCCACGCGGTTGTTCACCTTCTCAGAACAGCCTCAGATCTCAAGGGGGACACCACAAAGCTGAACTCCAAGTGCTGCAGCCGTATCAAACTCATTGTATCGAGTATCCGAATCAAGCTTGTGGACAGTTTCGCTTGTGACCTAGCACTGCGACATGTGCCGTTGCTTCTAGAAAAGCAAGCCAAATTCTGGCAAAATTCTTGCTGCGTCCTACTCCTTAGTCTACAAGAGGTCGCCTGATGGGGTGAAATGCTGTCTCCGCAGAGTCGCTGACCGGCAACCGGAGGGGAAGCAGAGTGCAAAAAGGCAAAACATTGGCAGCAGTAGAGAAGGTAAGGCTCGTCGTTGCCAGGTCGACCACAAATAACACTGCACTCAGTTTTCCTCCCATCGTCAAAGTTTTTCTAATCACACGTAGTCTGGTTGTGCCCTTGCGCAGACTACTCCCTTTGTATTGGTTAAAGGCTTGCTTGTTGTGTCTAGTGTCAATCACATGACCGGCTTTGAGCGGTTTCCCAATGAGCTGATCGAGCCCCTGACGCCCCCCCTTCCTGCCACGACTTCAGAGACCAATGGCGCATCACCTGGAGGTTATTACACGGAACAAGAGTTGCAGTCTTTCACTGTTGAGAGACTAAAAACTCTGCTGAAAGAGCATGGCTACCCTCTGAAAGGAAGGAAGGTAAGTTGTCCAACTACTCCCTAAGAGATCGACGTCTATCGCTGTGTTCGCAACCAGAGTGCAGGCATAAGGCCAGATGGCTGCGGGTGACGCGTCGATTCTCGTTTGGTCGGGCTTTCAGGAGAGGCCGTTTACATAGGTCCACGTTTTCTGAGCATAGGCCGTCCTGGGATGGATTCCGTGAAATCTCTTCCACATTGGCGTCCTATAATCCATTGGTAGCTCGAGGGCGTTCTACTGGTGTAGCATTTTTGCTTCCTGCTTTGGGGTCTGCTTTGGTTACAGTTGCATCCTGATACGAGGTTGCGATCTCGAACCGTTGGTGTCCATGCCAACGTTTGCAAGTTGAAGTTGCACTATAATAGGTGAGGTAATTCGATCAGCCAGATGCCCTTCAGTACTCATATAATGTGCTCTTTTGTCCAGGACGAACTCGTTAATCGAGCGATGCAGATAAAGAAGTAGGCAACCGATACTATCAGTCGCTCGAGTAGTGTAAGATACTTGAAAGTCTATGAATTTTGTACAGAAGCTCGCTATCTTTGTTGCCGTTCTGAATGAGTGTCGACGGTGTCAATTCATGCTTTCATTTCTGGGTCTCTGGAGTGCATTCGTTGTACTTTTGCCCACATGTTGACAGCAATACAAAGCTGACGAGGCCGCTAATGTTCTTTGACTTCAGCGCGAATCGATCGAGACTGACCAGGTATTAGAAAACTGCAAATGGGCAGCTGCAAATAGCATAAACAATTGGACGGCACTACAAAGGTGCCACTATCGAACAGTGATATGCTGCTTTCGTGATCTAATCCGGCCGTTTCTCGTATGCCAATATTGAAAGCTTGCGGCCAAGATATGGTGGAGTGAACGAGGCAAGATTAAGTGCAGCCAACGGCTATAGCTACTTGTCTTATATCAATGATTTATGCAAATGTGCGGTCACGTTGACACATTTGCATGAATCAATCATGCATGCACAGGCATGACACGCTTGGATCGATCATGGAGATGCACCGACTGCCGCAACCGATGTATAAAGCGTCTCAATCGGCATGTAATGTTTAACTCGAAACATCTGAGTTTCGGAATGACTGCAGAACATTTTTTGCTCAGGTTGCATTATGCAACACTTGTATTTTGCACTTGTTTTCTCTTCTTTTGCATTATTGAGCTCGTGACTCTTGTAATCAGTGCGGCCAGACGGCAATCAGTCTGACCGCTCGAACCGCCGAGCTGAGCGCAGCCTGGCCGGCGAGATTTTACTCGCCTTGCGCCAAAGCGCACAGCTTCCCAGCTGCGCAACCCCTGCGCAGCATGCGCCGGCCTTTTGAAACCCTGCGCAGGCTTCGTGAATCTTCCTACTTCCTGTGCACGATTTGAGTCTGCACTGATGAAACAATACATAGGCCCAATCTTGACTAGGCTCAAGTATTGACAGTGGCACTTGATGACTTGAGGCATTTGAACAAACGTTGGCATTTGAAGACAGCCTTAATACAGATCACACAGAACAACACAAGAGAAGAAAATAGCAAGCGCCGGCACTAGCAAATTCTCCGTCGCCTGGCCCAGCAGAGCTACCCGCTCTGCAGTTGGATACCATTTCGCCTGGGTACACTTTGACTGCAATCAGTGACAACTCGAAGACTCCCGGACTCATCAACGTTCTGCTCTGCTTTTCAGGTATGAAGAATATCCTCAGCTCGGCTCAGAAGAAATGACGTGCTAGGTTGTGCAGTGGTTTCGTTGGTTTTAACCTTGCAGTGAGACGAAGGCTTTGCAGCTGCTGTTGCAACCCATTCTGCGTGTCACATGCCTAATCTTAAGCAAACCTCTGTCTGCGGTAGCTCTGCTGGGCAAAGCTTGTGGGAGTCACAGAACACGTTTCTCGGGACTTAGCCAAAGTAGAGCTTAGGTTTGCAAGTTAAACAAATAGCAGAAGGAAAGGACTCAAAACTAACTACAGTGTACGTAGTCAGTTAGCAGGACCTTTCATTGAATTGGATGCCGCTTTGAGGTAACATATTAGCGTCCATTTCTGCTTCTTGGCATGTGGATTATTCATGATTCTCATGGTATATGATAGTCACCATGCCCTTCATCTGAGAGCTATTTCGTATTGAAGCATGGAAGACGGAACAAGTGTCTGACTTGTTCAATTCAGACATGCAGAATCATTCTTGCTATCTTGGGGACCGCAAGTGGTGAGAATGCTTCCGGCTCTGCCATTCGTATTTGTATACGTGCATGCATGTGGGCCTCAGTGCAGCGCGCCGAGTATATATGGTCACATTGACCCACGTCTCATTCATGCAGCCGCGCCCGGCCATGCAATTATTGAGTATGCACGCCGCTTTATCCGACAGTGGCTTGTATATGTTGCATCACATTCGAAGATCAAGAAATCGAGATCAGCTTGTACGTTTATAGGCATGAACATATGGTGCAGTCGCAATTCTCTCGAAAGAAGTTTGCAGTTATCAGGACCAAAGGAACGGCATTCATGTTCTCAGGCTGCACCTGAAAGCTAGCGGGTTCTGAAGCTGATACTAAAATTAAGCTAACCGCACGGCACTTCAAGCAAGCCTGCACTGTGACACGCCTCAAACCACTTGATTGACAACATTAATAGCTTCCTTGGAACGGACTTCTGAAGCTCCACACCAGGTCCTGTATCCACCGTTCTGATGGCTAGGCTTCCAATTCTTGTGTATGGTACAACCACCATACTGCAGTAAGCCTAGAACTAAGCGAGCACTATCATAGCTATCGATTATCCAGTAACAGAAAGAGGGTCGATGAGCAAATGGGCCGTGCTTGTCCGAGGCTTCGCAGCCTGTTTATAATACATCTCGCCTCAAGATTGGGTAACCTCATCTACATCCTATGTAAGCTCAAAGACTGAGCTCTTTTGTGCCTCAGAGATCCACCCCCCTCGCTTGAGGTCCACTATTGTGCTCACGACCAACACCACCGTAAACCTTCTCAGGTACCAACCCCTGCAACGGCCAATCTGCCTACAAAATGTAGACTAGCGCAGCCAACCCAAACACTAGTGTCCACACAACGCCTGGCCCGCGAGCCGCGTCGCTCCCCACGATCGTTTGCAAAGACGCCACCACAGTCGGACTGGCCCCCGTCGTTGCCGAACTAGGCGTCGTGCTTTGCAACGGGGGGGAAGCCACAACCACCGGGGCCGGCGTCCCCGTTGCAGGAGGTGGCGTCAGCAGACTGGGCCCTATTAGACCGTTGGTTGACTGCGGCGCGGGAGCAGGCGTTGGCTCCAAAGGAGCTGGCGCTGGAATTGGAGCAAAATCGGAGGGACCAGGCGCGGGCGCGGGGGCAGGATTTGGAGCAATCAGGGGCGCTGGGGCGGGAGCCGGAACCGGAGCCGGCACGGGGGCTGGGGGCAATGCGTAAGGCACAATGCTCAGGGTGAAGTTTAGGGGAGCGGGGGCAGGGACGGGGGCAGGAACTGGGGCAGGAGCGGGGGCGGGGACCGGTGCGGGGATCAACGATGGCAGAAAACCGAAGAAGGGGGTTCGGATAGGGGCGGGGGCAGGCGCGGGGGGGACGAGTAAACCGGGAGCTGGTGTGGGGGGGGATAAGTTGCCGCTGCAGAGGACTTTTTGTCCTGCAAAAGCAGGGGGGAAAGGGTTCAGGAGAAGCGGAGTCGTTAAGAGGTCTGAAGCAAGAGATGTGAGTTCTGGTGCTGAGATGCAAACCGGCCCAAGAGTTTCTAAAGCAAGCGCCTTGATGAAAGTGAAGCGACAGGCAAAATCAAGGCCTCCGTCCAGTGTCAAAGTACCCCTTCCTCAGGATTGAGAACAAGCAACAGGTAGAAAGGAACTGACTGGCCTTCTGATCTCTCCTAAACAAAGATCTCCGACCAGGAAGCCCCAAGTTCCGCAGGCCCTCTGCCTAAAATCACAAAACGAAAAAGCCAGCGAGAATCCAGGACACATAGCATAGCACTGGAAATGTCGAAGTCAGACGCTGCAAAGTACAGTGCATCAACAAGAGTTTCTGGATCCTAGTGGTGGCCCTTAGGAGCACACAAAAGAGTTTTGCCAAAACTCAAGTAGAGGTGCCCCGTCTGAAAAAGGGCAAGTGCAGAAAGGGGGAAACTTCAGAGGAGTGCTGTTTTGAGGGTTTGTTTGTGATCACACAAATTCTCTCTGCTTTCACCACCAAAGCTGTTGGAACGGTACATACAACGACCGCCACTAAGTAAACCGGAAAGATGGATTTTGAAACACTGTTTGCGGACTCTCAGTGGTGAGCAACAGCCAATGAAAGTAGACTTGGTCAAAACCTAAACACTCCAGAGCTGCCACTAAGATGTAGTAAATCAGGAGTGCCCCAAACACACATATCAACCAAAGCTAGAGAAAGTAGGACACCAGGAGCAGTACCCTAAAAGCACTTTCTTGGAAATGTTATCCACAGATCTCAGTGCGGAAGCAGTGAAAGTCTTGAGCCAACGCTGGTGCAAACACACGCAATTGTCCACACGGCGCACCTGTCACACAAATCGCACCGTCACCCCGGGGGTCTGCCCTAACGAACGTGAGCCCCTGCTGCGCACACGCCTGCATCACTTCCGAGAAGGGGATGCAAAAGGGCGCTGTGCCCAGCCAGACAAGCCCTATGCCTGTCTGCTGCAACTTTCGTCCATCAGGGGCCCGCAGCTCCCGGGGAAGGGCGTGCCCCTGTGCAACTAGCAGGAGGGTTGTGAGGAGCAGCGTCACCCAAAGCGGCACCTGCTGCAGCCCCATGGAACCGCTTCCTGTCCTCAGTGGCTCGCCTCCTAGACTTCTCTTAGAGATAAAAAGCTCCGAGATAGGAGAATGCTAAAGGGGAGACTTGGGACTTGAAAGACAACAAAATAGGAGACTGCTAAGCTAAAGGCAAAACGCCCTTGGAGTTGTTCTGCACTATCCTACTCGACCATCCCCAGGGTTTATCTGGCTTCGTCAGCGGTTCTTTCAATGGCGAGGACTCCCCTGTCGAGGACCCCACAAATGTCGGTCCAACAAACAACCTCTGCAGTCGACTTGAAGCTCTTGCCCAAAGCTGGCTCGCAGCCGCCCTAGAGCCGCTCCTACGAGCTACCTATACCAGCTTCCTCGTGCGATTGAAAGCGACGACCTTGCCCCCTGCTCCCTAGGGACCTTGTAAAGCACAGCAGCTAGGCTGTCGCTCATCATGTCAATCACTGAATCAGGCAAAACGCTGAGCTCTGAACTTTGAAAATTCCAAGGTTGGATCTTCATGGCTGCGAAATTGGTACCGTAGACAGCGACCGAGGAGACTAGCGTGGGGAGAAGCTTCGAACGTCCACGTGGGCCAGATGCAACGGGCAAATCTTGAGCCCCAGGTGCCGTCGATCGACGAGTCAGGCGGTGGGAATGTCGAACATCGGACGGCTTTTACTTTTCTTGTACAGAAGAAACCTCCCCAAGCATACGGGAGCATCGGACGGTCCAGAGTGGACAGATGCGCGCGCATAGCCATATGCAGCCAGCGTGGCCGACTGCCAGCTGCCAATCAAGGATGGGAACTTGTGGTGGATGATTGAATTCTGACAAATGGACGTGGTAGGTATACGGTATGTATTATGAACTAGCTATTGCTAGCGTAGTCCCGTTATTGGATTGCAGACCGCTCGGAGATAACCATCCGGGCCTCCAATGTTGACAAATTAGAACGCAGAAACAGGGCACTTCGGATGCCCGGTGTGATCAGTCGGTACGTCTAAGTGTTTGCTTATGGCAAACATATGTCCCTATGCGAACGGTACCGGAAAACCTAGTCGCGAACACCTAGGTAGGTGGGTATGTACCGGTTGACCACACGTGTCTTGCCTGCGGGAATGCATGTGAACAAGCGGTTCTAGCTGAACTATGGGAGTGGATGTAAACAACGTCAGACTGCCTACGGGGCATTCTCACTTCTGTTTGCAGGTGCACGAGTTGCGTGTCTTGTATCGAGACGAGAGGGCCACAAGTTCGAACTTGATGAATCTCAAGAACATCATTTCGACAAGGACTACTTCTCAGCATTCTTCTGCAGTCATCTTCGGCAATCTTGCTTCCTGGCGCTCGAAGCCCGCAACCTGCAACCATCAATCAGCAAACAGCAAGCTGAATCGTTCTGAAACCCTCTGCCATCCGTGGAAGGAGCTTTTAGGAAGTGAATCAATCGAGATACAGTCATCTTTTTGAGTTGCTAAGAAGCGGGCCTGACCAAGACCTTGCCAGCGAGAATTCTGGCGTCGTTTAGCCCTTCAACCCTAAAAAACTTACAAACTTGGTGAGTTGCAGATGCTTGCTCTTTGTATGCCGTGCTTCTGAGATGCTTGCTTGGGGGCTGGGTTGAAAATGCATGGATGGAGGTTGTCTTGCATGCTCCGATCTTTGTTTATGTCAGCTTGTTGAGGGTTGGGAGTAGAGTCTTTACATTAGCCAGCAGTGGAGAGCGTTTGTAGCTGCTTTCTTGCAAACCTGGATCCAAATCGGGGACAAGATTCAAGCATCTCGGGAAGGGTTTGAGGGTATACAGATGACCATGCACACCATCTTTGTCGGTCGGACCTTGTCAAGGGTTGCAGCATGGTTGGAGTTGTTTCCGCGGTGCGGTCAAGTATGCTCCAACTTAAAGCCTTCGAGGAAAAATCTGGATTAATTTGGATTATTGGTCAATTATGGTGCCAGTGCTTTTGTTGGTTCAGCTCATCTTGAGCACACGCTAAGTTTTGTGGAGGACTTCTGCTGTTCCAGGGGCTGTGGCATATTGTCTTTGTCGGATCTAGTGAAGGCTTAGGTGAAACTCTTGAGGTGTGACACAAGACAGGTGGGAAAGGCATACACCAGTTGACGGTTGTTGTTAAAGGTTGTGTGGCTTCAATATGACTTCTTTGTTCCATTTTTATCACATCTGCTGATGTTGGTTCTCGATTTGCCGTGGCAGGTAAAAATCATGGAGAGCAAGGACAATAGTAGTTCAAGTAATTCACAGTACGAGCCCGCTCTTGGTTACGTGTTGGAGGATATCAGGCCCGACGGAGGAGTCGTGAAGTTCCGCTCTCCTGCTTATAGCAACGTAAGTCATTCAACACAGAGAGCAGCGTGTCAAATGATTAGCAGATGGTTCATGCGCTAGGTGTTTCATTGCAAACCTAAAGATGCTGTTTGTTTGGTTGTCGTCTTCGCATATCGCATTTGGCTGTACCCTCTCTGCACACTTCATGCACGCAGGTGGATTGTTTCTGATCTAGAAAGGACTCTTACCTTACAAACCCACCATTTGCGAGTGCTGCTGACCGTTACCCCTTTTGCTGCAGTGCTTGAAGGCACCCTCCTGATAGTCCTCCTGGAGCTTTTAGATAAGGAGCTGGATTGCAGACTGGCAAACGCCCGGGCTGTCGAGTAGTATAAGACAGGTCCAGACGACCCCTCCTGCCTAGGAAAGAGCACGCTGCGCCGCACGTCTAGATAGTCAAAGGTACACGCACTCATACAATGGGTGCCGACGCAATGATGCTCCCTGCCCCTGGGTTTGAGGGTTTCGAGAAGCGCCTGGAAGTGGAGTTTTCTCCTGCCAGTGCAGCATGCTCTCCTCGCGGTCTGCGCAACATGCCCCGCGCCAAGATTGACGAGCTCCTCACTTTGGCTGAGTGCACTATCGTGTCTCAGCTCAGCAACGAGCTGTTTGACTCGTACGTGCTCTCAGAGTCCAGCCTCTTCATCCACCCCTTCAAGCTGGTCATTAAGACCTGCGGCACGACTGCTCTGCTCAAGGTGAGTTGTTTTCTTGAAAAGCTTGCGTCTCTGCATTGTCTGCATCTCCATGTATGTTCTGTTTGCTTGCACATTGAGTTGAGTGTTGCCAGTGGTAGTGGTTTGCCTGCATTTGGTGGAGATCTTTGCATGGTGAGGACTATGCTACCCCCGCTTTGTTCAAGCACACTGGGTTTTTGCTGCTTCTGTCACGTATCTGGTATCTCATAGCTCGCCCTCTGTTCCTCCTGCAGGCCGTTCCCACCCTCCTCAAGCATGCTGCTGAGCTTGACCTGAAGGAACATCGCGTCAAGTACACCCGGGGGACCTTCAACTTCCCTGCAGTTCAGGTAAGGATTTGGTGCAGTTCTTGTAATAGAGCAACGGTGTATGTTATCATTCTGCACCACTCTCCGAACAGGAAGACCCTTCCTCTTTGCAGGTTTGGTGTATGCAGTTTATCATGCCACCCTCATTATTTTTTGGTGACAGGTTGCTGTTTGCTTCTGGGATTGTTATGCTGGATATGTCTGGTTTCATGCTGCTGGTGAAGATATTGGAACAGAGCTGCATTTTGTGAGCACATGTCCTCCCGGCATACTTCTCTTGGTTGTATTGGTTGCGGACTTTTCTATCTTGTTTTCAGTGGTCTTTCAGTTGTTAAAAACTCGGTTGTAGACCTACTTCTCAAGTAGCCATCCCTACTTGTTTCCTCTCCTCTGTTTTTCAAGCCCTTTCCCCTGAAAGCCCTTGTTCGGTGAGAAAGTGGAGATGCTGTGTCAGTCAGAAAGCAACGTGTTGATTCATAGATGTTGACTGCGGCGGTTCCTTGTCTTGCAGCCCTACCCCCACGGCAGCTTCGCTCAGGAGATTGAGTTCCTGGAGCAGCACTTTGGCCACCTGGGGGCCGGCGGCAAGGCCTACGTCCTCGGCGCACCGGACCAGTTTCCCAACTGGCATGTCTACGAGGCCGCCTCCTCGGGAAACCAGGCCGGCGCCGAGCCGACCTTCACCCTGGAGATGTGCATGCAGAAGCTGGACAGCACCAAGGCTGCTCAGTTCTTCAAGGCCGCCGGCTTCGCCGACGCCAAGGCCATGACCGTCGCCTCTGGGATCGACACCATTCTCCCCGGGTCCGAGATTGACGCCTTTGACTTTGAGCCCTGCGGCTACTCCATGAACGGCATCGAGAACCGGGCATTCAGCACGATTCACATCACGCCCGAGGACGCCTTCTCCTATGCCAGCTTTGAGGCGAGCGGGTACGCCCCCCAGGAGCAGTCCCCCCACGAGATGGTCCAGAAGGTGCTCGGGGTGTTCAACCCGGGGCGCTTCTCGCTTGCGCTCTCTGCTGACGGCAAGGTCGGTGCAGCCGGGGCGGGTGCCTGGGGCGTATCCCCGGCCTTCGCTGGTTACGTCTGCGACGGCACCATCCGCCAGGAGATGGCCTTTGGAGCGGCCCTGGTGTTCCACACTTTCAAGGCCGTCGGCAGTGCACCAGCTGAGGTGGAGGTGTGCGTCCCTGAGCCGCTGTTTGCTGACCGCGAGGTGGAGAAGCTGTACGCGCTGGCTGCCAAGAAGAGGGCTGCCTTCGCCAAGGAGAAGCTGCAGGTGAGACTGTGGTCCTTTTCCTGTGCCAGATCGATTGATCTGGTTGCATGTTGAAGATTTTCAGGTTGCATGTAGTAACATTCGCAATCAGCGCTGGGCCAAATTTGTGAGGTGCTGCTACATACTCTTCTGCCCTCCTTACTCATCTATCTTCTCAAGGATTCTTTCACCTGCTCCCGCTTACTACCAGCTTCCTGATGTCTGCTATGCTTGGTCATCGTTGCTATGTTTGTCCAGCTGGCAAGGCGGTGCTTGTTCCCACTTGCTGAAACATGCAGCTCTTGTTTATACAGCCCTTCTGTGGGATCCTATGAGTTGAAGACTGTACCTCACACTCGTCCTTTTTCGGCTACAGAAGCTGCACGGCGGGTCTGGCGATTTGTGGGAGGCCCTGGCCCCCTTGGGTGACGAGGTGGCTACTGCCGTCGCGTCCTTCAAGCCTACCCTGGCATCAGTGGGAAGTCCCAGGGACGTGGACAAGTACGCGCAGAACTTCATCAAGCAGAACGGCCAGGAGGCGCCCTTCATGATGTTCGACCTGGGAATGGTGGCGCGCCTGTACGACGCATGGACGACCACCATGCCTCGCGTGGAGCCCTTCTATGGTGAGGACTGTTGTTGATTTGTTGTCTTTTCTGGTGTTGCCTCATCTCTTAAGAGGAGCTGGGTGTTGCTAGGAGGGACGGATGCCGCACTTGCTGGTCTGTGCTACCCTTCTGTCAGGCTTTGAATCAAAGGTTTTCTTTTTTGAACAGGCTGCGCAAGTCACGAAATTTTCAACTATTCTACAATAGTAATCAACTTTGCAAGTGGTTCCAGTATCCTTAACGCCCGTCCTTCGTGCTGTCAGTCGCTTTCTCCTGCTCCCTAGCTGTCAACGAATGTCACCTCCTTTAAGCACTGTGCTTACATGGTTCTCAGCTGCATCCAAGAATTCTCATCAAGTGCCACCCTTTTCCTGCAGCTGTCAAGTGCAACGGCGACCCCGCCCTGCTGGCCGTCCTCGCCGCCCTCGGCGCCAACTTCGACTGCGCCTCGCTCGCCGAGATGCAGGCCGTTGCCGCCGCCGGCGTCGGGCCTGAGCGCATCATCTACGCCAACCCGTGCAAGCTGGAGTCGCACCTGCGCCACGCTGTCTCTACCGGCGTCAAGCTCACCGTCTTCGACGCCGAGGACGAGCTCTACAAGATCAAGAAGGTGCACCCGGGCGCGGAGCTTCTGCTGCGCATCCGCGCGGACGACGTTGGCGCGCAGTGCCCCCTCGGGTCCAAGTACGGCGCCGAGTTCGACGAGTGCGAGCCGCTGCTGAGGGTTGCGAAGCGCCTGGGGCTGAGCTGCGTCGGGGTGTCGTTCCACGTGGGCAGCGGCGCTGCGAGCGCGCAGTCGTTCGTGGAGGCGATCAAGGCGGCGAAGTTGGTGTTTGAGATGGCGGAGGGGCTGGGTATGCCCAAGATGAAGGTGCTGGACATTGGAGGCGGGCTCTCGGTTGGCGGGAAGCTGACGTTCTCGGCGGCGGGGGCTGCGATCAACAAGGCGCTGGAGAAGTTCTTCCCCGAGGAGGAGGGGGTCAAGGTGAGGACTGCGAAGTGCCGCCTGGAAGCATTCCGTTCTTCGCTGCTGTTGAGAGACTTTCAAGTTGAAGTCCTGAGGGCTTATGGAAACTGGACGCTGCAGATTAGAAGCCGTTCGCAGTATTTCAGATGTGCAGTGTGCTCCATTTTACTCCATCTTACCGGACAATGATGAATCGTCGACTAATCTGTGCTTTCTACCTCCGGAACCAACTTCTGACCTGTATCCTTGCCCCTCCGCTCTGCAGGTCATCGCCGAGCCTGGGCGCTACTTCGCCGAGGCGCCTGCTACGCTGGCCGCGCTCGTCTTTGGGCGCCGCCTGCGTGGGCTGCGCCACGCGCACACCAAGGCCAACGAGTACTACATCAACGACGGCGTGTACGGGTCCATGAACTGCCTCCTCTACGACCACGCTACCATCTCCGCTCGCCCACTGCGCGTGTCCGGCGGCCTGCGCCTGCTCGATGAGAAGATGTACCGTTCGACGGTCTTCGGGCCGACGTGCGACGGGCTGGACCAGGTCCTGACCGACGTGTGGCTGCCGAAGCTGGAGGTCGGCGACTGGCTGCTGTTCCCCAACATGGGGGCGTATACCCTCGCGGCGGGCACGAGCTTCAACGGGTTCGCGACTTCGGACATCAAGACGCACTACCTGTGGTCCGAGGGCGACCGCCTGCCGTTTGGGGAGGAGGAGCCGGGCAGTGACTCCGACTCGCACTTTGGTGATGCGGCGATGGACTCGAGCGACACGGGCTCGGATGGCGGGGAGTTTCAGAGTGAGGGGGAGGCGGCCAAGGAGGAGAGTGATGAGACCGCTAGCCTGTCTGGGAGCGATGACGATGCGTACTACTAGAGAGCAGGTCATAAACTATGATTGATGTAGGGTTGATAGTGATTGTTTGCCAAAAATTATTAGAAGACACAAAAGAAATGGGTTTGCCAGCCCCAAATCCAGCTTCTACTTGTTTGCAGAAATGTTTGTGATAGTTGAAGGAGGTCACCACTCAGGTGTCGTCCTATTGCATAGGGATAGGTTGCTTGTAGTTCTCAGACGCCCAAAACGGGTGGTCAAATCGCGTAGGGATAGGTTGAAGCTTAGCATAGTACCGAACTGACAATCGTAAGACCGCCATGAGCTATTTTTACAAGTCAACAATTTGTATCGTTGATCTGTGAGTCGAATGTTGCTTCACAAAATTATCGTGGCAGCTGTCGGAAGCTGTCTTTTCAATTATATGCGTGTAATGCTGCCACCGAACATAAGGCTGTCCATCGCTGTATGCAGCTATAACACTTTAAAACCCGGCGAGAGCTAGCCAGCGTCCTGATAATCGACTCGACTGGGGCCAATGTCCAGTGTTGTATTATGCTTTGGTTGAGTTTTTGTCAGTAATGACGCGAATGCTACGCCAGGCATCCGGGATGTGCCGACCTCTCAGGCTGCCATGGAATCAACATTCATGTAACTGCTTGACTGGAATATTGAGATTGAGATATGTACCAGAATCGCGTCATGCCGGCGCCAATGTGGTCCGACAGTCCTTTTATTGACACTTGCCCCGAATTTGGTGTCAAAGTACTGCGCCTCATGCATGCAGTGACTTTCAAGTGTGTCCATATGCAAGTTGCAGGGACTGTGTGAGCATACGTACACTAAATCATGCGACAATCCTTTCAATTGAAGACTCACAAATTAGCGACGGCTTTGCTCCATCCAAGGACTTTGGAAAAGTGGGTGTAGCAGCCAGATGCGCGAGAGTCTCGACGCTTTGTATAGAATTGTGACGAAGGAGGGATAAAGGATGACCCCCATGGCCTAGATTTCGGCACGCGTATTTGAATCGCGTGATAAGTGCCTGAAAGTGGATTGTGTGATTGGAATTCCACTCATGTAGAGCAAGTGCGACGGTAAAACCCTGATAAGGATGGGATGCCTGCCAAAAGTGTAGTCCCAGTATACCTAGATAAGCGGCGGCCAGTATCCATGGCGCTCAAATCTATTGTCATGAAGTACAAGACTCCTCCTGGCAACGATGAGCGTTCTTGCAATGGCAGCGACAAGATGAAGAGAGGACTAGTTTGCTTTGGCCGGGTTTCTTTGCGGTCGACTGCCAACATAGATCACATACCAAGCTCTTGTAAGAAGCTGTACATAGCACTGACATTGAATCGTGGGCGCTCGCATGGATGTCAACGGCAGCCCAGAATCTTCAAATGTTACCAAAAGCAACACGGGTAATCACCAGTTCATATGCAATGGCGGAGGGGCCAAGAGCAAAACCATTTCATCATAGACGTCAAATTTTAAGCTGAATAGTCCAAGCTCTTTGTTCTTCGCGACTTCTCTCCAACGACACTCTTAAGAGTTTGATATCACCGACAATTCATGTACAGTTGTCCTACAAATGCAGTCCCCAATTTCTTCTCCTCTGTTTACATATAGCTAATTACAGGACGGTGAACCAATGAGGTGTTGGATCTAGGAAACTAGCAGATCAGAGGTAAAGTAAACCCACCGCCATCTCATCCGTCAAGAATCTGCAAAGTTCTGAGTTTGTAGGACTGGGTGATTGCTTGAAATTCTGCTGACCCCACCCTAGCCTGAGGACTTCCTTTCCTCTGAAAATTAGACCGTAGTGACGTTCTGCTTCTATAGGCACATTTGGCAGCTAATTGACGACCCTCACTCCTTGCAGTGATCTCTCCCACCTAGATAGTCCCTCCCCGTCGAAGCCGCTAAAGCACACCTCATTCAGCTGAGGGCACGCTGTGAAGACCCGCTCGACTTTAGGACCATACCACCAAGGAAAGTTTTCCTGTAACAGAACTGCTTCTGCACTGAGCTTGAAGTGGCGCGAACGTGGATCCTTCGAAGCAGCGGACACGCTGACGCAGCCAGTATCGAACACCATGGACGGCTCGTGCTCTGATAGCATATTTGCAAGTACATTTCTATAGTTAGAGGTCCTAGCTAGGACCTCTTAACTGCGAGGCAGAGGAGAAAGACCTTCAAGGGGATTCAAGATACGGATTTTGCTGCTCTGTTCCTCTCTGCAAAAGGCCGCCACGGTCAGGTGGTGAATGTGGCCAGGTGCCTTGGAGAACGGCAGCTTCGCTCGGCCGCCGCAGACGAAATTGATCGGGGCGTTCCACCTCCACATGACATACGCCAATTCTGTGGTGGTGGCTTCTTGAAGCGTCTGAACCTGGAAACATCGAGCTCCAACAGATTGTCGTGCTCGGGTAATCTGCAGGGTTCCCAGACTCTGCCTTCGAGTTCCAAGGCGGCGAGACCAGGATATAGCTGACGAAGTTTAAGGAGCGCCTTCCCTTGGAAATCAAAGCTCAATATCCTGAGCTTCTCGAGGCTCGCTTTGGATCCAGAGAGCACGCGCTTGCAGAAGGAGCCATCCCATGCGGCGAGCTGGACGGACCCGGATGCGCAGGCATGACCGACTAATGTGCAACTGATCCAAGGGACTCTTCTCAGCAACTCTAAGTTTGGAAAAAGTGCCACGCCGGTTCAGAAACCCAGGCTCTCTCATCACCAGCTCAGAGAGGCCAGGCCGCTTCTGGATCTCCTTCGAAAGTAGTTCGTTGCCATACATTGAATGGCTGGTATTCTTCTGGTATGCTTCTTTCGCAATCTGCTTTTCAATTTCCTTTGATGGTGTCACAATTAGACTCCTGGTGCATCTCCTGGCAGAGTCACGAAACTCTCTGCTTGAATTGCCAAGTGCTTGGAAGCTCTCCCTGCAACCCCTCCGCACTTTCTCCACGATCACGTCCAGAACCTCTGCGGGAAGAACTTGAAGGTCGAAAGCTGATCTGGAGCCCCCCTGCGCCATCTTTTGCTGCTCCGAGATGAAGCCGAGTTGCTTGCAGCGATCTCGATCTCCGCCGGCACCAAAAGCTCAAAAGGATTATCCTAGCGCAAAATTAACTCTGCTGTTCCAACGAGCTTGTGATTAAAATGCTCAACATCTGGCAAGGGGCGAAAGCACGCTTTGCCCGTCTGCAATGCTTTTGTAACAGAGCATGCGGCTCAGCTTTGAGCGGTGCATCAGTGCCATTATGCCTTATACGGGAGACACGAGGTTGGATCAAAGTTTCGGGAAGCTGAGTCAGCCTCGGTGTTGAGTCCTGTCGGCTTCGACTCTTCTCAAGGGTGATGAACGAACAGAGTTGTAACAGAACTCTTGGGCCTGGGCGGGCTTGGGCCTGGAAACGAATCAACAGTCCAGTATACTCAGTTTGAGGAGCGCAAACGACGAACCAGGGGCAAGCAAGGTAGAGGATTCACCAGCGGCATTTTGAAGCGGCCGACACTGTATTCTTAGATCAAAAGAGAAGCTTGGAGCCAGCTTCGAAAGCTTTTGATCAACGATAATTGCATGCTGTCCAATCGCGACATCGTGCCCTTCAAACACATGCAGCGCTATAGGATCATTTGCGTGCACAGGTCCTGGCCGCACGCACCAAATCCAATGTACTGAGGACAAGAAAACCGGGCCCTTTCAAGGTTTGCATGCATGGCTGACGCGCGATCAAAGGCCATGCATGAGTCAAGACCGCGCAGTCTGACAAAACTCTCAGGTGCAATATTGCATGCCTGTGGATGAATTTAAAATGCAGTAAGGTGACATGAACCTAGCATCGATCCGCTGCCAGAGCTTGGTGTACGATCACTGGCCCCTATACTACTACACCATATA
This sequence comes from Klebsormidium nitens, assembly GCA_000708835.1. Taxonomy (NCBI): domain Eukaryota; kingdom Viridiplantae; phylum Streptophyta; class Klebsormidiophyceae; order Klebsormidiales; family Klebsormidiaceae; genus Klebsormidium; species Klebsormidium nitens. The sequence continues at coordinate 30,898 of DF236980.1, read as the reverse complement.
CTGAATGTCAGAGAGCGTTCATGTACAGTAGTCAACTAATTGCTTGATCTCCTTCGTGTGAAACACGCCACCAGCGGGCAGAAAGAACGTTTCGTTTACGTCCATAACCGTCTACGTGACCTAGCCCCGCTGACCGTCCACGTGGTCTCCCTGCTCGGCGCACACAATCATCATCTCACTTTAGCAGCTAGTGGTCTGATGTGCTATAATGCTCGGGTGCGCATTCGTCATATGATATGAAATGATATCCCCAGATGATATTTCGTCTTTTTCAGAAGTCCCGAAAGCTCATCCTGGGATCCTCCCCCCGTCCCCTCCCCCTTCCCCGCCCCCGCCCCCTTCTCCCTCGCCCCCGGCCCCTCCCCCCCGGCCGCCGCGCAAACGCCTTCCCGTGCTTCATCTCGACTAACCCTAGCAACAGCTCATCGCATAACAGGCACCCCATGTGCTTCGTCGCCCCCCCCGCAAGCGGCGTGTCGTTCTTGTTGAAGTCCACCTCGAGCAGAGCCGATTCACACTCCTCGCACCGCTGGGCCGCGTTCACACCGACCTTGTGCGCGTTTTTGGGTAGATACACTAAGCAGGAACATCGGTTACAGTCTAACCGCCATTTGGGCGCGCTAACCGGGTCCAAAACCAGGGTTCCCTCGCACTCGGGACAAGCGCAGACACCTCTTTGGACCATTGAGTGGGGGCAACTAGGGTGGGGGCAAAGCGTGCACGGCATCCCCCCTTTCGCGGTTTTACCGCCTGCGCCGACGCCCCCGTAGAGCAGCCCCGCGGTTTCGAACGGCGGGTTGTTGTAGCAGTACGGACAAAGGGGGTAGGACTTGCCATCTGGATAGAGGAGAACGGTATCAAAGGGCTTAGACTGCCAAATACGAGATGGTGCAACTCTCCGTTTTAATAGAGTCTTGGGGCGCCAATGAGCTTAGACACAGATATGCTTCTGAATTGGCTGGATACGACCGGAAGATCTGCGCACGGAGTGTAATAAGAAAAGCTGAAGAGTGGTCAACCGAAACTTTGCCTCTCAGACAATCTGTTCGAAGACGGAGAGGGTGTAGTTTATACCCATGCGGAGAACTCACCGGTAGCATCCCTGTGAGGGTGGCTCTCCTCACAGAATCGGCTCTACACGCTTTTCAAGCATTTTTGGGTCCGAAACAGGAACAGCAAGCGCCTCGGAGACGTCGAGCGGGCAGTGCACTTCCCTGTGTTCCTTGCCCGGACGTTGAGCGCAGATTATATCAGCTTGGTCTGACTCGAGAAACGCAGTGAAACATTAGGACCAGCTTTCCACAGGCAGTGGGTCAACTGGACCCAACAGCACGACGATATTAGGACCCAGATCCTCCAGTCGGTAATCTTGGTCGGCTTGACGAGCGACACGCCTGTCTGTATACCTAGCCAAACCTTGACCCATGGAAGAAAGGAAGGGGGCGACAAGAAAAGACATAACATGGAAAAGAAACGTCCCAAGACTTGACGGCCCGGCTCACCTGGCCCAGATAAGGAGAACAGCGCGGGCTTGAACTCGTCCAACGGGCAGCGCAGTTCCTTGCATTGCTTTGTTGACGAGCTTACGACGGTTTTGAGAAACTATATAGCTTGAAAAGACAAAATAAGAAAAGAAAGAGGATCAGAGGGGGGATTAACCAAAAGAAAAGCACGCACCAGACGGCGCAACTTACCAGGACCGGACAAGGAGAAGAGCACGAGCTCGAAGTTGTCCAGCGGGCAGCGCAGTTCTTTGTACAGTACGAGCTGCCGAGCTGCCCTTTTGACGAATGACAATCTCTACAGCTGAGTCGCGCTGAATCGCGCTGACTTAAATTCAGAAGCGAATTCCGCGAGGAGCTTACCTGGGCCCGACAAAGAAAAGAGCACGAGCTCGAAGTTGTCCAGCGGGCAGCGCAGTTCTTTGTACAGCTTGACCGCGCCGTTTTGCGGGACGTTGTAGACTTCCTCGCAGGAGGAGCAGTAGAGACGCGCGGGGCGCATCGGGATGTACTTCATGTAGCGCGTGCACTTGCCGCACTTGGAGAGGGGCTTGCCGGTGGCGGCCAGCGGCGAGAACTGCGCCTCGAAGAGAGTGTCCATGCGCTCGATCTGCGTGGGGAGACAGGAAAAGGGCATTCAAAATAAGGCCAGAAAAATGGACTTTCAAAACAATTTCTTTGAAAGAGCGCTCAATCTTTTGACGAGGTAGAGAATGGCGCTTCGAAGAGGGTGTCCATGCGCTCGATCTGGGAAGGAAAGGAAATAAGGGGATTTGACAGCAGCCCACATGAACGGAAATACAGGTTAGCTAGACGGAGGGAAAGCGGAATACTGCGCCTCGAAGAGCGTGTCCATGCGCTCGATCTGGGGGCAAAAGGAAAAGGGGGTTTTGAAAATACGGAAGAATGAAACTACAGAGTCATGAGCCGAAAAGTACTTGCCGAGGTGGAACAGAGAGAAAACCTGCGCCTCGAGGACGTTCTTCGTTCGTTCGATCTGGTAGGGCGACAGGTAAACAATATTTGAGGACAGCGCAGATAAGTCGACATACAAAAGGGTTAAATGAAGGCCACAGATAGAGGGAGGAGTAGAGCAGAGGACTGCGCCCCGAATAGAGCGTCCATGCGCTCGATTTGGGGGAGAACAAGAAAAGGGAATTTGAATAGCCCATTTAAACAAAACACTGAGCCGTTCGTTCCGAGACGAAGGATCAGAACTTCCTTGACGAGGTGGGGAAGAGCAAAGGACTGCCCCTTACTCCATGTGGTAACACGTGGACTTGCTCCGGAGAGGCTCGAGTATGTTAAGGCACGGAATATGGAACAAGTTGACCCGAGACGAAAACAGCAGGCAAGGAATGAGAGAAGATGCTAACTTGAGAAAAGGAAGCAGACAAATCAAAGCGTGAGTTTCTTGAAGGGGAATACGAAAATGGACGGGCATGCGCGCCATTGGAACGAAGCACAGAAGCTCACAAGAAAGCCCCAAGAACCAACAACCCTCATTCTGCGCTCAATCAGATTCCAGAAACCTAGATCGCACCTGGCTGACGAAGACTGCGAACTTGGCGGCGAGATCTTGTAGGAAGCTGCGCACGATCTGCGTATACTCGGTCTTTCACCGCCTTCTGCTGCTCGGGTTGCGACCACAGGTCTGGCCAGGTCTGACACCCAAACACTTGACTCTGTTCAAACCTAAAGAGTACAACCCAGAAACCAACCAGAACGCACCTGGCTAACGAAGTACGCAAATTTGGCGGCGAAGTCCCGCAGCGAGCTGCGCACAACGTGCGCGTACTCGGCCTTCCCCTGCCCGATCAGCGTGATCTGCTTTTCGATGTGCGACCGGACGTCCGGCAAGCACAGGTCCGGGTCGATGCTGCTGTAGCCGCGGACGAGAGTGATGCCCAGAGCGGTAGGCACAACGCGCCGGCCGGCCTGAACCTGCAGAGGATTGGAAAGCCGAGTATTAAACTGGTAGTATCATGTTACTGAGAGTCTGATGGTCCAGTGAACCGTCCAACAAGCCCACTGGATTTGCGCCAAACCTCAATTTTGGAGTACTAGAACTTCAAGGTTTCAAAGTTTGGGCTTCCAGGTTGCACGGTTTCCTGTTTTGAGCATTCGAAAAGATGCAATGATATGGCTGGTAAGCACAAGCTCGACGATATTGCATCCGTGGGCGAGGGTGGACGCCGAGCCCAATTAGCCGATTATTTACGAACTCTAAGGATTTTCTCTGAACTTCTGCGTTTTCGAAAGGGTGTCAATAACACTAGGTAAAGGGCCGTTGTGCTGTTGTTGCGGAAGCGCGTGATGGTAAGCGCGGTCCGAGCAACGCGCCGGCTCAACTAAACCTGCGAAGGGTTTGGGAACCAGAAAAAGTCGCGTGTTCTTTCTTCAAATCTGAAATGGTCCATGCGAACGGCTAGTATGCGGATGTTCGGAATGACGATCCAATAGCCGCAAGGGAAATGAACCCAAACGCGGCTGGAATCTCATGCCGCCTGGATCGGGCCTGGTAAGAGCGGGGTTGGCATGCAAGGGTCTGCGGGTTTCGTCTTTGGACCGGTGCAAATGAACGCCAGTCAGCAACGAGTGCTCGGATATGCACAGCTGTCAGATCGCTAAAAACTGAGCGCTCTCTGCCGACCAAATCGAGGCTTGCAGCCTTATTTTTAGAACTAATTAGAGGCCCACCAATTCATTTTCAACACATTTCAGCTGTTTGAAACTCCTCTATCTACAATCCAAGTCTGGCCGCTGCCCCTTGAAAGCCTCGAGCGATGCCAAACCTGGAGCCTCGATCCTAACCTTCCGCCTAACGTGAGGTAGTAACCAAAAACCCTGTATTTTGCAATCCGATCCTCAAAAAACTTGTTTTTGGAGACCCCATGACCTTGGTGCAATCTCGCAGGGATCAGAGCTTCGATTGATATCTCTCGGCGGCTTGTCGTTTGGAACGGATCGATTATATCGGAGTCCCCTTACCTGCGCGTAGTTGCGCTCGCAGATGTTGTTGATATGCACCGGGATCGACGCATCCGTCCCGATGCCGTGCTTCTCCATCAGCCCGATCAGCTCCGACTCCGTCAGATAGTCGGGGGGGCTCGTCCGCCCTTGGTGGAGCTCAACTTCCACAACCTGGCAAAACATGTGACACAAAGTGAGGATCTACTCTGCTTTTTGCCTGATCTGCTTCTTTGGTGTCAGCTTCCCCACAAAAGTGGGTGGGGCTCGTCCGCCCCTGGTGGAGCTCGACTTCCACAACCTGGCAGAATGTTTGACAAAGTGAGGATCTATATTGGCTTTGCCTACGTGGCTCTTTTGGTGTCAGGTCTGCTTTCTGCCAAAAAGTCGAGGGGTTCGTCCGCCCTTGGTGAAGCTCAATCTCAACAACGTGGCGGTGTGACACAAATGTGGACTCTGTTTTGCTATATGCCTGTTGTGCTAATCTGGTTTCAGATTTGAGGAACGGGTGGGGCTCATTTGCCTCTGGTGGAGCTCATGTTCGCCAACCTGGCAGAACTTTTGCCACAGATTGAGGATGTTATTTGGGGATTGCCTTCTCTGCTCTTATGGTGTCAAGTCCGGCTTCCGTTCGATACTGAATGGGACCCGGTTGCCCCTGGTGATGGTCAATGCCGAGTGCCTATTACAAAGTTGACACCAGATGTTTCTCGAGACTAGGTCTTCCGCTTTGTAGCCATTCTCATTTGTTTTGAAAATCATGTGAGAATGATACTTCGCTTCCAGAAGTAGTGGACCCCTCTCACTTGAACTGAGCGTTTCTCATGGTCCATATTTCCAACTGAAGCTTCGATACCCGCAGAGTGTACCTACCGAAAACAAATGCTTCCGAACGAGGCGACGCTGCCATACTTAACAGCCTAGCGTCCTTCCCTGTGGGTTACAAACTCTCAAAGGAACAGTCCTCCACTTCAACCATTGACAAATCCGGCACAATGAGCGAGACGCATAGGTTACTCAGCCAACGACCCCAAAAGACGACCCAAGCCTCCTCACCGGCACGTTTTCGGCGACCACAAATACCGGGAGGCCCTCGTCCGGGACTGCGAGCCAGGGCATGATGGCGGTAAATCCGGGCGCCACGGTCGCCCTTCCGGAGCAGTGGAAGCGCTCTCCTCCGATGGAGAAAAGTGCCCGGGTCTTGGTGAAGCGGCAATCGGGGGAGACGCTCCCGATGAAGTGGCGGGCGATGTAGTCGTAAAGGCGCCACGAGTCGGTGTCGAGTTCGGACTCTGTTGCCTGGAAAGAGCAAAGAGTCTCATCTGAGCGATTGGCACAGAAGGAATTCGAAAGGGGAACCAGAAGAGCATGCCATGAGGCGAGGACAAACTTCGCTACAAGATAGGCCAAGAGATTTGACATTTGGATTGAAAAGCGACTGGCATTAGGAGGGCGTCCCAATTGGTAGGCGAAAAATTTCGGTGGAAGTGCCACTGCCAAAAAAATGTATCCAAGGAGATCCGTTTTGTAATGTGGGGTCAAACGATGATCAACTGGGTCTATGTCCCCAGTGCGAGCAACTTCATCTCTATCGTCAGCGCTTCACGACGTCAGCAACACCTTCGTGACGTCACGAACGCCCTTCCCCACCTAACGAGCAAGCGTATCAAACCGCCCCACGCCAACTGCACACTAACATTAAGCATCACCATCTAATGACGTCATCAGCATGGCGTGTAACCTGGCATCTGACGTCATCCACCGCTCACCTGCCGGACCGGAGTGATCGGCGGATGATCCCCCGCATCGGTCCCCCCCCGAGGCGCCGACGGGCCAATCGCCAGCAGGGAGGTGACGTAATCCCCCCAGACTGGGTGCGACCGGTGTTCCGCCAGTGTTTCCCGCACGTTGAAGCTGGCGGGGTAGGCGGAGCTTTCGGTTCGGGGGTAACTGATGTAACCCGAAATGTAGAGGCGCTCAGCCAGCTGCGAACCGGGGGGGTAAGAGAAATAAAGAAGCAGGAAGTTTTGATGCTTTTCAAAATCTTGGAGAGCGAGCGTATGACTGTGGTTAAGGGTACGCCAATTGTTGTAGGGGCGCTCGGCCAGCTGCGGAGACGGGGTTTCGTGAAATCGAAACAGAGGGGATTTATTCGATTGAGGGGGGGGGTGTGAGGGGCGTAGCTGTTGTGAATAACACGTTGAAGAGAAGGCTGTTTCTTATATACTGCCAGTTTCCTGGAACAACGAAAGGAACAACCGTAAAACAGGCTGCCACCGATATTCAAAAGTTTTTCTTTTTTTTGCCCTACGTGCTTCCACAGATTTAGTGACCTTACGACTCAAGGTGTATCAGCGTTGTATCCAAACGCCCTGTTTCGAAGTGGTTTGCAACATCGCTGATGAACAGTCTAGTATCAATTGTCTCCGTCCAAATGACCGCCTGGTCGACGTCTTTCGTGAGTGCATCGCGGGCAGCGACACCGCATCCTCGGAAGACCTTGCCAGCAAACCTCCGTTCTTTTTTTGCCTCGGACAGAAAGTGGCAGCACAGTCCGTGATTTGCAGAGGATATGACAATAAGAAGCGGACGTCAAAGGAACCCTCTTTGCAAATCCTGCATGGTCGAGACCTATCCTCGTGAGATCAAACTTTCGTTAATGACACAGACCTCTGGTCAATTACAACATTTTAAAAAGCGGGACGTTCGACGGCTTCGACACGTTATTCTCGGAACTCGTACGATAATTCTACCGCTCCAAACTTTGATTGACTATGCCTTATCATGCTTTGCTTTCGACGGGAGATATGATCGATCATCAAAGGCTCAACCACTCGGGCAGATGCAATGCAACCTGCTATGAGGTACCAGAAACGTTCGCAAAAGGCGCGCTTTTCTGCTTCGACAGGTCAAGTAGACGTTGACAATGTTAAAATGTATCTCGCGTTCATTATCTCGCACAATGATACAGTATCTCTCAAAGTTCATTCAAGAATGCATAAGCTTACCCACCTGCATCGCGTGATGCGGCCCTATGTTCAGTCCACTGCTCGCGACCTTCAGCATCTCCACCGTATTCAGCCCCGCCGGCCGCCCTTTCCTCTCCTCTTTCGCGCCGTATTCCAGCACTTGCGCCGCACCCCCCTCCGCGACTATTCTCTGAAACACCTGGGCGATTTCCTTATCGAACACGCGGCCCCGCTCCCATTCCAGGGGAATACGACGCCCCCCCTTTTGCACGGTGGGGCGGACCGACCAAAAGTTCTCGGGAACGAAGGTCGCAATGCGCTGGTGGCGCTCGACGCAGAAGCCCAGCGTGGGGGTCTGGCACGGGCCGTACCTGAGGGGGGAGGGAGATGGAATGAGGCCCAGTTTGATGATCAGTGATGGTGTCTGGCGAAGAGCCGGATATGGGTCAAAAAGAAGGAAGCTATGTTTGTGCAGGTGGAAATCGGCTGTACTTGTTAGGCGGAGAGAGAGCTAGATTTTGCAAATCCATTCTGGGTATAATGGTCAAGGGAACGTCAGGGGAGCCGAGCATTGTGGTCCGGCAGGGCGGTATCTAAACTGGATACACCGACTATGAGGGCGAAACGACGGTGTTCGTCGAACGTGGTGTAAGAGAGAAGGTGTGAGGCGACAGATAATGAAGACAACCACAGCAAAAGCGACAGAATGACTCAATTGAACGCGATTATTGCCCTTTGAAAGGAGAAGAGCGTCTCGCACGCTTGGACAGAGGAAGGGAGGAATTTAACCCTAACAAGCATGTTTAGGCAGGTCAGAGAGGTGTTAAACCATGGACAAAATTGGGGAGAGAAGTCACTGTCGACGGAAAGCAAAGATAGGCTTCGACCAAACGAAGCGCATCTCTAACCTTTGACATGCATCTCTAAAATTTGACACGCAGAACGGAAGAGGGGATGGAAAGACAGAACCCAATAAGAAAATGAACAGAGGCGGATCACAGACTGGAAGAAGAAGGCCGAAAGAATAGGTGAGCAGTCACTCACGAGATGACTGACGAATCCAGGTTGCCGTACTTCCCCTGGAAGAACCGTGTCTGGAAGCGCGTGAACGCCACCCCCACTTTCAGATCGATCTGCTGTCTCGCGTCGACAGCGAGAGCCTCGTTCTTGTTCGGAACGCCCAGTGACGCCATCGCCGAGCGCACATCGCCAGCGGAAATAGCTGAGAAGCGCGCCCGGTAGACCTGCTGCCCGGGCGCTTTGCGGAGAAATGGGACCACATTGTCCATGACTGCGGGGGCAAACGAGGACCGGGTTCTACAAAAGGCCGAGGAACGTTTTGGAGGATTCCATGCATACCAGTCGGCCTCTTGCAATGAAAAAGGAAGCAATATCCCGGACAATCCTACCTTCGAATTTGAGCTGACGAAAATTGGGTGGAAACGCGAGGCCCAGTGGTAGAAACTTTTCAAAGAGGACTTTGAGAATAGAAGTTGACCCGGCTTCATCCGCCACCCATCTCGAAAGTTACCTCGACTAATACTATAGCGGGTTAAGGTAACCCTCCTTCGGGTGACAAGGTGGATCAAAAAAAAATACCTTCGAAGCAGATGTTCTCCCCTTCCCGATCGCAGTCAAGCCACAAAACAAGGTAGTCGCAGCCCCGTGCCTCCTGTTGGAGGTGTTTGCACACGTGGGCCTGGCAAATAGACGGTTTAGAAGTGGGTTAAAAACGAGCTTGAAAAACGATTCACTAGGAACACTTCGGCCCCCTCATAGGATCGTTCGGCTTTCGAACTAAAGTTGACGTACATATTGACGACAAGAGTCAGCGGGAATAAGGGTTGACTTTAGAAAGTAATACAAGGCGTCTTTTGAGCAGGCAAGCATTTGCGCGAAATTCACCTTCTGCACACGTTTTAAAGGCCAGCCTACAGTTTCCAGAGCGTGTCGACGTTGCATATCAAACTGACAGCCGATGCGACCAACTGTCCGAAAACATATTTGTATTTTGCCAACCTTGTGCAGAGAATTCCCATTCTGTGCAGACACCGATTGCCATGCATGCGCAAGATGATCACCTTGGGATTCGATTCGTTCTTTACAGTGGGCGCGTCGAACAGTTCCGCTGGGTCGGTTGTGTCCCAGTTTTGGTACTTGGCCGGGAAGTCGATGCTGCAAGGGAGTAGACGAAATTGTGTTTTTGACTGTCAGAAAATTTTGTTTGGAGCAATCAGGATAAATGTACGATACCGGCTGGGCTAGGCTGATACGTTTCAGAGTACGGTGTCACAGAACTAAATGTGTGTCCTCTGTTGCTGGTTCTAAGATCTTTCAGGACTTTGAGAGGAGATCCTTGAACACTTCCGAGACTTCAAAAAGTCTGTCTTTCCTCCATCGTAATGCTCATTTGACTCGTCGCTTCTTTGTGAGTTCTAGTAAGTGTTAGGCTCAAGGCCCGACCTCACTATACGACTCAATTGAGCTGCAAAAATGCTTCTACTCAGATCGTCGTTCGTCTCAGCTGGATTGGATTTTTGCACGTCTCCTTATCTTTCTCTTGTTCTGTTCTCTCCTTAGGCTGCTTCACCTTATGCTCTGTATGTCATATCCGACTAGTTTCTAATTGTCCTTGAAGACTGATTACTTTCTCTTTCGTTCTCAAACCCACTTCTCAGGACCAATATTTCCCTTTCCTCCCCTTTCCTCACGTGCTTCTCTCTTTTTTTCCCACTTTGGTCAGACGCTTCCACCAAACAACGGCGCGCGCACCTGAGTACGTGACCAATGACTGACGTCATCTTGAAGTTGGCGGGCCGCCCCTGGAACTGCCCCCCAAACTCGTGCACCTCCAAGTAGCTCCGCCTGGACATGGCCTGCACGGCACAGGGAAACCGCTCTTAACTAACCGGGTTTGTGTCCGGGTTAAGAGCCATGCTGCATAATGAGACGCCCTTTGACTATCCAGGTTGGTTAACGGCCTAACTGAACCTCGAGATAGTCAAGATGGATCATTTCAGCATGAGGGAGGCCCAGCTTGAAACTGCTCTACGGGGGACCGGCAGTGGAAGAACTTTCTCTTCCCCAATCAAGTGCTATAATCAAAAGGGCTTCATGAACGTCATAATCGTGTCGTCGAACTGAGAATCCGAGGAACAATCTGTGAATTTCATTAAGTGGTCCTTTAGAACCTTTCAAACTATCACTTTTCTGTGATTGCATCTGTGCCACTCGTCTGAAGAAGGAAAGTCCACCAGGGTGCCCTTTCATGACTCACTGAGGCCACAGTCTTTCTGGAAATACATGATGGTGAAACAGTGTTTCGCATGTTAACAGCATAATACCAGTTGATTGACAGGTTGTCGCAAAGCCTAACACAGTTGTGGGTGGAGATTTTAAGGGGCGAAGTTTGAGGCTTCATCTACTTGTTCCCCCCAAAAGAGAGGGGCTGGCATGATGGCGGAAGGGAAGCACAAGCTGGTGGTACTGGAAATGATCTGCAGAGATTTTTGGGGGCTCACCTTCCCATTTGACAGCAGCTGAGCAATGGAGCTGGAGATGCTGGGCTTTTCAGCCACCTATGTGGTAGGAAACAGAAATTTAAAAAGAACAGACCTCAATCTGGTTCATAATATCACCACGTTGACATGCTTGGCTGCTTAGCCACTTATATATGTAGAAAGAGAAGGAATCTCATAGTAAGATGATTTCAGACTCATACCACCACTTTGAGATCTGATTTAACCAAGGACGTGCTTAAGCTGGTGTGACAATGTTGGACAGCATAAGGTGTGACCAGGAACTTGATACTGTTGATCTTACAGTGGTCCATGATTGCTCGACAGAGGCGAACGTTTGTTAGCGGGACTACTTAAGCATTGAGAGTGCACCATTGTTTACGATACTTTTTGCTGTTTGGCGCTTTTGGCATTCCTCAGAAGGTTTGCATGAATATTACAATTCTAAAAAAGTTGATGTACTAGCGCTGAGGCCACACCAAAAGATAACCACCACGTGCAATTGAGAGACAACTCACCATCAGGACTGTTGGCGCCATTGAATGTTCTAGGGGACTGTAGTCGTCCTCGTGTACCAAAACACGCTGCTAGCGCATCATTGCTCGTAAACGTTTTTTGAAAGTTTCGAAACCCAGCTGCCCAAAGCTGCCCAATGCTGCAGAATCGTCTTACGCAGCAGCCAGACAGAATACTGCAGAATGGATGCATGCGCAATGGCGCCTGAAGCATCTCCTTTTGAGCTTTGAGAGGTAGTGCCAGTGGCCTCCCAGTGGGGGAAGAATCCTTTGATGCCAATGAATTAGGGGAATTTGACGTCGTCATAAATGCGGAATTTCATCGACCATCGGAGATGCATTTGAATGCATAGCTTATACAAGCCATTGTCTGTTGCAGTTCTCTGACTTCGCATATTCGCAGGAGCAGAAGCACCATGGCTGACACCATTTTCACCGCCACTGTTGCCTAGAAGACGATGGTGGCATCTCTCACGGCTCAGCGCACTCATCAGCCTGGTGCCTTCACTCTTCTCAAGCAGGAACAGACTCTTCTAAGCCTGCAGCAACAGTGGTTGGGCGCGGCAACCATAAGCCGCCACTCTTCCCAATCTCCTATGCACCTGGCGCTCCATAGGGCAGCACACCAGGTCAGCCGAGCGTGCAGGTCTGCTCTTTTGGAGCCCTTAAGTCGCGCTTCCGTCGGGTCTTTGAGCCCTCAAAGCTTTGCGGATATCTGCCACCATTTGGCATTCTCCAGGTCAGTGGTCAAAGCACCTTCTCAAGGAGTTAGCAGAAGCTTTTGTCTCGCTGAGAACGTAGAAAGCATGGAGAATCAAGAGATATCAGACAGCGCTGAGCCAGCGACCGTTCAAGCGGAAGCTTCCACAGAGAATGGGAGTGAAAACGGTTCGGTTGAGAAAGCATCCAGGCTAGTTCTCGGCATTGAGACGAGCTGCGATGAAACGGGTGCTGCGGTGGTAAGCACTGATGGGCGGGTATTGGGCGAGGCACTCGCATCGTCGGCTGCGATACACGCGCAGTGGGGCGGTGTCGTGCCGGCCTTGGCGAAGGGAGAACACGAGAAGGCGATTGATGGGGTGAGCGTTGACGTTGCCGCTGAATGTTGCAAAATCCTTAGCATTGCGAATTGAGACATATGTATAGGAAGATCCCATCGGTGGTCTGCTTCGTCATGTTCTCATGAAAGGACGCCCCTCGTGACTTTTTGGCAGAGGGACTGCTGAACGTGCTGGTAGCTGCCACATTTGTTTACTGATGTGTTGAAAGAAACTGTTTGCCTAACAAGATTATAATATCTCTCATAGGGCGCTCTACATTCTGAAGCACATCCTGTCGTTGATTCAAGATATTGCTCTTGCAAGCAGTTGAACAAGCACACCACCATTTTCCTCCTTTCTTCAGGTGGTCGACTTGGCCCTTTCAAATGCGGGTGTCTCCGCTAGTGATCTCTCGGCAATTGCGGTGACCATCGGGCCAGGGTTAAGCCTCTGTCTCAGATTAGGCGCCATGAAAGCGAGGGAACTTGCAAGACAACACCGGACGCCCCTCATCAGCGTACACCATATGGAGGCGCACGCGCTGGTCGCACGGTGAGGTTTAGGAAGTGGGTTAAGCTGGTGTGCAATAATGAAGTATTTCGCAAAAGCTCCTCAAAAAGCTAGATGTTTCATCTGGATTGGTGTAAGAAGAGGCGCCGTGAAGCAGTGGGATGTCGTGAGGGGATATCTGATGTCCTCCATAAGCGAGCCCAACCAGGAGCCTGAAGCACGTATGACATCTGGAGGTTGAATGTTGAAAAGAATGGGTCAATTCGGGGTTCTAAAATCTCGTTTGTCTGGACAAATGGGCGTTGTATAGCATATGACATAGCAGCATGAGAACGCCGAACATGTCTTATCGACGAGGATCGTGGATTTGAGGCGTAAGTGAGAAACTTGGGAAACCCTTTTTCAATGAGCCAGGGCAAGTCGAGGTGAAGCCTTGCGTCAACAACGGTCTGGCTGATATATGCTATTGGATCTGGACGACTGGTTAACATGTTGACGATTGCATAGCTCGCTCTGCTTCTCAAATTTTGGCTAGGGACTAGGGAGGGGAACACCAAACTTCACAACGAATATGACCCCTTTGGCGAAACTCAACATCGTGGAACTAGTCCAGTTCAGAGTTGCGTATGCTGTGTGAACCTGACTTGCAGATCCTGGTTTGTCATTCTTTTGGAGATACACCTCTGGTTCGAATCCTGTGGAGCTCTTTCCGCAGGCTTACGAACGACGGCGTCAACTTTCCGTTCCTGACGCTCCTCGTGTCGGGGGGGCACAACCTTCTTTTGCTGGCCCACAGCGTCGGGCATTACACTCAGCTGGGGACCACTTTAGACGACGCGCTTGGGGAGGTAAGACAATTCGCCTCAGTTCATGTCAGCCGAGAGTTCGTGGCCTTGTTTGCTGTGTTTCGAAGCAATGAAAGTCGGTTGTTTGATCACGTAGACCAGGAATTGTGGAATATGTGTGCGTCGAAATTGGGAAAGGCGCGCACTGGTAAGCACTGAAGTGGGAGGCTGAATACCAGGTTATTATCTGGTCAAAAGCAATGGGGTTAGGACTCTACCTCCCTGTACTCTGAATACCTTCTCGTTTTCCCGTGTTGACTATCACGTGGCCTGTTTTAGACCGTGTGCACAAACGCGCCCTCATTTCCGCCTATGATTAATGTTTTGACTAGTTTGTATCTGAGCTGCACAATAGCGCCCTTTCAAGAGCATCACAGGTTTCTCCTCCTAGAGCGCCCATAATGTTTCGAAGCGTTTGGAAGCTCTCTTTGCGTGGTTTGTATCAGAATGGGCCGAGTCCGCGTTCAAAGTCAAGTCTGAGTTGTGGATATCGGACCCTGCAGGCGTATGATAAGACGGCGCGCCTTTTGGGCCTGGATCTGAGCAAAGGGGGGGGTCCCGCCCTAGAAGCGCTTGCCAGGGAAGGGGACCCCCAGCGCTTCAAGTTCTCTGTTCCCATGCGGGCCAGCAAAACGGGGTCGAAGACTTGCGACTTTTCGTATGCGGGTGAGACACCTTTTCTGAACCGTTGTAGACGGAAGTTGGCCATTGGTATGAAGTTGCTGTTGTAGTAGACTCCTTGACTATGATACGTCTTTCTCTTGCTGATTAGAAACAAAGCGGAACTGTTATTCATGCGAGTCGGTTGCCACCAAGCTTTCAGGCTACGATGTAAAATAACCGTACCACGGACGCTTTGTGAGAATGCAGCATTTGCCTTGGGCCAAGCATTCATTCGATGCTGGGGCTCTTTTCCCTCGCTTGGCGACTCGTTTCGCAAAAACTGTGTCTGAATAGCACACCACACCTGCCACCCACCCCCCAGTTCTATATCCAAATATACCCTCCGATAATCTGCTTCTCCTTGGGTCAGACTTTTCTCATCAACGCTTCAGCTTGAGATGATTGCTGACGTTGTACCTTTACTAAGTATGTGAATACCTTGTTGCGGTCTTCAAAATTGTAATGCAACACTCTGAAAGCGGGGTGTTCACACACTGCATTACATCCTCGTTTTTCTCGTTCTTAGTGGATTCGCAATGTAGTGCACAGTCTTAGAGCATTTTCGACAAAGGCCTTAGGGCCACGTGCACTCTTGGTTTGCTCTCAACAGCTGTGTTCGGTTCCGCCGGCCTGCCATTGTGGGGGTGCCATTTCTGGGTGCACACAGAGAGCCGGGACTATAGTGCAGCGGCAGGCTTCCGTCCTCCGCTGCTTATGCTTTCCCGCCACATCGCTTTCGTCGGTCTGAAAACCAGGGCTGCAAATTCTGTCTGCTCCTCATATTAATTGAATTGCTTGGACTCGAGCAAAGATTGTCCCCTCAACGCATCGTTTTTGTGGCCCACGTTTCCAAAATCAAGCATGGGACAATTTACCGTTGTCTAGCTCGCAAATTCGTTAAACTAACCAGTTTTTTTCAGGCTTTTAGACTGAAGACCAGCGCTTGCTCGAGCCTTTGCTTTTTCGCCTTCTTCTTTTTTGTAACAATATCCTGGCCGTAAGCAGCTCGTTAAAAGGAATGTGCTCACAAGCATACGCAGTAACACGTTGGAAAAACCATTACTTCAGCCTACATCCACGCCTTCATTTCCCGTATCCAGGCCTCAAGACCAACGTCCGATTGGCGATCGAGTCGGAGATTCCCGGGGCCGAGCAGCGGCCGCTTGCTGACGTGGACGCGACGGAACGGCAGCTGCGAGCGGATATTGCGGCGTCCTTTCAGGTGAGGGCTGCGCTTGAGGACTGACCATTTTATAGCATCTGAAATTCGTACTTGTGAAAAGCGAGGAGGAGCGGAGACTGTTTTAATGATCGCTCAAGTCTTCTGCAAGTTCTCGCACATGAGTAACATTCTGAGGTCCGAGCTCTGAGGCTTTGAATTCCGGTAAACTCTTCTCTTGCGTTTCTCTCGAAGTCTCTTCATGCGTTCCTGCATGACGTGAGACCTCGCAGTTTCTGCGGGGTCGAAGATGTCGTCAAAGTGTTTCCTCATTTTGTTGACCAGGGATCCAGTCGAGAACCTTCGATTTGCGGAATCGACTTAGTCGATTTCCGAATAGATTTACCCTGTATTTTCTTGGTTGCGAGTTAGAAGAAGTAGATCCTGATCGCGACGAAAGCTAAGGTGCTGAACGTGCTGTTTGACTTTGATCCACAGCGCGTTGCGGTAGCGCATCTAGAGGAGCGGACACGGCGCGCAATTGGATGGGCGCTCGAACAGGAACCAAACATCAAGTGCTTGGTGAGCAGCGCGTCAACGAACCCTTCGCTTGAATAAGTTCCGGGCACGTTTACTAGTCGAAGCGTCCTGAATACTTAGATATGGCGTCAACTTTGACCTGAAACCCTTTGTAGCATTCTTTTCTGTATCATTCATCAACCTCTTCTCTTCCACCAGCCTTCCAAATCAATAGATTTGAACTCCTTTTTCTTTTTCAGTTATTGGTGCACCGCCTGTGTAGCGTTTTTCGCGATGCTTGGGTTCCTCTAGAGTTTCTTCCTTTTTGTTCCTCCTTCTACCGTCCCCAGAATGCCCTTGATTTCCATACCTTTTCTCAAGCTCACATCCGTGCGATACTCCGTTCCTTGCTCTTTCTTTCCTTTCTTGATCTTTCTGGCAGATTTCCGAGGACTTGCTTGCGCTCGGCGAGGAAACCAGCCAATCTTATTGATATCGTGATCTTATGCACGAACGGTTTTCTTTTAAGCCAGCGGAGCTCACGTGTCTTCCTACAGGTGAAAAAACTCCAATTTAGAAACAGTAAGCGTAAGAATGGTGTTGTCACCAACCTGGGACGGGTGGGGTTAGTCTGGGGGTTTGAACTTGGTACAGGTGCGGAGCAGGTGTTTCGGGGATTAAAGGTATGAAGAGTCAAGTTAGGAGCCTGAGATCTTGGAAGCTTTCTTTTCCTGAATCGATGAGTCATTCACAGGTCATGGCTGGGGGCGTGGCTGCCAACAAGTACGTCCGCGAAAGCCTGACGCGCGCTGTGCAAGAAGGTCCCCTGGAGTTGACTCGAAGAGAGGTTAAACTTGGGATGAAACGAAAGGAGTACACGCCGATCCGGCTAGTCTGCCCGCCCCCGCGGTTATGTACCGACAATGGTAAGCTTAGCTTCTCTTGGTTCTGCATTTCTATTTCCGGGTAAGGTGTCTTAGTCACCTGTCACACCGTAATGCAAAGAGGATATGAATCCAGTAGAGAACGAGAGCCTGAATCATGTTACCTTCAAGCGCAAAGGTTTAAGGAGCCAAAGTTCTCAAAACCAGTTTTGACGTTGAGTAGAGGGTGCTCTTTCTGTAAGTCACTGGCGTGCTGGTTTTGCCTTCTGGACACTGGCGACTTTTTGCTCCCCGCACAAGTCAGACTGCATTGCCACCTTCACAATTTTTGCTCTTTGTCTCCGTAATACGCAAATAGTATAGCACACTCATAACTAAGAAGCTAATTGTTCTCGTTTCACATCCACGAACCAGCACGCTGCATTGTTCCAGTATCCGGGGGGGACGCTTGCTTACTTCCCCAAACGCGTATTTCAATATTTGCGCTGATTTGCGCTGTTTGATTCCCCAGGGGTGATGGTGGCATGGGCAGGAGTCGAACGGCTGCGACTGGGGCTGGAAGAGCCGCCGCCGCCGCTAGAGGAAACGGACCATTCAAACGTGAGCGAAGACCTTGAGATGCGTCTCGGTTGCTGGCGGGCCGTGACGTGTTCCTATCCTTCTTTCACGGCTGTCGCGCCCCCTGGAGTTACTCATACGGCACTCAAATTGGTTGTTCTTTCTGTTGACGTCTCACGTTTTACAAAGGTCTGCCTTTCATTGGTGTTAAGAAAAAAATAAAAAATAGTCTTCGTTTGCTGGCGACGACCATGGTCAGTCTGCCAGACAATTCATCTGCGCTGACGCCTTGAGAGAAGTTTGTTTGCGAACATAGGCTCGGAAACTAGATGGCTTTCTAGCTTTTTGAAGGACGGGATATTGGGAACTGATTATGTTTGCTCTTTGGGGCGCTGTCGACTTGTTGGCGGAGTCTCTGAACTGAGAAGGAAAAGCTTATGGCCTTTCCACTGCGGCGTTCGGCGAGCAGGAACGTGATGAAACGCGCAGATTGTTCGCAGGGAGTTGCGTGTCGGCTTCGTGCCCGTTTCCGTGTCTGCCGTGCATCAGCCTTCAGCTGAACCAATGGTAATCGAAGATAGTCCGTGTTACCTGGAGTACGTTGATCTTTTCAAGATTTGTAAGCCCAAAATTGGTGCACATAACGCTTGCAATCCATCCAGTACTAGCACATTGCATGAATCATTTCATGCCACGCCGTTTGCAGGTCCAACTGCGGCCGCGATGGCCGATGGGGGAGATCCACTCGAAGAGCACGACCGGCGTTGGGTCCATTCGTGCGACTCGCGCTTTTCCCTCGCTCACAGCCTTCACAAAAAGCATGTCGACGTCGGCGCAGCCTGCAGCGAGCGTGCTTTAGGGCTTTCCAGTGCGCTCGAGTAGGATCGAAGGGGGACTAGGACACGCTATACAAGGATGTAGAAGCTCGGGAGCAACAATGGAAATTGCACATTGAATCCGTAGACTGCGCATGACAAGAAGCCTGCCTTGAAAACTAGCGCACTCCTACGAACCTGTACTCGCAGTCTAGCGCTCGGCCGTACACGAGACTCAGAGTCCGGCTCACATCAGATTCTTGATCAGCACAGATTTTTGGACACCATTTGGAACCGGACAGTGCGTCAAAGTACAGTGACGTTGAAAATACATGTAAGATCGCACGGAATCCTGGATGGTAACGGTCATACACATATCGCCGTCCGCATGCGACTTTGTACAATTCCGTATATGCTGAATCCATATGTATGAGTACGGATAAGTTGAAATCGATACTGCGAATGCGCAAGCATCAGGATCCGCAGAGTGAACTTAATCTCGCAAAGGAAGCGGCCTTGGAGCTTTTGAACATACAATGATTATAGTGCACGATATTTTGTATAGTTTCAAGAACTTATACGATTGATGATGTCAAATTGAGTCATCTGCAACACATGCATGGCACGATCTCTTTAATTATATCATCGTGTACGTATATTTACACGAGTGCACTTAGGTATATGTGCTAGGGCTTATATAGCGGACTGGCATGCCGCAGCATAACCAGTTTGAGCAGCCGGGGGACTGAGCCTGCCTCAATTGATAGAATATAGGGGCTTGCATGATATCGAGGCGCGCGTGCCGCACACCGTGACGTACGGCCAATCACTGCAAGGTAAGTATCCCGTCGATCCCGCTACTCTACCTACGGGTATTATTCATTATATATTGCGGGCCTGCATGGGCGCTGCTTGATGAAGACAGAACCTTTGTGATCACTAAAATATTAGTAGTGCTCAGTAATAATAGTGCTCAGCAATTACCGACTGCATCATGCAGATTGTCTGTTTATAACTCCGGAAACGTCACTTTGTGAGCAATGATGATGCGCACGGTGTTCATTGAACTTGTCAAGTATAGTAAAGCTGTGTATGGTCCTACTGCCAATGGCTTTTCAAGTCGAGCTTGAGCTGTATACTTGAAATTAGTCAAACTACGAACTGAGCAAGCTAGTATGATCAAACCCCGCGGGCCCCTAAGGGCAAAACTCAGAGAGCAGCCTAGTACCTGGTCTCCTGGCACCCGCGAGCCTCGTCTAGTGCATCTCAAAATGGCCGGTCACCTCACACTTAACATCTTCCGCCGCGAAGTTGCCGCCCTTGGCTTTGACCTCAATGCTGGTCGAGCCGAAGCTGAGGCTCACGACGATTTGGCTCTTCTTGCCGAGGCTCGACTGTGACAGGTCCATCACAATGGAGCTCTCCTTGTGCAGCCCGGCGTCGGTCACGTACTCTGGGTCCGTCTGATCCGTGCTGTATAGGGTAATGGACACTGCGCTCTGCGTGGAGCTCAGCGGCAACACGATGTGCTCGACGACTTCGTCGACCGAAATGTCCTGATTGACGGTCACGAACTTGAGGAAGCGGTTGCGGCAGTAGGCGCGGCTCCCCTCGTAGAACTTCTTGCTGGCGTCATGGCGGCTCTCCACGAACTCTTCAGCAATTTCGATGCCGTACGTCTTGCGGGATCTGTAGTCAAAATTGTAACATATAGCGCTTTCTACACTGTGGAAGTCCAGAGCAATCTGTGCCCTCCCAGTTGAATATGTGCCTTAAAGGATTGAAGTAGGCCAAAAACAGGGACGTGGAACGGGTAGCCAAATAAGAACGTCAGGTTTCCTCGAAGCCAAATATTTGATCTGATCACAACGGCGTCACTGTCCTCTTTTCTCTTCCAAACAATTATAAAGTGGATCTTTGGAGATCGGCATCAGACTCTACTATTTCCAGTTCAATCTACCAGCCACCAATTCGACAACGAGCTGCCATCATCCGGATGCTGATAAATGATTAAACTGATACTGCGTTGATTCGGTCAACAAACTTGAGAATCAGAAGCGAAAGACGGTACTCAACGATGCACCAATCATGCATAGAGAGATCGCTCCGGCCTGTTCACACCAACCCGCATTGGGTTTCTTCTGGTGAATATAAGGACGCGTACCTCCGGTTCAGAATCGCCCTGCGCGGGTCAAAGCCAAAGATGACCGCGCCCTGGATGATGGCGCTCCCCGGTTGCGCCGGGCGCACGATGACCGGGATCTTGGCCTTGAACTCCGCCTTGATCCTGTCGTGGAGGTAGTCCGACTCCGCGAAGCCGCCCACCAGCAGTAGCGTCTTGCAGCCGGGCTGCTTCGCCAGCTGGTCCCGCACGAGCTGCAGAATGTCCTCCACGACCGGTTCAAAGATGGCGGCTACCTCGGCCCCGCTGACCGTGATCGAACCCTTGGAGAAAGCCTCCTTGACGCCCTCGTCGCGCGCCATGTCGAGGAACGAGTGCGGGACGCGCACAAGGATGCTCTCGTCGGACCCCTTGAAGAGCTTCTTCTGCGTGTGCCAGTCGCGCTTGAGCTCGTCCAGCCCGGTCTTGTGGATGCCCGCCCACTTGCCGAAGAAGGGGTACTTGGCGGCCATGAACTTGAAGAAGTTGTCGTCCACGTAGGACCCGCCGCACGTGCCGCCGCTGCCCATCTCTAGTTCTCCCAAGCCTTCGCCGCGCTTCTCGTGGACAACTAGATCGACGGTGCCGCCCCCGGCGTCGACCACCATGTACGGCTCGTTGTCTTGGAGAGATAGCTCCTTTTCCAGGTTCCGCTGGCAGTACAGGGACGCGGCTTCCGGTTCCAGAACAATGATGAGCGGAAACGGACTGCCCTTGGGGTTGGTCTTGGTTTTCAACAGACCCGCCTGCTCGGCGCACTTCTGCATCACCACCTTCGCAGCATTGGTCCAGATAGCGGGCACTGCGAGAAGAGAACGGTCAATAGTTGAGAACAGGCAACGGTGCTGCCAGATAGACAGGCGGCGCTTTACTGAACGAGAAATCATACAGTTAGTTTTGACAAAGAGAAGTAGTTGCAGAAGATCTGCTGAGTCCCCACTTGAACCGAGAAGCACAGCGACCAATGTCCAGGGTAGACGATTCTTTTATGCTGGGCAGCAATGTGGGCAACGAGGTTTCGGTCGATAGCTATTCTGCAGAGTGCATCAGATAAAGAATTTGGTGCAGAAAGTAGAAGGTCGGAAGAAGCGCGCCAATTGCACCAAGCACATCTTTGGGATTCATCTCACTTTGAGTGGAAGACTGGACTCTCGCTGCGGCAGATTACCTTGCAAACCGGATTCGAGGATCCTCGACAATTGCTGTACTTTTCAGGAAGATTCAGGAAGATTTTCAGGAAGATTTAGGAAGTTGGCATTCAGTCTCCTTCAAGTTGACCTTCAATCAAACGTGCAAAAACAAAGACTGTCGGTAAAAAGAGAGAGTTGTGATTTCTGGATTCTCCTCTCGATCAGGTGAATTACGAAGCGCCCAGCACAAAGGGAAAACCACTGAAGTAGAAACGAATGATGCCAAGAATCCGCAAAGATTCATTTCATGGTTCATATAGTTCATATACGATCAGATGCTTCTTACAAAATAGCTTTTGCGGTCACCTTATCATTCCGTGACCGAATCTTAACAGAGGAGAAGTAGCCCAGATGCAAAGTTCCAAGCAGGGTGTCCGCTGTCGTAGTCGTGGGAGATTGGAGGATAACGTAAGCGTAGAAGCACAAGACTGGTTTAGGAAAACCTTTGAAGTACTTTTGAGTCGCTCGAACGAACAAGTTGTAGGAATCAACAAGAACCATCAGATCAAACTGCAATTTTGCAGCCCATCACTGCTTCAACAAACACCATTGTCGTCTAGCGATTATTGCCTGACTCGTGACGAAGGATCTCACTCCGGTCGGATAGAGTGTATATTTTGGAGATATCACTTATTTCTGCGGAGCGCCTGAAAAGACGCTCCTCTCAACACCGTGTCATTACCACAAGACATCATCTTAGAGGACCCTTTCCGATCCCAACTCCGATTTTCAAGTGGTGCATTTTTGTTGGGAGCCTAACGGTGGTTCTGCACCCTTCCTATTTCCGCTGAAATCCCTGAAGCAGCCAAAGCATCCCCTTCCAAAAGCACCGCATTCGTGTTACAAACATTCACGCTCCACGGAGACTCGATCCTCACCCGTGAGACACCACTGCACGTGTTCCGGCTGGATGAAGTCGCCGAAGTTCTTCCGGAGCAGGGTCAACCCCGCCTCCGCAACGCACGCCAGATAGTCGGCCACTACCTTTTCCTTGGTCAGGCCCTTAGGCAGGACAAGGGCCGTCTTCGCGGTTCCCTCAGGCGCGAGCAGCAGCTTGAAGCGCTCCAGCAGTTCCATTCCGCCCAGATCCACGTCCTTGTTGGGGTCATGCGTGCCGCTTTTGGCCTGGTTGATGATGGCCCCCTCAACGGCTTTGTTGTACTTGAGCAACGCTGGCCACCCCCAGCCTTCCAGTTTGCCATTGTGGTAAAGGCTGGCAGTGATCGTCTTGCAGTATGAGCCCCCCACCAGCTCCGTCTGGGCCTCCCAATCCTCCTTGATGAAGATCTTATCTTTGGAAGAGCGGGCGGCTACGGCGATCCCAGAGAAAGTGGTTCCAAAGTCCAGCCCAATCACGTACTTGGACTCCTCCGCGGTAATATCCATGGTGACAGAGGGAAGGAAGTAGCGGGTCGCGTCTTCGAAAGTAGCTAGTGTGAGAGAAATAGAGCACGGAGTGTTGAAGAGAGTTCCAAGAAATGTGTTCACGAATCTTGATACGCTCCTTGTTAAGCTGGACCTTGGAATCCTAAGTTCTTACCTAGCATACTGGCACCTAGGAAGACTTTGCTACGGGGACGGTTCTCGACCTGTCAAGCAGGTCAGGAAGATAAAGCACTCACACAAGCAGGTGACTCAGCACTATTAAGAAAGCACGATCATTCAGGCAGCCCTTGTACGCATTGCATGACGTACACACAGCTGACGGCTTAGGTGCAAAGGACACAACGGCAGACTCATGTGAGTACCTTCTGTAGGTTCTCGTAAAGGTTCAGCAATATGGCTTGCGGAACTGCATACAAGCGGCGCTTCAAGTTCAAGGCAGCCGATTCCGGCTGCACACGCTGCCCAGCAAGACTAATGCGGTCCATTCTCGCTCAAAGTTGTGCAGACGTACTAATTCAAGCCACTCACTAGTGACATCATTCCTTAGGTGAGCAAATTCACAAGCACTAGCTAGTGCAATGCACACGGGAATGCGATTCATCGTCATAGTGCGAGCTATGACAATCCACATAGTCGTTCTGCATACTCATGGACCATAGCTAGCACGCCAGCACGCGAGTGGGCGTATGAAGCCCCAGTATCGTGCGGCCAAGGCAACGAACGAACGAACTGTGGAACGAGGAGCGGACGGTTCTGTCACAAAGTGTACTGCATAATTAGTATTAGCAAGCACACTAACTGACAAATCCAGTCTGCCCAGCGCATCACCTTTGCGTCGGATCCTAGGCCAGTCTTCCGCGGAATGTTCGCGCGGCCTGGGAGCGGTTTCCACATGGAGGCTACTGAAGTGACGTCAAGCGCATCATGCAGCGCGCTGCTGTTTGGATTCGTCCCAAACATTGTAGATCATGTGGTCAGGACGGCTAGATGTACGGTACAGTTCACGTCCTCAGAGGCAGGTCCTGGATGTTTCGATGAGGACGAGGAGTATGAATTGGATGAACCGGATAGTACCTACCTAGTAAGGCCTGCACGAGTGGCCGGTACGCGGGGAACAGCTCACCTTGTAATGCCGTACACTAGTACGACCCATTATTGTTCAACCGCAACAAGCTTGGGCCCGCGCGCGTCAGAAAAGTTATGGCAATTGTACCTTGTCGAACCCGTCGATTCGTTCCAAAGCGCGAGATCGACGGACTGCAAAAAACGCCAAGAATTTCAATACGCGCATGCCACTACAAGTAGACGGTTGCAAGTACGGTTGAGCATTCTGACTCGGTTTCGGCTGAATTGCGGCCCGTACGATAGTCCAGCTACTACCTAGGTATACTACCGTACCAATTGTCCGGTTGGGCAGATTTTTGCCCAATAATTAATTTCGTATCTCATGGATTTTGGGCAGCTTCATTTATGCATTTATTTTGTTTCTTTACGGGGCAAAATGATCAGCGAAACCTTAATCGGAATGTATTTTCAATTCAAATATTTGGGCAACTCAAAGAATATTTAATTGTTGCCCAACCGGACAATTGGTACGGTATTGACAGGTAGCCTTGCAAGCCGACTCGGACAGAAATCGGCCTCCGGGACAGGTGGGGCCAAGTATGGGGTCATGACTCATTATGTGTACGTGTTGATACCTGCATGATCGGCAGAATTGGGCCAGGCACTGCAGTTTAGCGACTCGCTCCGGGCGCTGTCCTCTTTATCAGGTACTTAGCCGGTACCCAGGCCTTAGCCGGTACCCAGGCCTCAGCAGCCTGAGAACGGCAGACCAGCTTCAAATATATTTCTTGACGATTTTGTACTAATTCATAGCCCGAAACTGTACAGCAATCTGACATTAGATTTCTGAAAAATGGAACACAATATTGACAAGGGCTGAGTGTTTGTCTTAGCTTAGCCAGCGGTTTCAGGACACCCACCGTCGGTTGCCGCTTTTTCTCAAGCCTTCCGGTGCTGGAAGATGAGACGACGTCGATCGTGTGGACGTAGCCCTTACTCTCGGACTTCTAGAACGTTGCTTTGAGTACTGTGAGTGGCTGAGATTGTACTCAAGCTGTACGATTGCATAGTGACCGATCTCATAGCATAAAGTCGTCGAGCGGGAAAGAAAACCTTCTTATACACGAGCACCCGTTCAACATCGGGCATGTGTGCTATCACCTTTAAGCGCTTTGCGGCTGCCACGCGGCACCCTCTTAGTTCTCTAGCCAAGCGCATGGCAACCCTTACTACACCAAGCTGATACAGGGATTCCTGTGAAGCTGAGAGAACGGGTGTACATATATTGCTGTACAGCTGTACAGTGAGGATGGAACGTGCGAAGCTTAGCAAACCGACACGCCGGCATGAGACATGCCGGACTGATTGCGACTTTCAACCAAAGAAATTGATACAAATCTAGTCAACAACTACAACAACACTTTTGTCTGAACATCACTCCAAGTGTATATAAGAGACGCCATCTCATCTCAAACTCCGGGACTGCACATGGCACCAATCTGTCAGAAGGTACCTACTTTAAGATCAGCAGTACTTCTTGACTTCCTTGAATAGTAGTATACAACAACTGGAGAGGCTGAACGCAAGTCGACGTCATAGAGTCATATATCGAAGGGCCTGACTGAGTCAACCCGATTTGATTGGACGGTCAGCAATTGAGCTAAAAAGGGGTTCTCAAGTGATTGGAAAATTCATTGAATGATCGTGGTCGTGATCAAGTAGATTTTAGACTTGCTCAGACCCTTGGAGAGGATGCTCGGTCGTCAGGCGATGACTGTGCAGCGTTGGAGGGATTTGTGCGCCCTTTTTTCAACATAGAGAAACATGTCAATGAACAGCAGTAGACGTGCGGACGCAGAAGGGCAAAAAGAGAGAATGGCGTCCTCTTTTTACTCTAAAAGAGGTGACAGTACTTTATATAAAGCATCTGCCGCCAAGAGCGTGTATACAGGGCAGGCTTCAAGTAGGCTGAGTAGTCCGATCCTGAAAGCAACTGCTGGCCCTTTAGCAAAGCCTGTCACAGCGCGACCATCTAGCAGCCGGTTGGAAGAAGCACATCAGCCGGTCCTTGATTATAGACAAGCGACCGGAAAGACCACGGCTGACAAGGAGGGTTTGGTTTCTTCCCGGCGAGATCTTCTTCAAGCTGCGGAAAAGTTGAAGACGAAGCTAGCAGAGTTTAAAAGCAAACAAGCAGCCGAGCTTTTGCAGATTCTGGTCGAAGCCGAGGAAGTTTCCCGCCTGGTTGAAAGGGGTGACCTTGTCGTGAATGTGCGGGAAGCGGAGGCGACTGAGTTTCACAACGCAGAAGAATGGCAGGACAAATATGATGGGGAGCGTCAGCGGAGGCAAAGCGCCCAGATCAAGCTGACAAGTCTGCAAGCAAAGCTCGAGAGCGCGACGCAAGCGCTGGCTGCAAGGGAAGAAAAGTGCACTAGCATGAAGAGGGAACTTCAGACAATGCAGAGTGAGCTTGCAACTAGCTCGGAGAGAGAGGGCCGGCTGACCAAGGACTTGGCACAACTGAAGGAGAGGTTAGCGGATGAGAAAGCTCAGGGGGAGGGGGCCGTCAGGGCTGAGAAGCTCAGGCATGAGACGGAGCTTAAACTTCACACCGAGCGGCTCAACAGAGAGCGGCAAGAGCTCGAAAATATGGCCAGCCGTGAAGGAGCAGAGAGTTTGGCCGGGGCTCAGAAAAAAGTCTACGCGGCCAGTCAAACGGTCAGAGGGTCCGAACAATCGGACAGGATCAAGCGGTCTGGGGCGGACGCTCGGGGTAAAGCGCAGGGGGCACAGGAGGAGCCTGACTGCTCATCCCTCAAAGACCGGCTAGCGCAGACGGAGGCCAAGCTGCACGAAACCGAGAGACGCCTGCAGCAGGCTACGTCGCTTTCCACGGAGATCGAAAAGGAGTTGGCGCGGGTGAAGCAGCAGCTTGCGGGGTCCTCGGACGCGAACCGCTTCACCAACCAGGCCTCGCTCGGTTCGGCTATGAGGCGGGTTGTGAAGAGCATTGCGGCCTGCGCCCAGAGCCTGACGCACGAGCCGCAAGCCACGGGGCGGGAGCTCGCTTCACGGGCTGCCAGGGAATGCAGGCTGAGCAGCCTGCTCTCGGACGTCCTTTTCGAGGGGTTCGAGAACGAGAGCTTCAGAAGGGGGGGCTCGGCAAGCCTCTACGGGAGGGCCGAGCGCTGCGCCAAGTACGAGCAGTCCTACGTGGCGTTCGTAGAGGGTGACGCCCCGGAGTCAGCGGAGTTTCGGGCGTTTGCGGACGAGAAGACGCGCGTCCTGGCCGCGAACATCCGTGACAAGGGGGGCCGAGACTTCGACAAGAACTGGGCGGAAGCGCTCAGACACGTGTACGCCCTCCATTTGCTGGCGCTAGCGTTCACCGTCCCTCCCAGATTGATCCGCCGGCAGCAGGGGGATCCCTTCGACCCAATGTTCTGCGAGCTTGATCCGGCTTGCTCGACTAACGGCGGGGCGTTCACTAAGAAAGTAGCGTTTTCAGTCTATCCGGGTCTTTGCCTCCTGGACGAAGTCGTACCGGGGCTGAAGTGCCAAGTGTACTTGGAACCTATGCAGGCAGGCAGTAACCGATTTGCTTGAGTTTCTCAACAGCAACGGAGAAGATGGTAGGAGGAATGTCTGACGAGTACAATTTGTGAAAGGCCAATAGGTAGAGATGAATTGAACGATGCAGAACTTCCTTGTATGGTTACAGGCGAAGAAACATTCCGGACACACTTGGATATCTCTCTGATTTTTGAAACGCTCTGCTTTCAATGCAATCGTCCCGTTGATTGCGTTGAGTCGAAGCTTTCAGAAAGCTTCTTGATCAGACATTATATCAGTTCAGTGCTCTTGACGGTCCCATTGATGTCTGTGCTCTGCGTAGTACCCAACTGCACCTTGCAAATTGTCCCGTCACCGGTACCATTGCCAATCAGCCAGCTCTTCCAATAGACTTGTGCATAAAAGCCCTTCAAGCAGCATGACATAAATGTCAAGACACCAATTTATTCAAATACAAGTACTTCTCATGGTTATCTGGCTTATTGTTGAGGCGATAATTTTCAAGCCGGACCCAGCTTGGTTACAACCCTTCATGGGAGCTCGTTACCAACGATTCAATGGAACAATCATCAGAAACAACATCCGGCTGTTCAGAAGATTGTTCATTCCACAATCAATATGCTCCGCATCATGACCGGCCACCCCAATGCTCATGTGACATCGGCCGACGATGTCTACTGTAACATTCTCGTTATGCGCCAGGCCAATTAATCATGTCCTCCCCAATCCGACAATTTGACGGGGCGTATTATCCTGCTGTATCCTAGCATGCCTATGATCACAAAGTTGGGGTACGAATGCATTTGCTCCTTGGAGAGAAAGCAAGACGGCGATAGCTAGTGCAGGACATGCTAGTCGAATCAATGAGTCAAAACATGAAATTTAAGCTCTCTGTTCTGCGGTCGTGGAGATTACCAACGTGGTCAGAACCACACGGTCTGATCTCGAGCTACATGAGCTGAGTAGAGTTGACGACTTATAAAGAGTATCCAGATTGAATGCGCAGATGTACATGCGATGTTTCGCTGCGTATGTTTATGTATGCAGCTAACTTACATTCTGAAAGTCGACTAACTGGACGTCAGAGTCGAAGGAACATCTTTCGATGGCTGAGGACTGTCGCGAAGGTGGGGATAGGATTGTGCAGTCGGCCGACGAAGAAAGGGAATGCAAACGAGTGGGTCATGTTGAGAAAAAGCGGGCCGCTTGATTTAATTGAAACCAATGAATGTCGAATGAGTTCAATGCCTATCTAAGCACAGGTTCCAAAAGTTCCTATAAGCAAGGCGAAGAGTGAGAATCTTGGCATAGAAAACTATCTACTGTTAAATCCTGCACCTACTTAACGGGCATCAAAAGCAGACCGTGCGGCAGTTATCAGAGGTTACAACATAAGCGGTTGAGTTCTAAAGTCTGAGCCCTCTTAGAGAATCTAGCCTAGTGCGTATGGTCTCCGTTTCCAACCGTGCGGCCTGGCCCTGCGTCTGCCATTTCCTCGTCTGCCTTCTGCTGTTCTTCGGCCGAGGCTTGCCCGTTGTTGGGCACGTGCAGCTCCCCCCCGTTGCTTTCTGGCTGCCCCGCCGCTAACTGATTCTCCAGGTATACCTCGCTGGTCAGGCCCGGCACAACCTCGTCCATCAAGCACAGCCCAGGGTATAACATGAAAGCGACGGTGTCAACGAAACCCTCCCGCTCGCGCGTGCACGCGAAGGTCTTCTCGCAGTACACCGGATCGAAGGGATCCCCCCGCACGCGCCGGATGAGCCGCGGGAGGACGGGCGCGGCCAGCGTTAGCAGATGCAGGGTGAAGACGTCCCTCAGCGCGGCAGCCCAGTACTTCCCGAAGTTGGCGGAGCATTTGGACGGGTCCACGTTCAGGAGCCTGGCAAGCTCGCTCTGTATGAGCGCCGTCCGTTCCTGGAGAAACTCTGCGTAACCAGGGGGCGCCGCGTCACGCTCCGTGAGGGCCTTGTACTGAGCCTCGTACTTGGCGCAGCGGTCCCGCTTGCTGCCAAAGCACGCGCTGCCTTCCGGTACGAACCCCTCGTTCTCGAAGCCCTGGAAAAGGATGCGGGACAGCAGACCCTCCAGCAAGGCCTGCCTGTCCTCCGGGTTGGAGAAGTGCGCGCTGGGCTGCAGAGCCCTGGGGTCGACGGGAGGCTCCGACTCCTGCATCAGGGCCATGGCGCAGAAGACGACCTTCTTCTTCAAGTTCTGGACCGCCGAATTGAGGGCGTTCCTGTTGGCGATGCAGTTTGCGTCGGACGTAGCCCCCAGTTGCTGCTTGAGGGCCGCCAACTCCCCGGAGACCTGGTTGAACAGGCGCTCATGGACGGAAGTCTTTTGCAGGGCTTGGAGTCTGGTCTCCGACTCAACCCTCTTCTCCGCCTCCGCATTCGCACGGGCCTGCTCTCGGGTGATTTCCTGGCCCCGTCTCTGCACCTCCGCTTGCAGGGTTTTCCCATGATTATCCGACTCTTCTAGGCGCTTCTTTAAGTTCAGAATGTCAGCCTTGTACTTCGAAGCCTCCTGTTCCCAGGCGTCCTGCCATCCCCTCGCGGCGCGCTGAAGCTCCGCACTCAACTGTCTGATTTGCTCGTCCTTCTTGGAGTTGTTGTTCCCCATCTCAGCTTTCTCTTTCTCAAGCTGAGCAACCTCGGCCCGAAGAGCGCCCGTAGCTTTCGCTATTTGTTGGGTCACGCTTCGTTGCTGGGTCTTTTCCCTCTGAGCGTTTGCCAGGTTTTTGCGGTTGTCAGTTTCTGCTCTGACCAGGCGCCGCGCACCGTCAGTGTACTGCTTGCCCACTTTCACGACGCTGCTGTACGTGCGAGCGTTCTCAGGATACGCCGCCTGCGCAGAAGCTCCTTCCACTGACACACCTGTCTTGCTTGAGAAGGTTGATCCAACTTGGGGCGGGGCGGTCTTGTTCCGAGGGCTTGATGGGTTTGCAGTGGCTGCTTGTGGCTGGCTCAAAGCAACCGGGGTCTTAGCGGGTTCTCCGTTCAATTGACCACCCTGGGCTCTGGTGGCGGGGGCTTGCTGATCTTGACCGG